>VZTN01005035.1:2905-39683 GCA_013400515.1 Erpornis zantholeuca | reverse complement strand
TCCTATATACACCGAACCACACTTTACTCATTCTTCAATTGTCTAAGTCACTGGCTATTCTTAATTATGTCAGTGACTAGCATGTATTCAACAAACTGTACCAGAGACACCATCCAGAGTTACCCCTTATTTCTGTCACCTCTTACTGTGTGGTAAAAATTGAAGAATCTGGTTCTGAACAAATTCTTGGAACACACCTCTAGAAGTGCTATTCTTCATTCTTAGTCAAATCAGATTCAACTCCTTATCTATACTGACAAGAGAAAACGATGAATTATTATGATTATACAATGCTGGAAGATCTAACCAATAGCTCAAATCCTAACACAGCACCGAGTCCAGGCATATAGAGAAACAATCCACATGAGGTGTTAAATGCCATCACATCTCTAAGCACTTATTTGCACATCCCAAGATAGAAAGAAAAAAATTAATCTTCTTTTAGAAAATCCATTTAAATATGTAAGTAGTTATATCTCTAAAACTAATAATATAATTTTTTTATTTCTTGAGAGCTTTTTGCGTAGGTCAAAGGAGGTGTTTCTGCCCCTCTGCTCCACTCTTATAAGACCTCACATGTACTGTGTTCAGGTCAGGACAGGAAGGACATGGACATGCTGGAATGGGTCNGAGACAGTCAGGGGTTGTTCAGCCTGCAGAAAGAAGGCTCTGGGAAGATATTGCAGCCTTTCAGTACTTAAAGGGGCCTATAGGAAAGATGGGGACAGATTTTTTGGCAGTACCTGATGTGATAAGACAAAAGGTAATTATTTTAAAATGTAGGAGGTTTGATTAAGATTATGTATAAGGAAGAAGTTTTTCATAATGAGGGTGGTTAAACACTAGAACAGGTTGCCCAGAGAGGTGGTAGATGCTTCATCCCTGCAAATGTTCAAGGTCAGATTGGATGGAGCTCTAAGCAATATGATTTAGTTGAAGATGTCCCTGCCCATGGCAGGGAGTTGGTCTGGGTGAGCTTTCAAGGTCCCTTCCCACCGAAACTATTCTATTGATTCTTTGATTTTTAAGATTTACAGTAGACCTAAGTTACTGAGGTCTCAAAGAGCACATTAAAATTCTCCTCAGTTTATCACTTGGAATGAACCTCAGAATACTATCCTTATATTTCCTTATATTCCATTCTAAATCAAAATAAACAAAGATCTTAGCAGCATTAGTATTCCCAAAATATGTGGTTGTAGCTACACACAAGAATATAAAGTTACTTAGAGAAGCAAGATTGAAAACATTGTCCCTCTGTGATGGATGTACTCAACTCCTTCAACAATCTAGTGGTAGTCCTGTACCATCTCCAAAAGAGGTCAAGCCTAAGCCATTATCTGTGGAAACCCATGAAAGATTTTTCAGGCATTTCTGCCTGAAAGAGATTCTTACATCAAGGTCAGTCAGAGTGCCTGTGGACAATGTTCCCAGGAAGACAGATGTAAACAACTGATGTTTTGAAAAGATGTTCCCTTGGCCAATGGAAAAACTTTATCTTGGATTTATTTTCACACACAGTGCTGTTCATGGACACAGATAGACATTCTTTCATGATATGGATCGAGAGAGAAAGAGATTGCTCTTTGCTTTTTGATTTTTGCTTTTTGCGTTTTGCTTTTGCTTGCCTTGCATGAATTAAAGATCTAAGCCTTCTGATGATTTAATGAGAATGGAGTCTTTTCATTGCTCAGGCCCTAGCATAGGGCCACATCATTGCGACAATTATTGGGCGAAGCACATATCTAGTTCAAATCTGTTCTGTGATAACCCGTGAAGAAACAGTGACACAGTGGGTTTGGAGCACCAATCATGTGACTGGCATGTGAAAGGTTTTCAAGGCTCATTTATCAAGGAACAAAATAAAGAAGCCTCATGCATACCTTTCTCATTTCATGTAGTTTAACTACAAGCTAACCACTTTATTCCACAAATACGACAGCTTAAGCAAACTTTCTTTGAGCTGGATCTGGCTGCATCTGAGCTGGAAAGTNCATCAAGGTCAGTCAGAGTGCCTGTGGACAATGTTCCCAGGAAGACAGATGTAAACAACTGATGTTTTGAAAAGATGTTCCCTTGGCCAATGGAAAAACTTTATCTTGGATTTATTTTCACACACAGTGCTGTTCATGGACACAGATAGACATTCTTTCATGATATGGATCGAGAGAGAAAGAGATTGCTCTTTGCTTTTTGATTTTTGCTTTTTGCGTTTTGCTTTTGCTTGCCTTGCATGAATTAAAGATCTAAGCCTTCTGATGATTTAATGAGAATGGAGTCTTTTCATTGCTCAGGCCCTAGCATAGGGCCACATCATTGCGACAATTATTGGGCGAAGCACATATCTAGTTCAAATCTGTTCTGTGATAACCCGTGAAGAAACAGTGACACAGTGGGTTTGGAGCACCAATCATGTGACTGGCATGTGAAAGGTTTTCAAGGCTCATTTATCAAGGAACAAAATAAAGAAGCCTCATGCATACCTTTCTCATTTCATGTAGTTTAACTACAAGCTAACCACTTTATTCCACAAATACGACAGCTTAAGCAAACTTTCTTTGAGCTGGATCTGGCTGCATCTGAGCTGGAAAGTGTCTCTGAGCTGGCTGCTGACTCCTGAGCTGGGAGGTGTCTCAAGGTTGCTCACTGGGGCAAACACCTCTTATATGGATCTTTGGTCAGTGACTGACATTGCATAGAACCTGATATTATAGTGTGCTAAGATTCTGTATTGATAACTTTGATTTTGTTCTGGTGACTTTGATTCTCACTTGATAGTTTTGAATCATTTTTACATTATTTGTGAAGTAAGTAATACAGTGAACATTGTAATTGAACTGTTAAGTCACACTTTTATAACATCATATTTCAATATAAGTGTTTTGCTGATACTTTGTTGGTATTTCTTTGAGTCATCTAAAGCACTCATTTGCAAAACCCTCTACATGACTGTAGAGTTTTCTGTCTTTTAGCCTTCCTAATGAAGCTAATAATATAGCTAATAATAATGAATATTCTCTCTCACCATTACAAGCTACGATGATACATGTTGATTGTTTAACAACACCTTGCTATCACAAACTAAATTCAACAGGAAAACAGACAACTATTTGGATCTGTTTGCTTTGATTTGATTTGATTGTTCTCCCAATTTACATTAATTTACAATTTTAGAGGTGGGTGACAAATACACAAACACTTCCGGCACTTTTTCTCCATCTATGAGCTGAGGCAGTGGTCAGTGGAGAGATCCTTAATTCTTTGATAGAAATTCTGGCAAAGTGCAGGCTTCCCTTGCAAGTTTGGTGCTAATAGTGTATTTCTCTCTTACACTTAACTCTGCCAAAACCTAGCATCTGCTCCCATATAGGGTGTTGACAGCTGAAGCATTTTTCCATTGTGTTGTAACTCTGCCGAGACCTGGCATCTGCTCACAAATAGAGGTGTTGACAGTTGGAGCTCTAGCACTCTCCCTTTGTGCATCAACTCTGTGGAAATCTGGCATCTGCTCACACACACAAGTTTTGACAGCACAAACTACAGTCTAACACTAAGTTACTCCAATGTAGGGGAACATGTGTAGTCATAGTTTTGGAGGGAGACTACTTTCACATGACATCAAATCCAAGAGATCGGAAGATAAATTAGGTATAGGGCTGGGAGGTTTTTTTAGCCAGCAGAAGCCTTCACAGGATCGACATACTATGATCTATATGAAGAATTTTTCCTTTATAACAGGTACCAGGAGAAAGTGAACCAGCACTCCAAAGACTCAGCTTTACACCTTTTCTCCATTAACTTAGTTGGTTCCTCTGTGAGTCCTTAATACTTGAGTAAGATCATTTCTGTTTCTTGCTGTGCTGAACAGCAGAACTACTGTGATCTTGTTACTTTCAAGTATGGTTGCTAATTCTCAACCATTTTTAAGGTCTTAGTAAACTTTCCTGTACATTTTAATGGCATCTGCACAGGAAACAGACTAAACTGTAGCTCAATAGCTTTAACATATATTTTTTCTGAATTATGATGTGAAAGCGAAGTCCCTATACTCTATTTTAGGAAAAACAGAAGATGACTAAGTAAATCACTTCTCCCAGATGTTTTTTAATTTTTTTAAAATTTTTATTGTTTTTAAAACTAGTTCTGCAGAGATTCTTTTCTATAATAAACTTATTATTTATTATAGAAAATAGTCCAAAAAGATTCTTAGATATCTTAGTCTTAAGGTACTAAATATAAACCAAAAATGCTAAGAGGAGCTACACTTTTTCTTTAGATTACTTTCTGTGAAACAAATCAGCAAAATGAATGAGAAAATCAAACAGTTCTTAAGAAAGTAAATAAAATTATTTTGTGTGACATGATTATTTACACAGTACAAAAGTACCATATTGGGAATATGATGGTTTTTAACTATTTTTGTCCTATTTTCAGATTTAGAAAAGGTTTCAATTATATTGTGGGCAAAAAAATAAAATTAATGAAAGTAAATACATCTAAATATCAAAATAGAAAAAAGGTAGCAAACAGAGTCTCTCTGAAAAATAAAGTTTTGACACATACAAAATTAAACTTAGATATGCTTATATTAACAAATGCTTATATTAACAGATTTTGACTTGAACCTAGGACTACTCCATTAGTATTTCTCTACTTGAGATTCAGTATTAATTTGTACATGAAAACAGAAAACCCCAGATAAATAAGTAGGGATTAGGGGTATTAAAAATGTCATGCTTTGAAAGGTTTATAATAGGTAGTTTTTAAATGGTAATATGAATTGATTATCTGCTGGACTAGTTTCACAGAGTTTATGATGTTGCATGTGAAAAATAAATGCCAGAGTTAAACATTGGAATCTTGCTGCCATAAGTTATATTCTACTCTTTTCATATATTTAACTATAGAATTATATCTGTAGCTATGCATATATGTATACACATATGTATATCTACATCTGCTGCAGATGATATAAATACACACGTGCATGTGCAATTCTAAAGAGTTTCCATTTTCAGAACTTAGTAAGTTTTGCATATGAATTTGTAAACCAAATACCATGTAAGACTGCTTCCACCATGTTTTTTCATCAGCACACGTTGCCCTGGGTAATGTTAACACAGGTCAAGATGGAACCATTTAGTTTCAACCAGAAAATCTATGCCTCTTTCATCGCTGTAATTTCAATCCTTCTGACTTACATCTGACAGTTTTTTGCTAACTGCTGCACACAGAGAGATGATTCAAGTGGTGTCTAGCCAGCCACCAAAGAGCTGGATGGTTGCCTGGAGACTAAATTTCACTGTTCAGAATCTGCCTCTTTTAACAGGAAAGAACAGAAATTGCAGCTCACTCTAAAGAAGATACTAAGCAACCATAGAGACACTTGTCGGTTTTGAGTGCTATTATTAAGGTTTGCTGCATCCTGAAATTACAGACAAGCATAAACCAGAACATAAGATTTTTTGCATGTTCACCATACCTCTCACCTTGCTAATAAGCTAAGAGATTCAGAGCTCAAATGAGACATTTTCATGATTGAGCCACATCTTGCCTTTATCTCCAGCATCTTCAGCTTTCCACTGTCACCATAAATCTCTGCCCCAACTTCTTATTGCATGTCACAGGATCATAGGATAATTCAGGTTGGAAGAAACCTGAGGAGATTGTGTATTACAATTCCCTGCCCTAAGCAATGGTAGGTAGTTTTGCTCCTCTTCATCATATCACATCAGAGGCATTTACCCTTGTTACATTACCCTTGAACATTTATTTCAAACCAAAGATTACACCTATTGAGTTTATAAAACTTACTAAATGTAGTTTCTAAGAATGCTATACTGAGACTTAATTCTGATAAAGGCATAACACCACAGAAGATACATTTTCTGCAGACGTTCTCTGAAACTACAGACAAACCACAAATGAGGCTTTCCAAACTCTGTCACGGAATAAAGTGACCAATTGCTATGATTTAATGCTAGTAAAACAGCCTTTTAAAGCAAAATACATTTTGATTATTTATGCAAATAGAAAAGTCTTTTGAAAATGTACTAACTTAATTGTTAAATAAAATCATCCCTGCATCAACCCCAAAAATTGTCAGTGTTGAATCATAGAGTGTTTTAGGAAGATAAGGGAACAAAACCAACATGTTTCCAATTTTGACATTTCCCTATATTCATATTCCATTAATTCTGGCTTTTTTTTTGGGCTTTGGTTTTGGTTTGTCTGTGTTTCAAGAGGAAGTTGCTGCCTGTTTTCAATGAAGATTCTGTTCAGTTATTTCAACAGAGCTACTTCTGGTTTGCTGTAAGACAAGAAAATGCTACTGGTCATCTTTTGTAATGTATACTTTGTCTCAAGCAGCTATGACTAAGTGCTCTTTGCTAGCCACTACAAAGCAAGCTGGTCTTATGGAATACCCAGGGCAATCTCTTCCTCTCTCAAGGCCACAAAACTAGCTGTTTGTCTTTGCACAGAAGTACCTCTGTAGCCTATGAGTGACTGAAAGATACCCGATGCTTTTGTAGGCTGGGTAACAGTGTCACTTTTGTTGACCTGAATCAGACTTTTGGAGTCCCTCTTCAGGGATATTGCAAAAAGTGAGGAAAACCTCCTGGTTATGGATATATTTGAGATTGTAGTTAAAGCTGAGAAACTTTGCATTGTTCCCAGGAAATAGGCTTTGTTCCCTGTCACAAAGCATTTAAAAATTGGTCTATATCATTAGTTATAATCAAAAAGCACAATTTACATTGTTAAAGATGCAATATTGTGACAGAAGAAAGATGCTAGAACCCATATGACTACTTGTTCCATGTCACATCTTTCAAACTATCTTTTTCACAGTTGAGAATAATGCTTGAGCATTTTCACATGAATTTATTTCACCAACAAAATTACATCACTTAAAATATATATATGTATATAGGTTTCTTAAAAATGCTTCTCTAAAAATGTTTCCTTCTTTTTTTTTTCAGGAAGACACACAGGGATCTCTTTGATGTAGGAATTAGCGGTGTGAAAATTTATAAATTACAGAAATATAAGACATTATTGCCTATGGATAGATATTGTTCCTTGGAAGAGTATCTCATTTTTGGTTGTGTGCAAAGTCATGTGTGGAATAAGACAAGCTGAAATCTGTCTGAGGATTTTGATTTGATCTTCTGCCTTCTTATGATTTCTTGCATTCAGTTTTCTTCTTTACTGAGTTTTATAACACAATACTGGTGAAATTTTTAACTATTGAATTTGAGATACCAAGATATAACAATCAAAACTTTCTAGTTTTCTGGGCTCTAATTGAAATCAGTAGGAGATTTAAAATGTATAGTTAGTGGTACTAGTCTAGGAAAGGAACTCACAGACACACAAAATGAAAGTGTATTTTCCACTGAAATATTATATTCTACTGTATTTTACTGAATGTCATATCTAAGCTCTGAAATGGGAATAATTACATTATCTTATTTTGGGAAAGCTTAGTAAAAATGGAATCATTCTTCAAGTGACAGATTCACAGAAAATTCATAACAGAGTAGAAATAGTTTATGTAAGCAAACCAAAGAGTGTGCACCACATGAGCAGAAAAGAGTCTCTTTTTAAGCCAACATTGTCGGCTCTGTGGGCTCAGTGATTCAGGTGTAGGGTCACAGCACAGGAAAAGTTGGCAAGGGCTTACGTAATGAGAGACTGCAGCACACTGAATTTGTACTGGACAGCTGGTGGCTGCCAGGAGCTGGGACCAGGAGCTGGGACCAGAAGGGCCCTCCAGGACAGCAGGGCTGGGCCTCACTGCCCAGCCTGTCCTGCTCCCCCAGGTGCGGCCAGCCAGGAGCTCTGCCCCATCCTCGGGCACCTGCCTGGGCTGCGGAGAGGCCAGGATCGGGCTGGGACGGGGACCTGGGGACAGCCCCGGTGCAGCAGTGCCCATGGCCGGGGAGCCCGGCCGGCTGCAGCAGTGCTGGGAGAGCGCTGGGGCCGACATGAGGCCCTGGGGCCGGGCGGGCAGGGAGAGACACCAGGAGGCTGGAGGGGTCCCAGGGTCTGATGGGCTTTGGCATGGAAAACGAGACAAAATAAAACACACGCAACCTGTTTTATTTCTGATGTGAATGCTTGACTTATCAGACCATATTACTATGTTATTATCGCTGGGTCATGAATCTGTGGATTTCATTTTTTAAAAAATTGTACTAGTCTTACTGTTCTAATTATGTGGACATCTTTGCTAGTCTGCACTGAGGTACTTATCAGGGAAGGGAACCATGTGGTGTCCCAGCTGCCCAGCTTCCTCTCTTCACTGAAATAATTTTAATACTTCTAGCAAACAAATTTGTCTCTTTGAACTTTCCTGAATTCTGCCAACTTCTTTACTAATTTCTCTCTTCCTTACAAATCACCTTATCTTTTTTTCTGAAATCCTTGGAATATTTAGAATATGTATGTATTTCCTTGTCTTTATTATCAAAGTGTATTTAGATTTTTACAACCAGTATGTTATGTGTTTCATTTTCTGAGATATTTTTGACAATGCATCCTTTCTTACACTCTGATCTGCCAGACCTTTATGTTCCCTGTTTATGTGAAAATCATTCCATTTTCTCCTGTGCATCTTGTGTGTTTTCAACCTCCAGTTTCCTGAAATTTTAAATCTGCTTTCGTATACCATGTTCTGGCTTCTACATTTTCTTTTTTTCAGTTCATTTCTGTGGAGCCTTCTATTGAAAAATCATATCTCAAATAACATATTTCTTCAGTATTTCTCCTTGGTTTTATCTCTTACTTTATACTTTTATATCTTTTGTATTTCACAGAGATTTTCATAATGTATTTTGCTTCCTTTGAATCTGTATAATTTGCTACCACACTCCTTGATTAAATGACTTGAATTTTTTTAAATTCACAATTGAACTGCTTCCATGCTCCTACGTGATTTCGATTTTGATTACAGATAGAATGAACTCCATAAAGTTTTGTTAGATGGTTTGTTTGGGTTTTTTTCTGTGTTTACTACTATCAAAAGAAAAGGACTATAAGAGGAATGTCTCTTCCAATATAGGTTATCTGCTTCAACTTCTGTAAATATCTCAATATCCACGTA
Organism: Erpornis zantholeuca; assembly: GCA_013400515.1. Lineage (NCBI taxonomy): Eukaryota > Metazoa > Chordata > Aves > Passeriformes > Timaliidae > Erpornis > Erpornis zantholeuca. Next base: position 30,574 of record VZTN01005035.1, on the reverse strand, counting down.
ATTTTATGAGGCTAGGCTTTTTTGGAATACGGTCTCGTTTCCTTTTGGTATGCTAATAAATTGCACATCAGTTTTCCTGTGTTGAGTCTGTATCTCTGCCGGTATCACTACTCATTTAGTGTTCAAAAATCTGTCAGCCATGAGCTTTGGCTTGAAGAAAGCTTGCTCAGAGCCTGGATAATAAGTAATGACACATGATTTACATTTTGATTGAAGGATCCAGCTCAATACACTCCATATGCATGCCAATTGGTACGATCTGGCAGGAAAGCTGGTCAGCTTTTCATTTCCTTTTGTCTGCCCTGCCTGAAGACAAACATTTCATAAACCATATTATTTCCTAGAGAGAAAAGGTCAGCTAGAATACTAAGGGCATTTTCAAGGACATCTTCATCTCTGCCACTTATTTTTAGTCAGTGAATCATGTCTTCTACATCACTGCCCATGCAGTGTACTTCTAATGTACTTTCGATTTTAGTGCATCCAACATTTATGTGCTTCCTCATTTCCAACACTGTTGAATAACATCTCTGTCCTAGTAAGAATGTCATGCTTGAAACAGAGCTATTGCAAATATCAGATTGCTCTATATCTCTTTTTGTTCTGGTTCTGCCTGTAAGTTTTTCTTCCTTAGCCTTTATTTCACCATAATGTGTTAAAAATTTGTTCTCACTTGTTATGATTTTGTTGCTGCAGATTTTATGACCTACTCTCTTTTACTTAATGCTAAATGACTTGAATCTCTCTATTAATGACCACATCAAAGTGAACAAAATTTTAATACTATGAGATGCTTGCCCTTGGACAAAGTACCTTTGAAAAGGTGTCTGCTAACCACTGTTATCCCACAACTAGAAGATAAAAGGTCTTCTTGTAATCATAGAGTCATAGAAGGGCCTGTGTTGGAAGGGACCTTACAGATCATCAAGTACCAACTCCCCTGCCATGTGCAGAGACACCTTCTACTACACCAGGTTGCTCAGAGTACCATCCAACCTGCCCTTGGACACTTCCAGGGACAGGATATCCACAACTTCTCTGGGCAGCGTGTTTGAGTGCCTCACTTCCCACAGAAGTGAAGATTTCCTCATTATCTAATCTAAACCTACTTTGTCAGTTTAAAGCCATTTCCTCATTCCCCCTTGTCTTGTCACCGAATGTTTGTCTTGGGGTGATTTATGATGACAATCTATTCCCTGAACCTCTGCTTTATGCCCAAAAATGGTTGCTATATCTTTGAGGTGGGTTTGGGAAGCCTTGGGCTTGTTGACATGCTTTTTCAAAGCCTCACTTAGCAGGCATCTGGGGCGCAGTATGGGCTGGGGCTTTTTTATTTGGGTAGTGTTATAAATGGCAAAAGGTGGAGTTGGTTTTCATATATTAATTTATGGTTAAAGTGGTTGATGAAGTTAAGAAATTAATTGTTATATGTTAATAAGTTGTGGTTAATTGTTCATGTTGTATTTAATGAGGTTTTAGTTAGATCAAGTTGTATGTTACAAATGTTCTGGTTATTGTTGTAATGTTCCCTTGCTTTGTAACCTCCCTGTTATCGTTATAATGCCATTGTTATAGTTGACAAATGTTCCTGTTATTATAACTAGCTAATAATGTGCAATTATTATGATTTCCAGTTTTGGGGACTATGAGCAAAACAGCCAACAAAGGTCAACTGGGACATTCCAGAAAGTTCCATGTAGAGTGTCAATCAGGACGCCAGTCAAGATGAGATCCCTCCCAACCCTGCAACTGAGCATGCTCCAAGTGGGTGGAACCAGGTCGGGACCGCCACAAATCGCTGGAGACAGACGTGGGATGGGAACCTCAGGTCAATGATGGGATAAATGTATCTGAGCCCTGACTGGCACTCCGAGGGTAAAACAGTAGCTGCACAGGCCCCGGGGGGCATGCCTTTGGCCAGACTAGCCAAGCACCCANATTACAGATAGAATGAACTCCATAAAGTTTTGTTAGATGGTTTGTTTGGGTTTTTTTCTGTGTTTACTACTATCAAAAGAAAAGGACTATAAGAGGAATGTCTCTTCCAATATAGGTTATCTGCTTCAACTTCTGTAAATATCTCAATATCCACGTAATTTTATGAGGCTAGGCTTTTTTGGAATACGGTCTCGTTTCCTTTTGGTATGCTAATAAATTGCACATCAGTTTTCCTGTGTTGAGTCTGTATCTCTGCCGGTATCACTACTCATTTAGTGTTCAAAAATCTGTCAGCCATGAGCTTTGGCTTGAAGAAAGCTTGCTCAGAGCCTGGATAATAAGTAATGACACATGATTTACATTTTGATTGAAGGATCCAGCTCAATACACTCCATATGCATGCCAATTGGTACGATCTGGCAGGAAAGCTGGTCAGCTTTTCATTTCCTTTTGTCTGCCCTGCCTGAAGACAAACATTTCATAAACCATATTATTTCCTAGAGAGAAAAGGTCAGCTAGAATACTAAGGGCATTTTCAAGGACATCTTCATCTCTGCCACTTATTTTTAGTCAGTGAATCATGTCTTCTACATCACTGCCCATGCAGTGTACTTCTAATGTACTTTCGATTTTAGTGCATCCAACATTTATGTGCTTCCTCATTTCCAACACTGTTGAATAACATCTCTGTCCTAGTAAGAATGTCATGCTTGAAACAGAGCTATTGCAAATATCAGATTGCTCTATATCTCTTTTTGTTCTGGTTCTGCCTGTAAGTTTTTCTTCCTTAGCCTTTATTTCACCATAATGTGTTAAAAATTTGTTCTCACTTGTTATGATTTTGTTGCTGCAGATTTTATGACCTACTCTCTTTTACTTAATGCTAAATGACTTGAATCTCTCTATTAATGACCACATCAAAGTGAACAAAATTTTAATACTATGAGATGCTTGCCCTTGGACAAAGTACCTTTGAAAAGGTGTCTGCTAACCACTGTTATCCCACAACTAGAAGATAAAAGGTCTTCTTGTAATCATAGAGTCATAGAAGGGCCTGTGTTGGAAGGGACCTTACAGATCATCAAGTACCAACTCCCCTGCCATGTGCAGAGACACCTTCTACTACACCAGGTTGCTCAGAGTACCATCCAACCTGCCCTTGGACACTTCCAGGGACAGGATATCCACAACTTCTCTGGGCAGCGTGTTTGAGTGCCTCACTTCCCACAGAAGTGAAGATTTCCTCATTATCTAATCTAAACCTACTTTGTCAGTTTAAAGCCATTTCCTCATTCCCCCTTGTCTTGTCACCGAATGTTTGTCTTGGGGTGATTTATGATGACAATCTATTCCCTGAACCTCTGCTTTATGCCCAAAAATGGTTGCTATATCTTTGAGGTGGGTTTGGGAAGCCTTGGGCTTGTTGACATGCTTTTTCAAAGCCTCACTTAGCAGGCATCTGGGGCGCAGTATGGGCTGGGGCTTTTTTATTTGGGTAGTGTTATAAATGGCAAAAGGTGGAGTTGGTTTTCATATATTAATTTATGGTTAAAGTGGTTGATGAAGTTAAGAAATTAATTGTTATATGTTAATAAGTTGTGGTTAATTGTTCATGTTGTATTTAATGAGGTTTTAGTTAGATCAAGTTGTATGTTACAAATGTTCTGGTTATTGTTGTAATGTTCCCTTGCTTTGTAACCTCCCTGTTATCGTTATAATGCCATTGTTATAGTTGACAAATGTTCCTGTTATTATAACTAGCTAATAATGTGCAATTATTATGATTTCCAGTTTTGGGGACTATGAGCAAAACAGCCAACAAAGGTCAACTGGGACATTCCAGAAAGTTCCATGTAGAGTGTCAATCAGGACGCCAGTCAAGATGAGATCCCTCCCAACCCTGCAACTGAGCATGCTCCAAGTGGGTGGAACCAGGTCGGGACCGCCACAAATCGCTGGAGACAGACGTGGGATGGGAACCTCAGGTCAATGATGGGATAAATGTATCTGAGCCCTGACTGGCACTCCGAGGGTAAAACAGTAGCTGCACAGGCCCCGGGGGGCATGCCTTTGGCCAGACTAGCCAAGCACCCAGCGCTGTGTCTTTGTATTGTGGGCATCCCCAGTTGTTATTTTCTGTTAATAAATCTTCAAAATTATACACGGTGAAGCGTTGTTCTTCACAGCTAGTGTGGTTTTTGTTAGCCCAGACAAGAAGTTTTTCCCTTCCCTGGCCCTGGAGAAGCTGCAGCAGCAATTCTTCAGCAACATTTTGAGGTTGACTGGGCAGCTTACTTAGTCTGAGATCAGGGTAAACGAGACCTGTGGGAGAGGGGTTGGTTGGGATTGGCGGGAGGGAAGGGCCACTCCGTCCTAGCCCCACACCTCGGGAAGGCCAAGCTGGGGAGAGAGAGCGCACCCACATCCTTCATCTGCTGTGGAGAGTCAATCAACACTGGAGAGTCGCCAGGTTTTCATCTGTTTGCCCTGATGCCTTAGGTTTTAACTTTTATATTTTTTCAAATCCTGTACTGCTACTGTAACTCTGAAGTTTCCTGTAGCTTGTTAAGTCCTGTTCTCTCATGCTAAGATAGACATAACAAAGCCTTTCTAGTTTGCTCTCCAAGGACACCCAGACTGTCCTAAGCAGAAAAACTGTAAACCATCATCTTGGGGAGGTGGGGCAAGCTTGGGGAAATTCCATCATTGGCTGGGTTCTGGCTGGTGAATTGATGCTGATGTAAAAGTGTGAAGAACTCGTGACCTGTCATTGTCCATTTTGGGATGCACTGAGGCAGGACCCTCTGGAGCCCAAAGTATACATCTGAAGGCCTTTCAAATAAATACCTCCTTTATTCCTTTATTCCTGTCTAGTCTCTGTTTTTAGGTAGCCATTTAAGGCATCAGCCCGAGCTGCTGCATGAATCTCCAGGGTTTTCTTTTTCCCCTGAGAGAGAAGCCTGCACTGTCTTCTACTACATGGTGTGAGGCGGTGGTTTTTTTTCCCTAGCATTTCGGGATTTTGTTCCGGTGTGTGTGTTTGGGGGGTAAGGTCTGACAGTTTAATATCTAGCATTTGTTTACCTTTTCTCTGTACCTTGTGGGCATTTTCTTTGTCTATAAACTGTTGAGGCTTTTTTTTGCTCTCATCCACTAGTATTCATTTCCTATAAGCGAAAAGGAATTCTTGGAACCCTTTTACAGGAGGCAACTCGTTCCAGAATGTTTTCTCCGAAATTTGTCTCTAAACTGAGAAAAAGTTCTTGTAAATAGTCTCTCTCTGGTCAGTCAGCTTACTCTCTTGGGTGCCACACTGATGGTTATTTTGGAGTGAAACTTCATTGCAGTACATATACTTTATGTTTTTATTTCAAAAAAATTTTCTCTGATTTCTTTGACAGTTAAAGAGATGAAGATCATTGTAATTTAAGGGCATATATACCCTATAACACTCTGGGGTTTAGGAATGTCAGTTTTGAATTGGTGTGAAGCATCTAGGATGAGAAGAAATGTCCTCATGTTTATCTAGGAGAGGTTTAAATTGGATATTAGGAAAAAAATATTTACTGAAAGCGTTGTCAAGCATTGGAACAGGCTGCCAAGGAAAGTGGTTCGAATAACCATCATTGGAGATACTGAAAAGTCTTAGAGATATTGAAGCACTAAAGTGCCACGGACAAAGAAGCTCCTCAACTAATTGGAGTTGAAAAGCAGCATGTTTATTTGCAGTGCTGGGTACACAGGAGGTAATCCTCAAAAAAACATGTGCAAATTGGCAAAGCATTGGATCTCCGTATGTTCACATAGGGTTTACATATTCATCAAAGTTACCAGACACACCTATACATATTAATTATTTGTCCCCACTTCGTATTAAAATGAACTGAATGTCCATTATGGCTGCGCAGTCTTCTCCTTTAATTGGGTCAGTGGTCTCTTGAGGATGAGGTCAGACGTCTTCCTCTCATTAAACTCTTTATCTTGTCTCATTGCCAGGGCTTCTTGACCCCTTAGTCATGGTCCAGGCCTCTTCTGGTTCCAGTTATCTTAGGGCCAGGTGTGGTTTTGGTTCTTGCTCTTTTACAATGCTGTATGTACTCTCTATTGCTTCTAAAAACATAGCTTAGTCAAATACACGATATTTTGTCTTCACTCTAACTGCTTCAACTCTACCCATATGGTAATAATTAAACCCTAGTTTCTTCTTTTAATCTCCTTGTTAATCAAAATATATTGCTTCTATCTTGCTAGCTATGTTCCCAACTTCTAATTATTTTAATCCGTGATTCAATATGACACTTAGAGACATGGTTTAGTGGTGGACTTGTCCATGTTAGGTTTATAGTTGGACTCAATAATTTTAAAGGACTTTACTGGGCTAAATGATTCTATGATTGTATGTTTCTTGATTAGACTGGTGGTTGAGTGAAGCATTTTCAGGAATGAAGATCACAAGTGTGTGGGCTGATTGCCCTATTAAGAAGTACTTTGTTATAAAGCTTTTAACCATATGTGTTTTGGTTTTTCATCTTCTGACATTGTCATTTTTATCCAGATTGTAAGAAGTAGTGCAGGATGGTTGTTCAAGGGTCCCCATACAAATTTCTTATTAGGGGAAGTGAAAAATTAAATGCATCATTTCTTGCAGAGTAAATGTCTGTTAATGGCACCTTACTCAACAGAATTCTCTCTTAAATGTATCATGAAGAATATCTGGTCACTTTAATGACTATAAAATAACACCAACTCTTTTATTTCTGTCAGAACTGCAGAGTTAGAGGGTACAAATCTCTTATGGTTGGATTTTAGTTTTTCCTTGTGCATTCACAACATAGTCATTGTTGTGAATACCACAAAATGAAAGACAAGAGAGTAGTGATAGCTGCTAAGTTAACTAAACTGTCACTTTATTAGGTGTAGATGTGTCTTAGGTTACGATGTAACCAAAAGTATGTTTTCTATCACCGTCTTCATAAGTTGTTAAAACAGGTGGGGCAGTGTTCCTTATCTTCTTCATGACTCATCCCTGATAACTCCCTCTGGGGGATATCTTCTGTTAATGAGCCATCCAGCCTCAATGCATGGCTCATAAATTACTTCATCCCATTGTGAGATGCTCCACCCAGGAGGAGGAACCAGCCATTCCTACCTGGATATAAACCACAGTGAGCTCTTCCCTACTGGGTTCCCAGAGGAAAAGAGCTGTACCATTGGACCTTCAGAGGAAGACCAGACCCTTCTACAGGATCACTGCTTCAACAGAACCACATCCATCACTTCAGGAGGACTGCAGCCACCATTTAATTGGACTGCTACCACCACCCTGACCAACAGGGTGTCAGGTTTAAGCCAGTCTTTCTGTATTATTGCAATTATCTTAATTTTCTTATTAAATTGGAATTCTAACTTGGGATCTCCCACTGGTTTGCTTTCAAACTAGTACAAGATGATATTTTATCTGGCAGTCATTTATCCAGAACAGAACATGTGCTTTCAAATCATGCTATTTAACACAAATATACCATCTCCTTCCTCTTCCTTTTTGTCCATCAAATACATGAAAAGCATAAAGCCCTTTTCCACATTGACTGCTGTTGTTTCCTCAGGTTTTCCTTCATTTTCTGTGAAGAATATGTACTGTAGAAATATGGTGTACCTCCAGGTCTGTGGCTGGCCTGTTTACTCTGCCAGTCCCAATCCCATCCTTATCCCACGATGAGTAGTGGGCAAATGGCCAGAACTGTAAGAGGAGCTTACATGTCCTAAACAGTAGACATCCTTTCTGTACACCAAATGTCAGGAATCCCACTACAACTGTAACACTTTTGAATGATTATATACACTGCGTAATTGCTAAATTGGTAAAATAAAGTTTTTAAGCCTGTCATCACAGTCTCTCTTCACTGATGAACAAAAATTGAAATACCTTTCCTCCATAAAGCTAATCTAATAAGGAGGATAAAATTCTTCCTAAAGGTAAAATATGACTAAAATGAATTCTGAAAATAAAGTGCCTAAAGACTGCTTAGCTTTAGTCATAAAAATACTATGGGGCTTTGGGAAAAGAAAAATGCATGCATACGTGATGTTACAAAAGTTATTGAAGGAAAGACTCACATTTCCTATAGGTTCCCTAAGCAGTGAGATGATGAATATTTTTTTTCTTGTACTGTAAGTTTTTAATTATTTATGCTAATAAAAGAAACACTAGAAAGGTACCCTATGAGGGGTACTTTACATGGAAAATACAGCACTCAGTCTGCAGTAAAATCCTGCACAGCATCAGACAGAGTAAAAATTTTGAAATAAGTTTCTTGATTCCTTAGCAAAATATTAGACAATTAGCACACCAGGAATCCAAAATGAATAAACAGGTGCAGCTGGCCAGACACTAGTGCTTATCTCTGTGAGCCAGCCATTTATGCCACTTGACATTTCAGTAGCATCCAACTTGGTTGAGTTCCTGTTTGAGTATGGAATTCCATTTTAAGCTTGCAAATCTTCTGTGCAGTGCATAGGAACAAGCTGTTGACAGTGAATGTTCTAAGACTGGTTAGGAAAAAATATCTTTCCTCTTTTGGGGGGAGGAGTGAGAGAACAAAATCCTTAATTCTCTTTGGTGAATCTTTCTGACAAGTGATAGTGCTTTAAAAAGGAGAGGGGAAAAAGGAGTAAATTTGCAGCTGATTTTCCTGTACTGTATATTTCTTTGTAATTTATTTCAATAAGTGTTAATGCTTACACAAAAGTATTGTTTTAGTAGTATTTCCTCATCTGCTAAATGAATAATGGCTATTATTTACTATGTTACTTAAGATAGTAATTTTGAAATAAAGCTTTTAGTCAGAGTAGTATCACTGTATGTTTCCTAAATACATATATCAAACTGTGATGTTTCTTGGAGGAGCTGGGAGTGGAAACCAGTAGGCACATATGTTGAAAAGTCAATCGATAAGCCTGTTTTGATCTCTGCTGGATTAGTAATAACTCCCTCTTTCACATAAATAAATTTTAGATGACAGTTACATATGTTCTGTTATAAAAATATTAAACTTTGTATGATATATACTAAAGAAGTTTAGAAAGTATGGTAAGTACTTCTCATTGCATACATGGAAATTGAATTAGTTTCTAATTTGTTTTTTACTATTCAAATTATCTGTATTAGTAAAATTCTCCATCCAGTGAATATAACTCCCCATTTCACTTCACAGACATATAGAAAGCATCTGAAGGCAGGAATCAAACTGGTGTTTATAGGCACTGCTAATCTCTGAAGTTTGTTGAAGTAAAATGGGACTGTCCCAAGAAAACGGGGGAAAAGGAAAAGTGTTTTCAGACCCTTTTTCAGTTAGGTCCCTTACTTAGAAAATCTGAGTTTATTTCAGACATTACTTTCTTGAAGCTCATGTTCCAAAAAGGGCTTAATGTCAGAGCTCACTAACCTTTCCAGAATTTGTTGAAGACTTGCAGATTCAGATGTTTGATTTCATGTGTCTGGCTGACTTAGAAACCTGCTAATTTGTGACATTCTCAGAAAAGCCAGTAAGACTGACACTCACTAAGTGATTAAAGTGCATAAGCACGCTTCAGGCAGTCTGTAGGTATTTTACTCAAACAGAATGTCTGAAGAAAAATCTGATTGAGCACCTCCTCTTTTGCAAGTCTCATGGCTTTCACCGAAATATATTCTATAGTGTTCAAAGCACTAATATAATGAGTGACTACTTTAGGAAAATATTTTATAATAGAGAGTGCAGACTGGTGCCACCATCCATAAAAAAAAAGGAAGACCAGTGATTCATTCATTTCATCTGTTCCCTATTAGATTATATGGGTTTTTGTGACCAGTCAACTACAATGAGAGAAAATTTGGAGATGATTGCATAAGCATGCAAAGACAGCATGCTTATGAAGCTTAGGGAAGAATGATTGAACTGACTACATGTGTGGCAAAGAAAGACAGACTAACACAAAGGGAAGTACAGGGTGTCCTTTACTATCGATTGCTATATTAGTTGATGGGAACACCTGGTTGTATAAATTTTTTACTCTAAATTGTTTCAATAAAAAAGAAACAACAAAAAGAATTGAAAGAGAGCAATAAGCTTGAGCTTGCTTCCAAGCCATGTATTCCTTCCTTGAGACAGGTGACACCCAGCATCATGACAGTGAGCATATTATAGCTATCTTTTTACTAATAATCACATTTATATTTGAACAGGTATGCTCTGCCAAGTGTAATTTTTATTTTCACTGTGATTTCGGGACACTTCAGTATCACTTATAAATGAAAATACTGTGTAATATCAAATAATTTGAAAGAAGTTAAATCAGTATTAAAATGAATCCATCTACATTGAACAGTGAGCCTGCCACCCTCTTGTTCTAAAACAGTCCCCCCCACTGCTGCCTTCTCAACTGGCAATATTCTGAACAATCACCTTGTTCATTTTATTCTGAATTGTCTTCATAACATGCCTATGGAGTCCAAGATTTGCAAACACCAGTTCCAGGAAGAGATTGCCAAATTCTACTCACTGAAATGTTTAGCATGGCACAATGCAGGTTTCTGTAAAACTCTGATATTTCGGAGCCTGTGTCAGTTCTCATATCAGTAGGTTAAAGCAGTCAGGTTTAAGCCATTGAATTCCCATAGATCTGAACTCCATAGCTGTATTGCCAACCTCACATTTTTCTTCATCTTGAAGCTAGTTCATCTCCTCAAGTCTTCAGTTCTGCAATACTTTCAGCTTGTAGAAAGATCAATTTACACTTTTAAAAGTGTAATCATATGATTAAGAGCAAAAAACCTGAGGCCAGTACCTTCTGAATACCCAGAAGGTAAACAAAAAGACCACAACATCTGCTGTTTTCTAAATATAGTAAAAATAATGAAATCAACTTTTTAAACAGTCATGAGCTTTTCTGTCTGCCCAATTACTTTCTGAACCTTTGATAAAGGTCAACCCATTGTTAGTTCTTCCATTAGTTATTTCACTTTTTATTTAAAAAAAAATCCCTCAATAGCATTGACTTTGGACAGTACAAGAACAAATTTGAGATTTAACTAAGAATATTCAGCAGGGGTTTGTACCATCATTTTAGCAACTAAAAACCATGTCAAAATGATAGAAAAAATAGACACCTGAATTCGTGAAGCTAGTGCTTCAATAGGTGTTTTCATACCTTAATAAGGCATTAAGAAAAAGAACCAACATGCTAAACGTACTAAAATGAGAATGGACATAAAGACATGCAATTCGGACAGATATATTCATCTTAACTTTCACATAGTGATCAGTGAAGGTGATAAATAAATTTTATACCATACTAACTGGCAATCCTAGGAATGTATTCTGCTTACTATGCTGTACTGAAATGTGTACCTTGATAACTGTTTTACTTTCTCAGAGTAAGCCAGCCTAAGATGGCTTTGCCACCTCACACTATGCTTGAACTTTCTTTTGTATAGACATGCATAATTTTTATGTATATCTGTATAATTTTTATGTGTATCTATCTATCTATCTATCTGTCTATCTATCTATCTATCTATCTCATTTCAGGAGAGTTTCATTTTATCTAACTATAGACAAATGGAATGAGCCTCAGTGTCTGTTCTTGTGGAGTTACTGGAAACCTAATAATTAAAATCAAAGGAAAATACAAGTAATTAATGTCATTTTATTATAGATCCCTGCATTTAATCAAATAAATTGCATCAAAAACTGCACAAATTCTTATTTATTAACTCTCCAGAGATTATAATTGGAGCAGAGAGGAAGTGTTTCCCTGTAGAGAACTATACAACAGATACATAAATTTAGGAAAAACAAATTCTCCTTGCATTTATTTCCATATGTTATAGATTTTTCAGTATCAGATGCAACTATGTGTTTTCAGTCTATTTAGCAATGGCTCTTTTCTGTCTGCATGGTTTGATAAAGTTCCTCTGAGTCAAAGCATCATAGAATCATTAAGGTTGGGAAAAACGCCCAAGATCTTGAGTCCAACCTTTGATCAAACGCCACCTTGTCCACTAAACCATAGCACTATGGTTTTATTTAAGTGCCACATGCTGTTGTTGAACACTTTCAATGATGATGACTACACCACTTCTCTGGGTAGCTTTTTCCAATACTTGACCACCCTTTCAGTGAAGAAATTCTTCGTGATATTCAACCCGAACCTCTCCTAGTGCAGCTTGAGACCATTTCCTCTTGTCTCATCACTACTTGTGTGAGAGAAGAGGCTGACTCCCATCTGGCTACATCCTCTTTTCAGGTGGTTTAGATAGTGACAGGGTTTCCCTGAGCCTCCTTTTCTCCAGGATAAACACCCTCAGCTCCCTCAGCCACTCCTTATATGACTTCCTCTGTAGATCCTTCACCAGCCTTGTTGCCTTACTCTGGACATGCTTAAGCCACTCAATGTCTTTCTTGTAGTGAGGGGCCCAGAACTGGATGCAAGACTTGAGGTGTGCCCTCACCAGAGTCAAGTATAGGGGGACAATAATTTCACTAGTCCTGCTGGCCACACTGTTGTTGATATAAGCTAGGATGCCGTTGTCCTTGGCCAGGTGCGGTGGCTCATGTTGAGGTGGCTAGGCCCCTTTCCAGCCACTCCTTACCCAGCCTGTAGCTGTGCAGGGGTGCACATTTTGCATTACTGAACCTCGTACAGCTGGCCTTGGCCCATCAGTGCAGCCTGGCCAGGTCCTTCTGCAGAGCCCGCCTACCCTCCAGCAGATCAACAATCCCACCCAACTTGGTGTCATCTGCATATATGTGAGTCACCTGGTCATAGAAGGATATCAGGTTGGTCAGTTAAGACCTGGATTTCCAAAATCCATGATGGCTGGGCCTGATTCCCTATTTGTCCTGTAGGTGCTGCATGATAAATAATGGAGTGTGGCTTGGCAACTCTTCCACCAGCTCCCTCAATATCAAGTGATTCATTCCCATTCCCATAGCCTTGTGAGTGTCTAAATGACACAGCAGGTCATTAACTACTTTCACCTGGATTGCAGTGAGTCTCTCTGTTCTCTCTCCTGGTCTACCAGCTCAGGTGGTTGGTTACCCTGGGGATAGCTGGTCTTTCTGTTAAAGACTCAGGCAAAGAAGGCATTAAGTGCCTAAGTCTTTTCAACATCCTTGGTTACAGTGCTTTCCCCTGAATCCAATAAAGGATAAAGGTTTTCCTTGGCTTTCTTTTTGTTAATGTATTTATAAAAACACATTTTATCATCTTTTATAGTATTGCCAAGATTGAGTTCTAGTTGTGCTTTCACCTTTCTGATTTTCTCTCTACATGACCTACATATTTGTACTCTTCCTGAGTTGTCTGCTCCTTTTTCTAAGGTCATAAACTTTCTTTTTGGTTTTCTCCCTGAGTTCCAGCAAATCCTCCCTGTTCAACCAGCTCGTTCTTCTTCCCGGATGGCTTGTCTTTTGGCACATAAGGGAGGCCTATTCCTGCACCTTTAAGATTTTCTTCTTAAACTCTGTCCATATTTCCTGGACTTCTTTTTTTTGTAAAGTACAGTTTCCCAAGGGATTCTCCTGAACAGGCCAAAGTGTGCCCTCCAGAAGTCTAAGGTAAAGGTTTTGTTGACTCCCTTCCTTACTTACTTCTTACATCAAGAATTAAAAACTATAATTTCTTGGTCACTGTGCCCAAGTTGCCCTCTCACCACAACATCTCACAACAGCCATTTTCTGTTTATAAACAGCAAGCTGGGCACTACCCCTGGTAAGTTCTCTCAGCAGCTGTGTCAGGAAATTATCTTCCACACACTCCAGGAACCTCTCAGACTGTCTACTCTCTGCTGTGTTAAGATGCCAGCAGGCATCTGGCAGGTTAGAGCCTCTCACAAGAACAAGAACTAGTGATCATGAAATGTCAGCCAGCCGCCTATAGAATTCTTCATCTGCCTCTTCATCCTGGTTAGGTTGCCTATAACAGACTCCCTCCAATTCTGTCTGCTTTGTTAGCCTGAAATGGTTCTTCATTTTCTTTGAAACTATGAATCAATATTCTTTGTGTTGCAGATCTAATATTTGTTTTCAGTACATAAAATAAGGAATAGTGAGACTGAAGGAAACAAGAAAATCCAGTAAAGTAGATGAAAAGAAATACCGTACAATTGGCAAAATTATCAGTTTTGAAGTCCAGGATATTTGACAGAAATGGCTGAAGACATAATGTTTATAACCAAGTAATTATGCAAATATACATGTTTTTGAATATCTAACTTGTAAGTAGATGAAAGCATCTTGGCTCTTTGTTTCACAGCTCAGTTTTCTCTATCACTTTTATAGTACTTTGCATTGAAACAGAATAGCACAGGTATTTCTTGATATCTGTGTTCAATAACACAAACCCCAAAAGTTCTTTCTCTACAGAAAGCCCAGAGCTGGCCTTGAGTCACTGCTCAACTGTTATTTAAATGGGTCATTAATGTGTTCATATTTTTAATTTAAAAGCCTGTGGGGTTTTCATTGCTTTTATTTGAATTTAGACAATTACAAAAGTTTTGGGATTTTTTTCAAAACATTTCCATTATTATTGTGGTAGAAGGATATTTAGTCAATTTTTATTGCCTCTTATACCTCACTCTTGTTGAAATCCATCTGCATATCTTAGCGTTTTTCCAAAAAAAGAAGCATTGCTATCTCTGCTTACAGTTAGGGGAGCCAATAAAGCCCTCACTGCAATGCCATCTTGCTGTGTTTCAAGCTTATGGATCTTAATTTGTACATGTTCACATGTTCCTCCTCTACTTTCTCATGCCTCCTCCCCACTACAACAAACACTGTGAGAAATAATCTTTTTAGTAGAAGCCTTTTCCTTTATTATATGCTTTGAAAATGAGTGAAATAGTTAATAATGCTGAACTGTAAAATCTCTTTCTCAGTTTCTGCATCACATGAAATAATCCGGACATTTCGTGTCTCAGAACTGTGGCATCTGGCCCTTTACTTTCTCAGGAAAATGTCTCTCTAGGTAGCACTTTATCATTTGAATTTCAAAAGCTTTTTTTTTGCAAGCACATCATCCTTTGGCTTTGCCTTTATTTTTACAGTAAAAGAATAATCTGTGAAGAACATCAGAGTTCCTTCTTGGAATCTTATATGCTACTGTTCATGTCCCATGAGGGAGCATACATTTGAAAATACATTTTGGAAATGTGGATTTAAGTAAAATTTTATTTTTATTTTACTCCAACAATATGTATTTTTTTTTCTTCAAAGTATATTCAGGTATATATCATTATGATTCTATTATTAATTTGGTCAGGAAGCAGATGGAAAAAAAATCTTTTAAAATTTTGGGTGGCACTGAAAGGCCCCTGTAACCATGCTTTTAAGCTTATTTCTAACATCACCTTCAAATACAGTTCCACGATACTTTTCCTGGCTGTATGAACCAGAGATTTATGTGTGATGAGAATAACTGCAATCAGACCTTTTTCTCAACATCAAAATCAAGAAAGAGAATACTTCTTTGGTTTGAGTATTTTTGGATTTGTTTTCATAATCTGATGACATCTAGAACTAAATCTAACCAACTGCAATGTTTAATTCGATGTGCTGTGTCTTAAATTTTAGATTGATATTACAACTTTTAGGGATCGCTAAGTGTAGTGGCAAAAAAATACATTTATTTTCAGATGTAAATGAGAATGTTAATGTCAGGCGCAAGGGTTTGGTCCTTAAAGAACTGTAGAAAAATATTTTGGAAATTTGATTTTCTGATGGAAAGATCAAGTTGGTTGACCACCACTTAGATGGTAAGCAGCATAATACTGCTTTGTGTTGTGCCTCAGTGTCTAAGAGGTACCAAAGAATACAAGGAAAGGGGGTAGAGAGAAAGAGAGAGATCAGAATGGAGTGATCACTTTATTTTAATAAATTTCAAAAATGGATTTCTATTAATCAGTCTATGGCGTTTCAGAGGAAGATCAGTACTTATGATTTATGTCTTATTGTACATGTAAACATGTACAGTCTTTACCCTGAAAAGCATTTACCTAAAATAATGATTTCAACGCAGTCTTGATCAGGCTTTCATTTGTCTGTTATTGCCATAGAGTAGGTGTTAAGATCCAATTATTATTAAGGTTCTTTAGAAATTCCACTGGCCAAATTAAGGTGCAAATGAGACCATATGCCAGTGAAAATAATATGGATTTTATTGTATAGTAAATGTGAGAGAAAGAGATTATGGATTTTATTGCATAGTAAATGTGAGAGGAAGGGAAAAGAAGTAGAAAATAGGTGGGGGAGACAGAAAGAGAGACAGGGGCAGGATAAGGAAAATATCCCCACTGCGTGGATCCCCAACAGTGTTCCATTGATCCTCTCCAGCTGCTCTTCTGGTGGTGAAGGTCCCCCCAAAAGGCACAGAATCCCCTGGGTTTATATCCCCTCGAGCCAGGTGGCAATGTCCAGCCATGTCCCCTGGGGGAGGGGGACAGTCCCTTACAGCAGACTCTGGGTCTGTTCCATCACGTGCAGCCCTGTGGGGCAAGGCCCAGCACTTTGGGGGTCTTTGATGGATTGTGACTCCCCCTCAGCTGCCTCTCACATGAGAGTCCCGTGGATGTGGCCTGTGGGGTTGGGGGTGCCACAGCTGGGCAGGTTTGTGTAAGGGAGGATGGGTGTTCAGTGCCTTTGGCCAGAGGTTACACCACACACCCGAAACCTCCTCCTCCCTCCTGGGTTGGGGGCTGTGAGCTGTGCTCTGCCCCCACCCCAAACCTGGCTTGTGTGAGCTATGCTCTGCCCCCACCCGAAACCTGGCTTGTGTGAGCTGTGCTCTGCCCCCACCCCAAACCTGGCTGCTGTGAGCTGTGCTCTCCTCCACCCCAAACCTGGCTTCTGTGAGCTGTGCTCTGCCCCCACCCCAAACCTGGCTTCTGTGAGCTGTGCTCTGCCCCCACCCCAAACCTGGCTTCTGTGAGCTGTGTTCTGTCCCCACCCCAAACCTGGCTTCTGTGAGCTGTGTTCTGTCCCCACCCCAAACCTGGCTTCTGTGAGCTGTGCTCTGCCCCCACTCCACACTCAGCTGGGGATGATTGAATAATGGGTTGCCCTTTATCTAATCAGCAGTTCAACTTTAAGTTCAAAGTCCCAGTCTTCAGGGAGGCTTCTTGGTTGTAGCTTTTTTAAAATTAGCAAAACTTTATATCAGTGTTTGAGGCATGAACTATTTTCAGTCTCTGACCGTAGGTAGGTAAGTAGAGTTTGAGGAACTCTAGCAACCTCAATTTTATTGGATACCAGTGGCTCAGGGAACACTATGAAGATTTTGAGAATTACTCTGATTTATACTTTTATCTTAATATTTTGTGCTAATAGTCAGTGTTCTGAGCTTCTGAAATCTAGAGATGTATTTTGACTTTTAGTCTATTAAATGGAATTGCATTTATTTTGAAATTAAGACCTTGTTTTTTTTAGTAGGAAACAGAAATGAGTAGAACAAAAACAAAATATGATCTCTTCAAGATTTTATTGGACTAAACCGTCCTGTGCATCATCTTGGTTTTATTGCTCCAGCACGTATTGCAAAAAATAAAAAAACACAGGCAGACAAACATATACAGAAAGGGAAAAGACAAAGAAAAATACAGAATTATAATATAAATTCTTCCTCACCCTGCACACAGGTTTTTACATCTTCTGTCTAGCTTCTCTTCCTTTTCAGTATCACTCTAGGCAATAATTCTGACAGATATTAACAGACTGGGAAAGTCCATGCAGTGCTTTGAATCTACTGATGTACATTTTTTCAACAGAAATTCTAGGCAATTATGAAAGTTGTTCATAACATTTTATGAATAGTTCATTAAAAAAAATCTATCAGAATTAATTTAAACATATCCTGTGGGACAAATTCACTGCAGATTTAAGTAAATGCAGCCTTGTTGTGCATATCTTCTTCCAGTGCAGGGGAGCCAAACCCTATTGTTTCCTTACCTATGTCTAGATCCAAACCATCTAAACTCATATTTTTAAGGATTTGTATTTAAAGCAAGGAATTTGTTGATGGTATAATTGAAATCTTAATAGTCTCACCAATGTAGCCTGGCTCTAATTATTGCAGGTGTTCTGGTTCTGGCCAGGATAGGGTTAATTTTTGCAGTAGTCAGGAGGGCCATGGCTAGAACCCAGAGGTTATGCTATATGAACTCACATAATTTTTTAAGGATGCAGGATGGGCCAGCTTCCAGATGGGTGTAGTGTGGCTGAAGGAGAGGTCAAAGTATTTTCCGTTCTCATGGGGTTTCTGTGGGAATGATTTGCTTCTTTCTTGTACACACTGACATTAGTATTGTTGCTGCTACTGTTTGTTTTCTTATCTTATTGCTGTTTCCAGTAAATTGTTTTTATCCTAACCTGTGATCTTTACCTTCCTTGCCTCCACTTCTCCATCACGGCGTAGTGGGGATGAAGAAGGCGAGGTGGAAGTGAGCAAGTGGCACATGGTTTAGAGCCTCAGTGGGAGCTCTAAGGGGGAGAGTACCCTTCCTCAACCTTGACAGCAGGAAAAGAAACAATACTTTTATGCAGAAAATCTTTAAGTACTAATAACAGAGCTGTTATATGTGCACTCCCTAGCTTCTACTCTATTGCCTGGTGGTATGCTTGCCCTTCACCTTATGTTTTCATATCTTAAGGTTGGTGCTTTCATTCCCATGGAGGTAGGGATGTTACGGCTGCGTTTCAGCCTTTGGTGTTCTTCACTGGAGATAATATTGATAATTTCTTCCTCCTTTATCTACTTGTGATTATTTTTACAAGTCTGCTGACATGCTTACACCTTGTGTTGCTCTACATCTTCACGTTGCACCCAGTTTTTCTTTATATGATGGCTTTTACTTGTGTTTAGCCAATAACCAGTTTAGCTCTATGTTTGATATTCTTTAACTGACACCTGCTGAGTTGTTGATAGCCTGTGTTCCATCCCTTGTCCTCACGAGGCTGTGCTCGTCTAGGAGCATTCTCTGTCTCCACTTCTCCTGCACTGTCACACCAGGTCTATTTTTCCCTGTAGATTTTAAAAAATTGTGCTAAGGTCAAACAAAGATAAACAAATTTCCCATAGCCTCATAATTAGTTACAAAAATTAAACCAAACTTACACCTAAACCAAGTCACCAAGGTAGGTCAAAAAGAACTAAGAGAAAACAAGCTTGACAAGCCTTAGTCCTGAGGCTGCACAAATTCAGTTCAATGTCTTTCCTATGTTGCTTGCAATGACAATACCATGCAACAGGGTAGCAAAGAGGACATACATGTACCTGAGATTTTAAGGGAATAGAAAGCATTAAGAGAATAGAAAGTCACTGAGCAAGCAGAGGAAGATGCCATGAAACGCCTACAAAGTGTTCACTATGTCCCTCAAAATTTCCCAGTGGCCCCTAACATTTAATGACTATATCACATCCTTTACAATAATAAGAGAAGGAAAAAGTCAGAGTAATTTGTAGCAAAACAACTATTGAACAGATTGGATTCATCCATAAGTATTTCATAATTATCATCCTTTCTCTATCAAGGACTTGAGAACACCTCTTGTCATTGTCTTACCTGTGTCAAGAGATAGCCTCGCCAAATCAATTTTGGAGATACTCTTTTTCCAGATTAAGTCAATATTTGAATAGTGTTTGTTTTAGAGGGAACAAAAAATGTATTATTTCTGAACAGTCGGGTCATCAAACTAAAAATCTCTTGTATCTTTAAAAATTGTGTCAAGTTTTCTACGTTGTTCTAAAATGTGCACTTTCAAATCCCTGAGGGAAAAAAAGTAATTTGGGATGAAGGTATTCTTTAAAGTCTGGCTTCTTCCATGCAGTTGAGAAAGATACCTATCAGTGCCTTTTGCCACAGTGGTTTTCTTTGATATGTTAATTTGGTCATTAGAGTTGTATCACATAATATTTACTGTAGGAAAAAGGAAAATATAGGGAAGGAACACATTGTAATCACAAATGTGTGAACAGGACTGAATCTTTTTTAACAAGTTGGTATATAAGGCCTGGATATGGATAATGTAGCTTCTTGTCGTAGTGCTGTTGTCAATGGCATATTATTTGCACATTTGGAAAATGCTGTGGTTGAGCTCACAAATGGAATTTATGGAAGACAATAAAGTTAAGTATATACTGAATACAAAATGTTCTCTATTTGTGAAATAAAGAAAATTAGGAGAAACACACCTCTGCGCACTACTGGGTGCCCCTTTCTGAGGTACAAAATCTGATTTCTTCTTTTTCTTTAGGGGTCAATTAATATTTAGCTTCTTCATGCAAAATGAAGTGATTTCTAAGAAAAAGAATTTTGAGGTTTTTCCAAAATACATATAATTTTATGGATGGGTCATTATAATGGAAGAGACAGATCCTGATCCTCTGAGATAAAGCAGGTAATTGAACCTGTCTCTTTAGACAAGCAGTGTGATCACTGAAATGCAAAGGAACTGATGAAAGAGGATATGAGAGGGGATTAGGAAGAAAATTATTTATACCCCTCCTCTTTCAACTGAATTTGTAGGATATGTCCATCAATTTTGAAAGAAGAAGGTTAGTTAACTGAAATCTGTAAGAGGGTCATGTGTCTTGTAGGGCTAAAAAGCTCAGAAGTACACTACTGCTACCTCTACCCAAGACTGATGTTTTCACTGTTTCCTCAAGAACAGATCCGTCAATTCCTTTCTCAGTATATTGGATCTCGCTCCTACCTGAATATATTTCTCTGTGCCTCTCTCTAGAACCTAAATTAATAATTTGACTTTCATGAAAAACATGAATTACTAGTGATAGACTCAATAAAATAAATGCTTAAAATACGTTCTTTGTGGTTCATGGCCTGATAAATCTGACTTAAAATATCAGCTCAGAATATTGTACATAGGAATTTTTGATCTTTACTCTGTTGGCACCATAGAATGCCAATTGGTAATCAAAGCCAGCTATGGTAATCAAAGAAAAAAAGCTATAGACTCATAAAGTCATAGAATATCTTGAACTGGAAAGGAACAACAAGGATCATCAAGTCCAATTCCTGTTCCATCACAGGGCAACCCCAAAAATCACAGCATGTGCCTGAGTGCATTGCCCAAATGCTTCTTGAACTCTGTCAAGTTTGGTGCTGTTTCCCTGGGGAACCTGTTGCAGTGCTCAGCCCCTCTAGAGGTGAATAACTTTTTCCTAATATCCGACCTAAACTTCCCCTGACAGAACTTCATGCAGTTCCCTCATGTACTGTTACTGGTCACAACAGAAAAGAGATCAGTTTCTGCCCCTCCACTCTCTATGGGAGGATGCTGTAGGCTGTGATAGAATCTTGCTTCACTCTCCTCTTCTCCAGGCTGAGCAAACCAAGTGACCTCAGGTGCTCCTTGTATGGGTTCCCCTCAAGACCCTTCACATCTTTATAGCACTCCTTTGGATGCT
Source organism: Erpornis zantholeuca (assembly GCA_013400515.1). Lineage (NCBI taxonomy): Eukaryota > Metazoa > Chordata > Aves > Passeriformes > Timaliidae > Erpornis > Erpornis zantholeuca. The sequence goes on along the minus strand of VZTN01005035.1, from coordinate 9,175 downwards.
CTCTAATAGCCTCATATCCTTCTTACACTGTGGGGCCCAAAGCTGCCCCCAGCACCCGAGGTGAGGCCGCCCCAGTGCAGAGCAGAGCAGGACAATTGCCTGGCTGGCGATGTTGTGCCTGATGCACCCCAGGACAAAACTGGCCCTCCTGGCTGCCAGGACACACTTAATTTGCCATCAACCAGGACCCTCAGGTCCCTTTCCATGGCAGTGTTTTCCAGCGTATCACCACCCAGTCTATACAGACATCCAGGATTGCCCCATTCCATGTACAGGATCTGGCACTTACCTTTGTTAAACATACAGTTGCTGAGTGCCCAGACCTCTGATTTCTTAAGGTCTCTCTACAGGACCTCTCTGCCTTCAATGGAGTCAACAGCCACTCCCAATTTAGTATCACCAGAAAACTTGCTTAGTATCCCTTCCAGTCCTGCATCCAGGTCATTTACAGAGAAGTTGAAGAGCACAAGGCTGAGGATGGAGTGCTGAGGAACCCCACCTGTGACAGGTCACCAATAATAGCTTAAGTGCAAGGACTTAACCTTGGTTCATATTGTTGTATTTGGGAGTAACATATCTCCATTTTATTGCCAGATATTTGATTATGCAGAGAAAATATTCATCTAAATCACTTGCCCAGCTACTCTGTCTCTTAGAGAACTATTACTACAGCTTACAGTGATTAAAGGCATGAAAGACATTCTAAAGGAGAAGTGAAAAGGAAAAAGAATTAAATGAACTCAGAAAAATTAGTTTGTGTAATAGTGCTATGGAAGCACTTTCTTATTCTTGTTAAACAGTAAGAACAAGGTAACCCTTTAGAGTTCCTAGCTAGCATTCTTAACAATGACACTTCAAGCATTTCATTGAGGTTTGATGTTTCAGTAGTTCCTTGGGCAATTTATTATTGGTTTAAAAGCTGTCAGTCAATAGATACTCTCTAAGTACAGTACTTGACTGGCACTGAAGGTTTTGGATTACTAGAGAAAAATTGTAGCCCTGTTCAAAATTGTGATGAAAATCTTCAATATAAAGCTCCACAGAAGAAAATCTAGCTGATGTGTCTTTCTTTACAGTACCGTAGTTAGAGGAATATATGTTTTCATACAAATTAAAGCTTGCTTCAGAATAACTGCTGACCACTCCTCCCTGCCGTTAACACATTTCCTGGAATGAATTTCATCCTTACATCATTATTATTTAGATGAGATTATGACTTATCATAGTTGCTGTCATTAGATGTCCCTCTACTTCTAGGAAGTTTTTACACAGTGTCCTTGTTTTTATTGTTGTTAATAATTTACTTTACACAACTATCCAAGTTTTTTCAATTTCTTTTATACCCTTCACTTTGCATTTAAACTATGTGAAGATGTTTGAGAGCCTCATTGCCTAAAAACATTTTAAAAGAATTTTTTAAATATTTTTTCGACTTTATTTAGTCTGTACTCTGACATTTATATTTCTATATCTAATTATGATACAGAAATTGCTCTATATAGAACTCTGACATGCAGATTGCTAGAAATCTCTTTCAATTTTAATACTTTATAAACAATTAAAGGTTTTCACTCTCTTCTTCTCAAACTTTATTTTTGCTTATGTATTTCTCCTTCCAAAGTGTTTAGACATTTGTCCCATAGTCTCATGTTGTACAACAAAACGTATATTGCAAGTGTGATACCACACTTCCATTATAGAATGCACTTTTATGTAGACTGGGTTAAAACCATTATTCAGTACCTATTTGGTAAAGTACTAATTATGATGAAATTATATCTTGAACATAATCTAATGAATTAATTAATTAACTTATTCAGTTCGTTTAAATAAAACTAATTTAAACCTGTAAAATCAACCAAAATGAGGAGGTGGAGACGTGAGGTATAAGTACATAGATGGCTCATTCCAGTCTCCTAGTTTCAGAAGTTAGGCAATGTTACCTCATCATGTTACATATCTTAGTATTCAAATGGTCACTGACAACTTTTGTACTTGCCTCTTGATATCTCCATGTTTTTTAAGAGTTACTCTTTCAGACAGGGTTCAGTGCTAAAATGCTTATTTTTCAAACTTATTTGTTGCAAATATTCATATGTAAGTTTTATTTCATTGATTGAATGGTCCTATTAAAGTTAATAAGACTAGTACCTGAAGCCATTAAAACACATGTACAAGACTCTGCAGAACCAGGGCCATCACTGCTGCATATTTCTAGTAGAGGAAAATAAAATAAACATTGAAGAATATATGGTATGTAATAAAAGCACACAAATTGCTTCTGAACTCAGTTTGATAAATTCTAAACAATTTAGTTTAATCAGCTCTGAAATACTGATGCGATATGTTGCATGGGAATTATAATTTGATAAATGGGCATATTTTAGGTTCCATATTGAGTCCAGATGGTTACAGATTCCTTAATATATCCATCCATGTGGCATTTGCACATTTTTATATCTCAGTCTTCCTCTCATTTATGTTTAATGATGGATTGAATCCAAACAATGCAAGATGTTCTTCGGCATGCTAAGCTTCTGTTAAGCGGACTGATAGTCAGATACTTCTGCACAGGATCCTCTTTCTTTCAGTGTACTGTATTCCAAGACAATCAATCTCTATTTCATCAATGACATTTCATGTATAAGGAAATGATAGCACAAAGAGCCTCCCCAATTATCCATGAAGGAGTCTAACTTGACAGTTGTGTGCAACAACCTTGCTAGGTTATCAATCCTATTAGACTTTTGAACCAAAGTTACAGTTTTGTATATACTATCCTTTGCAGGTCTGTATTTGATCGTCAAAACAAGCTGCAAATTTCAATTAACCTGGGGCACTCAGATTACTCAGGGCTTTGTGGGTGGTTTGGTTTTGGTGTTTGATTTTTTTTTTTTCTCTTTAGTGTAGGTTTTTTTGTTTGGTTTGGCTTTTTGAGGGAAAGATGAAAACTTCCAGATTATTCTACCTCTTTTATGTGTCCCATCCTCTCACCTCCATTGCCCTCTATTTCTCATCCACTGATAGAAGAGCTGTTTTTCTTTTGGTGAGGAAATAGAAGACTAATTAGTTGGATTCCCACCAAAGAATTCAATTAACTGAGATAACAACTTCTTCCCTCAGGTCAGGGAGTCCTGTGAGACATCAGCTGAACTTTACTCTTCTAGTGGAAAAAACATCATGTTCACTTGCACTAAGTTCTGAATTTGTTGGTAATCATAAAAAAAGAATTAGCAAACAATAGCACTTTTTTTTGGTGTGTGTTTTATTGCCTTTATAAATCAATGCTTCAGTGTTGTGGATTCACAATATGTTATAATTTTCACTGCTCATTAGACTTCTGTGCAAACACATGTAGACTCTGTACCCTTGAGTGGTGAAGGAATAATTTCTTACGCATTCACTTTAACCACTATTTGAGTTCAGAGTTTCTCTCTTCAAATGTGTCTTAGTTGGTTTCTCATTGGAGGCATATGTCATTGCCATCTCACACACCTGTCATTAGTCATTACTCCTGTCTTAATTATATTATATGGATGAAAATAATTTATTAAATACTTCTTTAAAAAGAAAGTTGCAGTAATAAAATGTTATGTATTTTGTCTCCATAATATATTTAATTGCTTTTCATTTGGAAAGCAAAGATTTCCCTGTTTTGCATAACAATAAAATTTTCAGGTCAAACAGTTCCAGTACTAGATCATTACTTCCTGTATTTGACATAACTCATGAGTTTTGTGAATTTTGAATGAAGCTCAGTTCAAATTTCTATGATTTTGAAGGAAGTTCAATGTGTGTGATTTAGCTGTTTTTTACTAGATTTATATCTAAATATTCTGGATCCTCCTAATGTCAATTGTGTTGGCTACTTCTAGAGAACAGCTTGTTAGACAGCCAGAAATTCTCAGTTCTTCTACGGGAAATTTCCATTAAACCTAAAATTATGTTGGATACTTCTGTTAGATACAATCAAATCTACTTTTGTTAGATATAATTAAATCAATTAAATCACCTAAAGAAGTAAATATTGGTTAATACTAGAGGAGGTTTTCATTATGGGTAAATAAGCATCTTACCTATTATCACACTTTTTTCTTCTGGTTTACTATTATTCACCATCACAAATGCACTTGACAGATCATATCTGTATTGACCTTATCAATATTGTTCCTGACACTTATCATAAATTTCATATGTTTTATATGAAATATCTCAAATCCAAATTGTAAGATATAGAATCTGATGTAAAATATTAAAAGGTATATTAGATAGCTTTGTCCTTGCTGGAATTTATGTAGGATTTTTCAAAATCCCATATTTTGCTTCATATGACATTTTAATGTATGTTTCCTGATTAGGAAAATATGGAACTCACACTCCACAGGATTATTTTCATTCCCTGAATTTTCAGCTGAATTTCGGGATGGTGTCTTCTTCACTTAGATGCTCCACAAGACAAGGATAAATATTCACACAGTGCTAGTTCAAACAAATGAATTTAGAAATCCTCTTAATAACTAAGTCTAACTTCTTAAAGGACAAGGAGCACATTATCTCACATCTTTCTGAGAATGGTCCTCTGACTTATTAATATATATGCATCACAATTTGGAATAAATTTTATAAATTTATATTGTATATATATGGCTGTCTCTTGAGCTGATTTCAATTGTGCATTTTTAACTAGCTGTTGTCTTTTTTTTGACACTTAATAATTTTCTCTGTTTTACATATATTATAAATTGCCTTCTTGTTTCTTCTTTTACTGTTTTATATTTATAATTTGTAAGACCTTCTTTCTGTTTTTTGTGACTCCATGCTCCTTTCCCTGATGATTATCTATTAACAGAAAAATTAAATTGTCCTTAGAAAAAATAAATTCTGTTTCATAAAAATTACTTTTTTTTCCTTACAGTGACAGAAAGCCAAATTACAAATAATAGGAATTCAATTATTTCCAAACACAAGTATTAAGCATTCAATGCTTGTAGATAAAGTTGATGTGAAGATAAAGTTGATGACAATTGCTTGTCCAGTGCTATTTAAAAGGAATCAGATCATCAGCCTACCCTCTATCCCTTTCTGATGGAATACCATGTTAGATTTGAATTATATTTTTGCAGATATTGTTCTTATCTGCTTGCCTAAGTGCTTGAAAATTTCCTCAGCAATCTTCATTTAAGTCTTGGGCATTTAAAAAAATTCTGGAGGAAGAATTAGAAATTGCAGCTCACAGAGTAACTCATTTAGTCCTATAATGAGCACATCAGCTGACAAAAGAGAGGCAGAAATTGGAAGTCATTGTGTGCATTTGGCAACTATTGGTAAATCTATTTGAACATGGCAGTAACAAAACAAGAGGGATCAAAATTTGGCTTTGTTGAAATAAATGACAAAATTCTTGTCTATTATATGGTGCCAAAGATATGCTGAAAGTTCTCTGAAAAAATTTCTATGAGAATACTATAGGAGATGTAGAGGGGGAAATATTTTAAATTGGAAAGTTGCTAGTTTTGTGACAATGATCCTGGTATCTGTCAACTAATAATATCAATTGTGGAATAAAATTAAGTATAAAAATCTATTGTTTACATTATGAAATGCAGCACAGTAGACTTGCATATCTCAATTTACTGGAATCCATTTTAAAATCGTGATCAAGGCCCTCAGAATCTAGCTGCACCAGAAGATGGATGGGAAAGAAAAAGCTCATTCTTTATCTGTAAGATAATTTTACATACAGAAAAAAACCCTAGGTACCTTTGTGCAGTGGCAGGATGATCTTAGAATGGAAGAAGAGGGATTAGGGTTGGACTTTGACAGGTGTTTACTCTGGTTTCAATAATACCCAGTCTGAAATAGCAAAAGTGAGAATTTTTCAGTGCAAACCCTTTTAAAGGGCTAGTTGCCGTCACATTTTCTTTCTGGAAAGGATGAAAAAGAAAGGTTTCCATAGGAACCAAGTGAAAACTTAAATGTTGTGATGTTCTTTAAATTGTACATATTGATGTCTTACTATGTCAAAAGAAGGAAGTTAATATAATATTAGAAAGCTACTCAGAGAAATGGTGGCATAACATTAGAAAACAGAATCAATAAGCTAAAGAAGCACAAAATACTTACAAGAAAGATTGAGACTTATTCTGTATGCCATGTGTTTGATTTTTATGTATTTGCATGTTTTTATGATAATTTTATTTCCTTTCAAAATCTCTTCTTTGGATGTGATGCAAGTCTGGGGTCAACAGAAATTATTTCAGCTAATCTGAA
>VZTN01005031.1:0-78247 GCA_013400515.1 Erpornis zantholeuca | reverse complement strand
TATATATTATATGTTTTTCAGGTAGCCGTACCTGTACCCAGTCAAACATTTGCCAGAAACCTCTGTCATAGTTAGTTTGCTCTTTTCAACAGAGTGACTGTTTTTTCTCCATATGTTCCATTCTAGCTCTTGATAAGCACTAGTTTGTGATCCAAGGTAGCAGCCTTCAGTTTATTATGAATGCTACTTTTAATAATTTTGTTACCATACTAATGAATTACTCCTAATTTTAGTTTATGACAGTGTTATTTAGTTAATCCCAGAATAATGTATATTTAGCATGGCTTTGAGGATTGCTGTCTAAAAGTATTAATTACTTCCTTCCACCCTCTGGATGCATAGTAAAGTCTGAGCTGAGACCACCAACTATTAGTTGCATTACCCTTGTCCCCACTTCTTGTATAAACACTTCTACCCCACTGTATTCCTGTCTTGTTTAACTCGGACATGCTGTTCTCCAGATTTCACAGTTTCCTCAGCCTTGTTCCTAAAGCTAATGGACCCGTGTTTCTGCCTGCTTCACTCTCAAATGTACCAAAGTTGCACTGGTCCAAGGATGATAACCTAGCCATGTATGAATTTGGGCGTTATGGACCTATACCTTGTGCCATTTTTTATTTAGGAGCATTTCTCTCCTAGCCACATCCAAGCTGTCAATATAAACTTTCAGTGCTGCCCCTCACATAATTAGCCTTTATTATTTGAGCTCGTAACTTTCCAAATACACAGTTTTCCCAGGCCCTGAAGTTTAGTAAATACAAGTTAAACTAATCTAAAGAAGTCCTGTATTCTAATACATAATCTTTTGGTGGATTCTACAGCTTGGTCTCTTCTGAATCCTTTTATTATCCATTACATAATGGGTTTTATTACCCATTAGATAATGGGTTCACCCCACAGTAGCTGGCACTAGCTCAAAAATGTTAGGTATCTTTTTTTCATCAGTGAAGTTTTTCTAGATTTCATTAGTCCTATTCCTTTGTTTCACAATTTCACCCACCAAAGACTAAATATAGTCTGCGACATTTACTGGCAGAATCCATACCTTAATTGATCTCTTTTCTGATGGATTTAGAGGTTTTGAGAGACATGTACTATACTGTAACCTATCTTCAACCTTTCCCACTACTGTCCACCATCATTTTTCCAAGTGTGTGTTTTAGGGAAGCACAGTGATCTTGGCAAGTCCTAGTTTTCTGTTCAAACTGGCTTGCCAGCTACAAACAGAAATGTGGCCTCATAACCTGAACTAGTGCAGGTCAGATGCTTCTTCAGTCCTCTACGAGGTCTGATTCAAGAGGCGCCATAGACACAAATGCTGGCAAGACACCCCACCATAACTTTAGCCCAGAACAAGTGTCTAAGAACAATGTTCTTTCTAAATGTCTGTTGTAGCAAGCCATGGAGTACTCATGGATGAAAAAAAGTTTCAGCAATGATTTACCCTATTTTTAGCACTATGAGCTTGGCTGGAGACAATTAATTTTGCTATGTACCCCTTTTCTGCATTTTCCAGCTCTTCGTGGCTGTCCTTTTAACCCCAGGTTACTTGGTTAGACTCAAGGTTCCAAGGGGCACAGCAGCAGGGTGACAGTTCCCTGCAGTCAAACTGAGGGGTGGAATGTTGCCAACAAAAATATTTTGCTTTATTTTATTGCTTACAGAAAGTCCATCCTGGGATGTTCAAGTGTGGGTTAAGAGGCAGCTGATAAGTCTAGCTCAGGGTTGGAAAGCTACTGCAACTTAGGGGGGCATTCTAAAGGAACACAAAATTGAAGAGCTGGTGCTAATAAACAGACTCAGCTACTTCTTGTGGCAGGTTTCTGACTGCCTGGGCTATGATTGGCACAGGGCTAGTTTTAAGAATTAGAGCTGGGAATGGCATCGAGGCAGGGATGTTATTGGTAAAGGAACAGAAAAAATGAGCTGGAGATTGTGGCCTAATGGGTTCAGTTCCATTTCTTCCTGCAGTTCATGGAGCTCGAAGGAATTTGATCCTCTCTAGGTTGCTTCTAGTTTCTGAAAGGTAGCTCTTCATAGTTAAAATAAGTAAAATTCCTTAGATGTGACTTTTTCATAGGCATGCCATAATTGTATTGCCTGCATTGTTTGTATCACTTATACTGTTGCACATATAAACACAAACTAATGTAAACAAGTATTAAGGTCTGGCAGTTATTGTAGTGCATGGATTAGTTTTGTTGGTTTCGTGCATTTGCATAGTTAACTTTATAGCAAAGAGTAATGACTATACCAACTAGGAAGGATCACATTAAGGTGGCAGAATGAAGAGAAGGAGACTGGATCATGTTAGCTTTTGCTAAACCTCTAATGGTCAGTCCAACCCTAAAAAAGCCTGGTTACAATAAAGAATACATTGAGGGCATGGGATAAGAGAGAAAGTAAAAAAAGAGAGAGAGAGGAAAGCAAGCTTCTTGAAACATTCTTCTCTTCCTAATTCAAAAATTAAGGTGTATCTTCTCAGTGTTCCGTTTGGAAGATATTCACACCTGAGAAAGTACCTGTCAGCTGCTGTGTACAGTGTCTGCTGGTGAACTTAGTAAATTGCTTGTTAATCCTTGTAGTTGGCCCAGTGCCAATGGAAATACTGGTGTGGAAATTAATGTTGTTGTTTAATTAACTAAGCATAATGTACCAGAAAGTTAGGCCTAGTACGTAGGTTTCCATTAAGAGTGTTTCAAAAAATGTTTGCTTTGATGGCTTTTCCCTCCCTTGCTAACATTTGCTTAACAACATCTGCTGACCGTTATGTAATATTTGCTCTAATATGTAGGTGCAAGGGAGCGGTAAACATTTTATCCTTCCTTCAGTGGATCATCAGCATGACTCTTATTTTCACATGTTATGTGTGTGTATACACACACACACGCGTATATATATATATAGTCTCTGGTTTTGTATGTCTTGGAAAACATAATAAATCAAGAAATTATCAATAAATTAAAAACTATATGAACAGATAGCATTTGAAAGATCTTTGCTTTGAACTAAGAACTAAATTAATTACATGAAGCCCAAACCTTAGCTCTCCAATATCAAAATAAGAAAAAGCTTAAATTTAAAAACTCAATTGCCTACACTTTCTGACCATTTTGTATAGATCATTAGTTTTCCTTGCAATTCCACATACTAAAATACAGCAAATAGTTTTGTTTCATATATTATCTTACATGACTTTGAAGAACTACGTGCATTACAGAAGCATTTTGCAGTGCTTTGCACAGAGAAGGGATGAGAGAAGGTCTATTGAGGATGTATTTCTCCTTTGTCCAACAAGTTATTAAATATAGTACTTCAAGACATGTTTCACCACCTTTGCTGGTTATTACAGCTAGGAAAGTCTTCAGTGTCTCAGGCTTCTATTGGTTGCCTAATATGACAGGCAGGACAAGACACTACTGGCATGTAAGTTATTGATTTCCTCTTGAGTGGAGCAGGATCATGATTCTGATTCCAGGCACAGTGAGAACTGCCTCTCCCACAGAAACACACTTACCTGTTCCAAAACGTCCGTGGTGTCTGTTTTGTAGATTGTGGATTTGTTGAGGTTTTTAAAATACCCTTTATAAACATTACTTATCTGGTATCTAAGGTGAAAATGTAGGAGCTTCTGAAAAACTCAGAAAGAATGTAGGAGAAAATGAAAGCCTTTTTGCCTGCTGCTAGTTGTTAGTCTTTGTTATGTCTAAGGTGCTTATCTTTCTATCTAAGCACAAGAATCAGCAGGAAAATCCTGAAAATTGGTATCAAGATCTCTTCAGCATTTCTACTAAAAGAGGTTAGTTACTTTACTGAAACACTGCCAAGACATATCTTCAAACATATTTACAAAGTTTCTGGAGAACCAAAGTGTGCCTGAGGGGTTCTGTCTGAAGAAGAGTTCAGCCTGAGCAGATGCATCACTCTCCCAGTGTGTAGATAGTATGGGTGGGTGGGTTTGAATTTATAAATAAAACCAACATGCAAAAAGTTACTGCAGTGGTTCTGCACATCCTGTGTCAGAGGCAATTTTTCGGATACCATTGAGTAACAGTGGTGCCATAAAAGAGAGATTGTAAAATGATGTGTTTCATTACTTGGTAGACTCTCCTGAGGACATTAAATTCTATCTTTATGGAAACTTGTATACAGCAAAATATTCTTATTCCTAATAGAAGAATAGTCATTTAGACTTAACCTAATCATAGTTGTTGCTCTTTTAACCAAGTACTAGAAGTGAGATGTCTGTTATTCAGCCACCAACTGACTTGACATTTCCACTCATGTTTGAAGCTAACTATTCTTGCTAAACTAGATTGAAAAACAGACTCCAATTTTCCACTTTTTTGCATACTAAACCCAGACATGTCTGGGTGAAAAAGAATGATTTTTTTATTGTTGTTTTAGTAAATCTTACTTATCTTTAAAGGCAAGAAAGTTTTGCAGTAAAAAATTGAGCAAAAGGACATTTTCTTTGCAATAAGGTATAAAGAGTTATTAGAGAGAGATTTCTAGACAAATATGGTCTTGGGAAAGTACTGGGAGAGGGAAAATTAATTCCATCCATTCATTTATGTGACAGTTGCCTTGCTGCACACTCAGAAAAACAATATGGTGTACAGCTTCGCAAGAAACAAACCTCCTCAAATATTTTCAGCTAAAAATCTGGGAAATATTTTTTGCTGAAATATCCTGAAATTGTGAATTTGGAGGGGTTTCCCTTGAAATCAGATAACACTAATTGAATTGAATAATTCAGTCAATATATAGAAAAATATTGTAGTTATTCAGAAGCAATGCATAGAAACTTTTAACTGTAAGGTTTTCTATATGGCTTAATGGAATTGGTAGCAATAAACCTATGGGATTTAAATCTGCTAAAAAAATTTCTGAAACCAGACTATTAATAACTAAAGTAAATGGGAATAGTTAAAGTAAATATGAGATTGTGTCAGGAAGAGAAACCTTCTACATCCATTTAATTGTCATGCCTTATTAGTTGAATCTACTTAATGTTTCCGTGTGACTTCTCTGACCACACATCATAAAGCCCTCTTAAGCCATTAAGCCCCTCTTCAGCAAAAACAGTTAAGTAGTTCATATCTTTGCAGCTTGTGCAGTTTAGCTTGAAGTGCATGGAAAGAGTATTAGGGAAATGTGCAGTACATATAAAGAGCTGCTTTTGTCTTCTGACTCACAGTGTTTCAGGTACAGAGATAATAACTTGATAGAATGAATACATCAGAATATTAGAGCCTGATAAAGAGCTTGAAGTTTTCCTCTTGCCGCTTTGATATCAGAAGTGGATATCATCAAGCTTTTAGTATCCATTTAATCTCTTGGAGAAAGAGTTCTTTTCATGAAGCCACCTCAAATGGACATGATCTTCTATGCTACAGTTATTAGTACTAATATTGGTAAATCTGATATGCTAATATATTATCTGCTGTCATCTTTTAAGCTCCTGCTGTGTGGCAAAATCTGTTTGCTCTTGGCTGTTTGCGCTGGAGAACCACTGTGCTTCACTTGGGAATAGTTCAGGGAAATACTCCTGATTATCTGTTCCCAACCCTGCTCTGGTGTGTACAGCAGGTCTCATTTCTGTCAACCTGGGCAGCAAGGAGAGGGGGCCGCAGCTCCTTCTGGCAGAGGGGCGTAGGGCTGGCATCATGTAGGCAATGGACAAGAATGGCAGTACTGAGAGATGACTCAGAGACTGAGCATCATCTGCATTGTGCCCTGGATTAACAGGTGTCTTGTATGAAAGAAACAGTTGTTTTTCAGTATTTTAAGAATACTGTGGCTTTAAAAATAAATATAGAGCTCAACAGCATTGTTGATGTATGGATGCTTGTTGCAGTTTTCTGACTGAAAAAGCAAGTTTTGCAAAGTATTAGTTGCAGCATGGTAGCCAAATTCTACTCAAAGTGAAATGTACAGCTTCAGTGACAGTTCTGCAAAGATCAGTTATTTGTATATTCTTTCTATCCTTTATACAGGCAACACTTAATGAAGTACACACATTACTAATGTCCATCCTGCAGAGAAATGAACTGTGAAAAAACTTAAGTAAACATGTTCCAACTGTTCATACAAAGGATTGCACAAGTCACACATTGTGTTTCCACAAAACTTTCCCCACAATTTGCTGCTGCTCAGCATGTACTTCACTTAGCTTCCTACAATTAAAATTTGTAAATAAAAAAGCTTTCCAGTGCTGACAGACTCATGTGCTTTCCCAGAGACTTGGAGCCACGTGTTTTGGGAATGGCTGGTTAGACCACGCCAATATAATATAAAGGCAACGTCAATCACCTTCTCTCACTTTTTAATAGCTCCCCTCCATGATTCTCTTTCTCTGTGACTAGAAACTTAAGATTAAGGGAACTTTGCTATATTTCAAGTACAGTTTAATCCATTAAGATGGATCTCCTTCATAGCAATGGCGTGCTTATCATTCAGCATTTACAGAGGGACTACAGAGCTTACCAGGATTTCCTTAATTTTATGTCACATGTTGGCGATCCCCGGAATATATTTTCAATTTACTTTCCTCTTTGGTTTCAGCTCAACCAAGTAGTTGGTACTAAAATGATATGGGTGGCAGTCATTGGTGATTGGTTCAACCTCATATTCAAATGGTAAGAAGTTGGATTTGTTTTAAAATTTGGTATTTTTAATAATAGCTCAAATTTTTCTAAACCTCAAGTTTAGAAAAATTTCTGTGAATAATGTACTAGTAGACTTTCCCCAATAATTACAAAATAGGAATTCACAATGAAGACATTTAAGATATGTTTGAAATGGCATTGTGATAAAATAAGAAGAACCTGTAGAACTATTACAGAATAGCTTTGGAAATATAGCTCTTCATATTCTTTGTATGATTATTTATCATGCTTTGCTGAGACCTTTTTATGTAAAAATCTTTTCATTGAATTTCTGCTTCATTTTATTTTATTTTTTGTCAGGATTTTATTTGGCCATCGCCCATACTGGTGGGTGCAAGAAACAATGATTTATCCTAATCAGTCAAGCCCATGCCTTGAACAGTTTCCTATAACATGCGAAACTGGACCAGGTAAGAAATGTTGGAGATTACCTTGGTACATTTAATAGGGATAGTGGCTTCAAGGGGGAGAGAATGGGACTTATGAAGGTCTTATATGATGCACAAATTCAGAGCTCCTATATAAAATAGCACAAGAAAACATGTAGAGGAGAAGGAAGAAATAAAATAGGTACGTATTTGCTGTTATGACAAGAATTTTTACTTCATAGCCTTTAAAAGATGCAAGGGAGGGGGATTTGCTTTAAAAATAACTACTACTGGAATGAACTGTCATATTGGAAAGAAATTTTCACAAAACTTTTGAAATGCATTGTTTAATGTGTTCCAAGACAGAGCACAGGGCTGTTGAGTTTTAGGGCTTGTTCATTGTTGGCAGAAATGTTCAAACCCCAAAAATTGAGCAGGTAGTTCAGTGTAAATAACAACAGTCTCAGCAATCAGTTACATAATGTATCACAAGTGGAACAGGGAACCTCTATTCCCAGAACCAGACACTGGCACTGAATGTGTGTGTGGGAGTATGTGTACAAATATGTGGGGAAAAGTTATTTTTGAAATATACCTTTTCAATTTATTTTCACTTTTTATGTCTCATTGTCTTCTCCGTGGAACTCAAATGCAACACTGCTGAAATTAAATGAACTTGTGAAACCCTAGGATGTGAAATAAGATGAACTTGCTTTGAGCTAACTGAATTTAATTTAATTCGTTGTGCAAGAAAATCCTGACTGTGGAAATAATGTGCTTTGGATCTTGTCAATGCCACTGAAAGCTTTTAAGCAGTTTTCATAGCTGTATTTTGTTAACAATATCCTGCATTACATCCCATTGAAATTGTGAACAAGAAGCTTAAGCCCGTGTATGAGGAGGGGTTTAATAATGCCTGGTCTGTGTGTGATCTACAGTCCCTTTCAAGTTAATTCCTTTGGGACCTAACGCAAAGTCATTCAGATCTTATCAAAAGCCTTCAGAATGGAGCCCATTCAGTGCTGTGTAGATCCAAGCCCTGGCTCAGGATACAGTCAGTGTGTTTCATTTGGATTCATTGAATCAGACAGTGTTTCTTCTTGTCACTGTCTTCCTGAAAGGTCATTCCTATTTCTATCCAGTGGGTAAAACTGTCATATTTATTTCTTCTTTGCACTTATAATGACCCCATTTTCTCCCACCTCCAGACTTACCCCTGACCATTAACACTGTCACTGACCTGTTTCTCATTAGCAAGAGAAGGTGCAGTCAGTGCAGGTGCTGTGTGAGCTTACGTGGTACTTCACATGTTTTTTAGATAGCGAATTATATTAAAAGATTAGAGAAGCAGCCACAAACATGAGAAAAGCAGATCCAGATACTGCTATGATAGCCTGAATCCCAAACTCAGTGTCTCAACAAAAGGGAAAGCTGAGGGAACTGTTCATATGACTACATGGCAAGCAGTTTAGGACCTCAATTTGGTTTGTACTTCTGGAATTAACTGAACTAAAACCCTGCAGACATTTTTTTTCTGGTGTTTGTAAGGCCTTAAGAACATAAACCTTAAGGTGGAATTTATGCTGTTTCTAGTAGGTAATTTGCAGGTGAGCTATGAAATATTATTCCTAGAAGACATTTTCCTAGATGACAACAAAGAGAAGCTTTTCCAGTGCTGACATATAATATTACTGTTTCCTTTTCAGTGACATTTGTTCTGTTGTGAGGTTTAGGAGTGNTTCCTTTTCAGTGACATTTGTTCTGTTGTGAGGTTTAGGAGTGCACATCTGTTAGGAAATTAACAAGAGCTGCTAGAGCGTCTCTAAATGTACTGCCAAGCAGAATACCAAAAGTTAATTCAGGGAGTCAGAAATCATTGTGCTTGTCCTGCCTAGACATTTCTGGTTTGCTGCTTCACTGAAATTTACTTCTTTTACTTTTTGCTACTTCGCTTCTTTTACTCTACACACTACTAGATAGTGCTGGATCATAACACATTCTTGAGCCAAAATTATTTCTTCTGACAGTGAAATAACCCTGTCCCTTCTCTTTTGTCTCCACAGAAAGCCAAGATGTAAAGGTCCAGGATTTACAGATTCCAATGATCTAATTTTCTCTTTCCCTATTTTGATTTGTTGAATGTAAATCTGGTGAACATGAGAAAGGAAGTGACGGAATAATTTTAGGAATCACTTCCCTTGCATCATGCCAGCATACCTTGGTTTTTTGGTGATTTTCACAGCTGTAGGAACTTCTTTGTGGATTCATATTGCTTCTAGTAAAATTAAAGTTGTTTTTTTTTTAATTAAAACAAATTACACATGTATTATTATAACCTGGACTAAAAAGAAGTCACTTTTTTTAGTATGAGAGAGCATTCGCTGTTAGAGACCACTGTGAGTATAGCATTTAGAGCATCATTTCATGTGCCAGTTTCACTGACTGTTTTTAATCCCATTGATATGCACAGCACCTTAAAATTTATGAAATTAATCAAAGTCAAGCATAAAGACACGGTTTTTCTAAATTTATTTAGAAAAATAAATTCTAAAATATAAATGTATTTTAGATACATTTCTAAATTTATTACAAGGCTACCCAAAATGTTAATTACCTGGATATAGCATTGTTATGAGACACAGCTCACAACATTAACACCATGGTAATTGCAGAAGCAGATAAAAGGCAGTTTAGAAGTGCTATCTAAATTTATACTGGTACTTTACTTTAGAATGTTCCAAAGAGCTAAATCTCTGTTGCTCCCCTTAATTATGGGGTTCCTCATTCAAAACATTCCTCATGTGATCCTCATATATAATGTCTACATTCCATGCTACAGCTCTAACACAGGCCTCGATGCTTTTTTCTTATTTTTAAATCCAAGTAATGGGAATAAATCCAAGTAATGGGAAAATACTGTTTTCTAATCAAGATTCCACCTCACACCAATATAAGATTTAAACTGTTACCTTTTTGATTTCAGACAAGTATTATGGATTCCCTATAGATGAACCTTCTGAAAAATTCATATGGCAAAAATTCACTTTTGAGAAGCAGTGGACATTCTTTCAGCCTTTGTTAGCTATTTTCCCTTCTAAATTATTAGGTGCCTGAGTAACTGCCAGTAGACATTTTCTGTATGAAAAATGTCACAGTCATCATCCTTGAGTTGAATATTTCCTTTTTGTTTTTACTAGGAAGCCCATCTGGACATGCCATGGGATCGTCCTGTGTCTGGTATGTAATGGTCACAGCAGCACTTAGCTACACAGTTAGATGGAAAGATAAATCAGCTGTTACTCTTCACAGGTCAGTGTCTTTCCATGATTCCAACTCATTATATTCAGAAATTTCTTTTTATATGTGCTATGTTTTAAATAGTCTTTATTTAAACAAATATTCACACTCTGTTCTATCTTGTAAAAACAACCAACAACCCTTTATTATGATCAACTTCAGATGAAGAAAAAGTATATTAAGAGGATTTATCTGTTTGCATAGGCTGGAATTTATCAACTTACAGACATTGCATACAATATCTCGGAATCAGTTCTATTAAAAGTTGTGTCAAATCTTCAGTGCTGGAAATTTTTAATTCTATTAATTGTCATTATGTATTGGATTGGTTTTGGTTAGTACATAGGTTTACTGCTTTGATCGTCATCATTCTTAGTCCATTTTAAAACAAGTGCACATAATGTTGAAGAAATTCACTGTGATGTGTTGCTTAGCTCTGTGGGAAAGTCCTGCAATTGCTTTGGTGGCTGTTCTTTCCAAAGGCAGACAAGGTTGTTTCCACACTGTATGAATTTTGTCATGAAATAATTGAAATTTTACATATAGCTATGACTTCATGATGAGAAATTGTTGGAGGTATTAGTGCTAATTTAACTTGCCATTGATGACTTTCATCACTTAAACCACAGAGGTGTTTGGACCTGAAACTTTTGAGGTCTGTTACTGTAACCACTCTTGATGTTTTAGTACTGACTGCTGGTTTAACCATCTGATTCTAAACTGCTCTACCTACTAAACCTCTGCCTGGTTAAAGTATGAGCCTTACATGATGGGGCTTGGGCTAAGTAAGTAGATGAAATAGCTTGTCTTAATTTTTAAGCATCTTCCTTTTTCCTCTTAGACTAACATGGTCATTCCTCTGGAGTATTTTTTGGATTATCCAGATCAGTGTGTGCATCTCAAGAGTATTCATAGCAACACATTTCCCTCATCAAGTTGTTCTTGGAGTATTTGCTGGTAATGCTGCTATTTTTTCTTTTCTTTTTAACCTGTATGCGTTTTTTTTTTTTTTAACCCTGTTGCTTTTTTTTTTTTTTTTTTTTTTTTTTTTGAGAGAAAGAGAAGATAAGAGATTTTTAGTAGTTCTGCTCATCTTGCAGACCCAGTGGTGCTCTCAACTCTCTGAAAAATCAGGTATTTGTTAATAGTCCAAAGGTAAAATCTGTGAGGTAGAATGTACCTGCTGCCTATGTAATTCCCAGGGCAGAGGGAGTGAGCCCTTGTCCACTGCCGGTTGATGCTGACTGTATTGTGTCCACACTGCCTCAGACTAGCTCTGACTGCTTTGTACTGGCTGCATCTGATCTTTAACTGTGCTGCCTGTGTGGAAGACATCAGAGAGGAAGTTGGTCCTACATGGCTCTGACTTTCCTCTCAGGAGGAAGCTATTTGTGTCACTTCAAATGGGTCCAGGTGGAAACATCTGTGTGTGCAATGAAGACAAACATAGAGACCTGGGCGAAGTAGAGAAAAGGTAAATAGCAGGACAAACTCCCTTGGGTAATTTAAGGTGCTAAATTACTTTTTTCACAGTTACTTAAGCGTATTTCAAATTGGTAATCAGGGAGTCCAAACTGTAAGCAGTATCTCTAGTATCTGTCTGACTTTAAGGAGGGTGACCAGTGCATTGAGCAGGGGCTTCTTGCTCACATTCTCTTTCATGGATGCAGTGCATCCTGGGCAGCCCTGGCTAACAGCTTTCCCTCTTCACAACCAGGATAAAATGAGTACAAGAGAAGATAAGTGTGTTCTGTGTCTTTTCCTTCAACACTCAAGCGTGTGTGGGAACTGGTGTTGAATTCTGCATTGCTGGAGCCAGTCTTTGAGTGAGGGACTCTTTTGGAAAAGGAATGTTCCAGTTTACATCTAATATTTGATAGGTTGTCATCTGGGAGATGCAGTCAGGCCTTAAGGTATGCCTCATATCAAAACCCTGTAGTGTTTGGTATTTAATTTTTTTTTTCCCAAAGTGGCAGTTTTGAGTGGGAGGAAAGATTTTTTGATGTACTGGAGAAATGTTAAATTGTGTTTGTATATGTGTATATATACACACACACATCGGTATTTATTACATAGATATATTCTTCTATATTTAGAAGTCACATTCTACAGGGACACTGCAGAAAATGCTGCTTCAAAGTACAAGTGTGTCGTTCCCTGTAACACTGAGTTTCTAATCCGCAGGCATTCTTGTGGCAGAAGCATTTGAGCATACCCCTGCTATTCAGACAGCAAGCTTGAGAATGTACATCAAGACAAACTTGTTTCTTTTCATCTTTGCCCTTGGCTTTTATCTATCCCTCAAGCTTCTTGATATTGACTTGCTATGGTCTGTTCCAAAGGCCAAGAAGTGGTGTGCCAATCCAGACTGGATAAACATTGACACAACTCCATTTGCTGGACTGGTGAGGAACTTAGGTGCACTCTTTGGTTTAGGTCTTGGAATTAATTCTGAAATGTTCATCACAAGCTGTAAAGGAAAAAATAGCTGCAAGATAAGTTTCCGCATATTGTGTATAGCTGCTTCTTTAGCTACACTACAGCTGTATAATTTTGTTAAGATACCTACTCATACTGAGTATTTGTTCTACATTCTCTCTTTTTGTAAGAGTGCAGCTATGCCTCTGACTGTAGTTGCCTTGGTTCCCTACTGTGTCCATTCACTAATGAGGACAACTGAAAAGAAACTTAATTAGGTAAAGTTTCAAAACGATTAGTAATGTGGGGATGGATGTGAACTGTTTAAGAACCCTCTGCAAAGGAAATTTTGCTAACTCATTTTAACCAAGGGGATGCCACTGCATCTTTGATGTACTCCTGGTAAGTAACCAATACATCCAAAATCAGTACACTCAAGAATGACTTTGGCAGCTCAGAAATATTAGTTGCTGATTTTATTCCTAGAAACATTGCAAACACACTGCAGTATGGTTAGAAATGGTCCAATACTCTGGGTCATAACAAAGTTTTAAAGTATAATCAATCAGCTTTATTTAGCTATGTGGTGGTCTTTCAGTTCTGTCCATCTCTAGCTAGATGATGCTTCACTTGTACATAGTGATACTGGATATTTCATTTTTTTATATATAGATACTGTGTGTTAAACTGCTACATAATGGCGTGACAGTATCACACCACCTACCACTGTACGGCTGTACCCAGGCACTGTGAAAAAGGCTAGCATAGTTATAAACAAGGTTTTAGATTTAACTTATTGAGTTTCCTGAGCAAACCAGCTTCTGATTAAGTCAGATAAGAGAAAAAAAGTTTATTTCCATTAGACTCTGTAGAATATATTTTTGCATTACTGTGTGGTTTTTGTCATTTTTACTTTTTGAAAATGGTCACAGGAATCATGAATGGTACAGATCGCACCTTTGATAGGGAAAATGCATAAATATGGTGTAAAAAACCTTTGGGTTCTGTACATCTACACAGAGCAACAAATGAAAAAAGTTGTCAGTAATGAAATTATCTCAGTATATGACCTCAAGTATTTGTTCATGCTCCTGTCTTGCAAAGGTAATTCTCTGCTTATTTTCTCACATCAACAGTCACAAGCCTGAAACATTGTTAGCTGTGTAAATCTGGAAAATACGGTTGCAGACTGTCACTTCAAGCTTATATTCTTGTCAGCTTTGTTTAACTAAGCATATAAGTAACTAACATGTTGAATATATATTTGCTATATAAAATGGATGTTCTAAATAGGCAAACGGGGGGTACTTTCCATTTCTATTCATTATTTGGCATCTATTGTATATTCCCTTTCAGTGCACAATCTTTGAGCAATATTTTGCTGATATCATCCCATAATACTTAATATACAAGCTATATATATATATATATTGCCTTAGTATGCCAGACTATGATATGGGTGGAATGAGGGCTGCATATATATGACCTGAAAGCAATAAGGCTTAAAAGCTGTAAACATGATATTGCTTCTAGACTTACAGTTAGGTAGGAGATAATTGAAAGAATCTTACTTAATTGGGTAAACAAGGTGAATAGTTTGATGTTGGCCCTTTGGGAATGAGCAAGACAAACTACAGAAGCAAATCTGAAACAGGCATCCTTAATTAAGAACCTAGTAAGGTTACCTTGACTTAAGAAAATTAGACATCTGCTTTTAACAGTCTGAGGAGTATTCTGCTGTGTGCATCTCCTGATAACTTCTATAATGGTTCTCTGAACTTTTTTTCCCCACAGCAGCTGATTTGAAACCCATCTTTTCTATAATTGTGACTCCTTAAGCAAAATTACTAAGGTAATGGGACTAGACACAAATAATGAAGAACAAAGATAGCTATGACAAACATTTCAGCTGTGTTCAAGTCGCTGTGTGCTTTGTTTTTCCCCACCAGTGAGATGACCCCTACAGAGGCATCGCAAAACAGTAGCAGGTTGGTTGAGCTGTTGTTCTATTCCTGGCTCCTCCTAGCCAGCAGTAGGTGATTCTTCGTGCACAGCTGTCCAAGGCTCTCTCCAAGCAGCATTTGGATTTAGTGGCAATTTTAAGCTGGGAGGTATGGGCACATATCACATTTCTAGGCTTCTAATCATGCAAGAGTCTCTGTTTCCCAGCACTAAGAATCTTGGTGCCTCTGTTGGGGTAGGCACAACCATAAATGTAGAATGACAATTGCCATTTCTACTATTTCTACTATTTCTATTCTTCTAAGCTCTGCACAGACACTTAGGAAGATATGGGCTCTCATTCACTTTCTTGGAGTGTCCTATTAATTCATTCTGTAATTTCAGTGCTTCAGGGAAAAGGTCACAGAACAGCTTCCTGTCTGAGCCATCTCTTATTTTTTCTGCAACTATTAAAACATTACTAAAAAAAGATTGGTGGGTAACCTGAATAAATTTAGTGCAATTTTACCAGTAACTTCAGATATTAACTGACTAATGCAATGGCCATAAGATACTTTCTGAGCAGCTGTGGTATAGAGATTTTTGCAACTGCTTGAAGAATCTTGAAAGAGGTCTCCCAAACCTTCAGTTATTCTTTTCCAGAGCGGTGGGATAAAAAAGTGTCAAGATATAATCTTGATATTTTGATAGAATTAGAATTGAAATCAGGAGCCAGGCATTTAGTTGTTGCAGTGAAATAAACCTGCATGTCCCTTACTCAGGCTTTAGTAAATTTAATGCAGTTGAAAATTACAGTTCAGACCTTATTTAAATAGACTGTGTGCCCTTGACTAAGAGCTCAAACTGTTAAATATTTAAGCTGTAATTTCACCAAGTCTTTGCAGCCCTTTATGTTGTTAATATTTGGAACAGATACAGCACACATACACATACAGGATGAGGTAACTACTCAGCCTATTTTGGGCCACAAACCTTTTGAATTAAGATTTTTCCTATGTAATAGAGGGTAGAAAGTGTGTGACAGATCCCCTTGCACTCACTAGTAGGATCCCAGGAGAAATTTAACCTTCTATTCTTGACTTAGAGATGTACAAAAAATTATTGACTTAGAGAGGCCTGGGATAATGCTATTCCAAAAGTACTTCCAACTCTCTGCAGAAAGATTCTCATGAGCCAGGAATGATATGATGTGAAGGTGACCCTAGCTCCTCATACAAACTAGCAGACAAGTTGCCATTACATTCAGTTCACAACACTCTTGCTACTATGTAGCTTTTCTTTTTATCCTCCCCATTCCCTGTCTAGCCTTCTTGGTGGAAGGACTCTGGGCCCAGACACACTGTTCCTACCCAGAGTAGTCTGGTTGGAGCAGGGGCTGTATTTGCAGAACAGTTACTTAGGTAAGCCATCCCAAAACAGTATGTGGTTATACCTATCCAGAGGAATAGGGTGGTTGGAAAATGCAGCTGCCATGGACCATGCAGAGAAGCATACAGCAGGAGATACCAAATGACACCATCTACTGGCAAGACAAACAACTCAGGTCTGGCTTGAAAGATGTAAGCAAATGCCTTTGAAATGGTTCGGGATTATTGTCACCAAGCCCCAGGGCTGGGACATTTTACCTGTGAGGCAGCTGCAGCAGCAAAAGCAGTCCAGCTCTGCACTGAGCAGTCCATCAGGGCTTGTTCTTCATGCCCAGACACACAATGTAGTGCCACTTGCAATCCGATCCCTTTGCACAGGTACCAGAGGTCTTTATAATCAAGTGTTTGTCAACAGCACGTAGGAATAAAGTGGCAGGAGGAGGCACCCAAGAATGTGCAACTGTTTGTGTACACGGTGAGTGCATTCTGTTGGAGCAGCACACTTCCCAGCACTTAGCCCTCGGTATTTCCTAGCTGCCTGAAAACAGGATGATGTTAAATTGAAGCGCAGTAGCACTACCACCCAGCTGGGGCTGTGGCCCTGTGCTCCTGCAGGGAGACAGCCAGCTCCTGTGCAGGCAGGGGCAATTGCCCTTGAGCTGGCCTTCTCAGCAGCTCCATCCTGAACAGCAAAGCCTTGTCACAGACATGATCCAATTACACAGAAATGCTTGCTGGCTGCTGCAAGATACACCTGTGCTTAGCTGAAGGGTAAGAGAAGAAATGCTAGAGCACAAGAGCCAGTAAAAAAATACAATTTATTGGTTTAATTTGGGTCACAAAAGCATTGTACTTTAGGAAAAAGAATTATGAAATAAGTTTACATAGTTACTGTAATTTTAATAAAGTCATTCTTTTTCTATGGCCTTAAATACTAATATTAATTAAATACCATATATGTATGTGTGCAGGTTATTGATAGTCACTGTCAATAGTTTCAGCCCTGAGCCATCAAACTCCTTATTGCTCTGAAACATAAAAAGGCTAAAAATATTAAAGCAAATAATGCAGCCTTTTAATTTTCAGTTAAGGTTTAAAATACAGACTTCCTTGGAGAAATAGCCATTTCAGTCCTGGCTGTGTGAGTTCAGTAGGGTATGTGACAGTAATTCTGTTAATAGAGTTGTACAGAAGATTAAATTGGGTTTTGCTGCCTGGAATTAAGGGATGTATCCTAATGAACTTTTTACCCTTACAGCTCTCTTAAATACTGGTACTATTGCAGTATTTTATAAGAAGTGGTGACTTCTTATAAAGTAAGTGGAAACCTGCCTGCCCACCCACCCAGCCCAGGTGCAGATTTTAGGATATGGAGTTTTAAAATCAATATTTAAATATTGAAACAGTAATCTATACTTTCTTTCTATCTGCTTTGTCTCCAAGATTGCAGTCACTAAAGGAAAGAGTCCTGTTATGCTGCAGACAATAATCAATAACATATTCCAGTCAAACTTGCAGTAGATCTTATAATAAACTGTGACACATACAAGCTTCTCCCACAAGAAGCTCCTTCCTGACCTTTGGCATTGCTGGATACATTGCTGATCTGTTTATCAACTGTATTTAATGAAAAGAGCTAATTATGCCTATTTTTTCCACCTTTACTCATTGTCTTGCCTTCTGAAACAAAGAACATATCTATCACCATTTCAATAGAAGTGATTTAAATAGCTGATGGTTAACTGTAGAATTTTACATTAATTTAACCAAGGCATTTATTCCTATTCAAAAATTCTGAAAGCTGATTAGAGTGATGAGTTTTAGCTGGAGAGTGGTGGGCTAGGAAATGATCCTCACCAGCTTCTGTTCCTTACCTTGGTTGCTTTCCTTACTTTTGGGGAGCTGCCTTCTTTGTAAGTACTGGCTGGTTTGTTGAAGGGGCACGTCTGTGTCAGTGCTGCAGGTGCACACAAAGGAAGCCCAGCCTCCCTCGACAGCACCGCTGACATGTGTGGTACAATGGGGTGAAAGAGTGGGGCTTCTGCATCCACGGGAAGGGCCTCTGCTGCCTGGTCTGCAGACCAAACATCAGGACAGATTTGATCCCTTTGGATGTACAGCATCATTTGTGTGGTTGTTTTCACTCACTCAGCTTACCTAGAGAAAGGGCAGTTTCCAGAACACCAGAGCAGGGTCTTTCCCTGATTGCTAGTTGAGGCATGGCAGGACTGTGCAGTCTGACTGCAAGTCGTGGCAACTCCCCAGATCACCAGAAAAGAACTTTGCCATTTTTAGGCTTTGTTTTGTTTATCAGTGGGCAAAGCTACTTCCTGAATGCATCAGGCTGTGCTTAATCCCTTGCATGTGCTGGACAAGTGTGCTTGATGGAGACAGCTACATACATTCAGGGTTCCACAGATCTCACAGTATTGTAGAGCACTCCGTAGCACAATGGAGCACCAACATACACATACCTACCACAAAGTATTTGCTCACAGAAATCTTTCAAATTTAGAATCACAGTAATTCAGCTAATTGGGGCTCCAGTAGTAACAAGCTTCCAGTAGGCTCCTTTTATGGCCATCAGTTCATCATGAGTGCCCCTTTCAATGACAAGTCCTTGTGACATCACAGCGATGATGTCGGCGTTCTGGATGGTGGACAAGCGGTGGGCAATGACGATGCAGGTGCGCCCTTCTCTGGCTTTATCCAGTGCTGCCTGCACAGTCTAAAGGCAACAGACATAGTGTCAGAATGAAAATGTGCAAACTGAACAGGGCTCAGAGCTGGAGGAACACAATTTCTTCAGATTAATTAACTGTATTGTGCAACACTATGAGGGGACAATGAGATTAAATCAAAGGTTCTGATTGATGTGCTTAGCTGGGTCATGAACTCTGTTTACCAGCAGTAAAAACAAGGGACAGCTAAACATAAAGAGCAGTAGAAATTAAGGAAGGTCTTTACTCTGCTGACATGCTAAATGTCAACAAAATGCTTTGAAATCCAGGCAATTAGTATCCACATTTCTGAAAAAGTGCTGTCTCTCATGGGCACTTGGCACTTGCTACTTTTTCTTCCAGCTGTACCTCCTGCACTTTTTGGAAAGATCATTAAAGGTGAAAGTGATGATTCATAATGCAATCATGTAGTGGAGTATGTTAGCATATCTATAGAACAGCATAGGTATTGTATGTTGTAAGCCATTGTGTTAACTTTCCCTTATCACTGCACACTTACCTTTTCACTTTCCGTGTCTAAGGCTGATGTAGCTTCATCCAGTAATAAAATTTTAGGGTCTCGTATGATGGCCCTTGCTATGGCAATGCGTTGCTTTTGCCCACGAGACAGCTGGGATCCTTGAGCCCCGACATTAGTTTCGTATTTCTGAAAATTTTAGAAAAGGAATATTTTATTCAGATGTAAGTTAACACATCAGTACACAGCCTAAAGAAAAAGCAGGAGAGAGGCAA
Organism: Erpornis zantholeuca; assembly: GCA_013400515.1. Classification (NCBI taxonomy): domain Eukaryota; kingdom Metazoa; phylum Chordata; class Aves; order Passeriformes; family Timaliidae; genus Erpornis; species Erpornis zantholeuca. The sequence goes on along the minus strand of VZTN01005031.1, from coordinate 58,691 downwards.
AAATGCTGACCACCGCTGCCTCCTCGTGGAGCCTGGGAATGCAGAAACACAACACAGCAGTACACATGTTTGGGGAGAGGTTTTCAAACCATGCTTCGTCTGCACGTGGCTCCGAGGCCCAGACAGTACAATGATGGGCCTGGAAATAAAATGTGATAGCAAGATGTTGGCTGATTTGTCTGAGGCAAAAAGAATTCTCCCTGACCTAGATTTGGGAGAAGAGGCTAAAAGTGATTTAAGGGCTTTCTAGAAAAGTTATTTATTTGGGTGCCTAAATTGTATCCATACCTTTTATGTTCTTTTTATAATTTTTCAGTGCATTTAAATGCATCTTAACTGTACATAAGCAGCCAGCTTCAAATATTTTTGTCTAAGAATCATGTCCTACTCACACAGCAAATCTCCCACAGCTGGGAACAGGATTTATGTATTTGCCTACTGTGCAAGAATTCAGTAGCAACTCACGCCCAAACTCCCAGGAACACAACAGATGGTCACAGCACCCTCTTTGCTCCTACTGTCACAGCTGTAAAAGGACATGAAAGGTGCCTGTGTATAAGTGCACGTGTGTAGCAACTTTAACTGTCTTGGAGCAACTCCAGCTGGAAGGAACACTGAGCAGCCAAGGCCTCACAGGTACTTACATTAGGCAGAGACATGACAAAATCATGCAGTTGAGCCTTCTGGGCTGCTTCTATGACTTTTTCCATTGTTGCCTCTTTTGTGTTGCTGCCATATTTGATATTATCAGCAATGCTGCAGTCAAATAGCACAGGCTCCTGTGACACTATTCCAATTTTTGATCTGAGAAACTGCACATTTACGTTCTTAGAGTCATGTCCATCTATTAACTACGAGGAAATGGGAGAAAACTTGAAACATCATTACAAAACAACAGCTTGCAACCCCCAAATAGTTTGTAGCAAAACTAAATTATTTAAATGCAAACACAACTGATTTAAAGTAATTGGTCGAACTGCTTATATTTGACTCCTTTGTGCATGATGTGTATTTTGTGGTATGGCTTTGATCCATTCCACAAAATATACTAGACAATTTGCTCAATTTTAAGTCCTAGTGAGCTATTTAATTGTTTGACATTATGGACATGTTTTATTGCCTTCCTGACATAGTGATCACCACACAGCTTTTTTTTTCCAGAGAAAGAGAAATCAATCTAGATGGGTAAGCATTTACATTAGGTAAAGCTTTTAAAGCTATCAGTAATTGAGTAACTGGAACTTAAATCCAGACAAGTTCCAGGCTCTTTGTCGTTCCATTCAGACTTGATTTTGCTTGTGCTCTCACAATGTACAGCGCACATTTGTATGTTTCATTCATAAGCTACCAAGGCAAATGCCTATGGCCAGCATAACGCACAATTCTGATCTTGTCTGAATACGTCTGAGATAATACTGTGGGAATTGTCCAAATAGTCCACATCTGTCCTTTCGAGAAGGAGCTGAAGCCTCAAGCTGCACATGTATGTGCCACCACTGCTAGGCTGCACAGTAGGACACAGGCAGAAGGTCCTTGGAGCATTGCTGAAAACAACAGCCCAGAAACCACACTTCCTTTGCTTACCACGCTTCCTTTCTCAGGGTCATAGAAACGCTCCAGAAGCTGGACACTGGTGCTCTTACCACAGCCACTACTTCCAACAAATGCCAAAGTCTGTCCAGGCTTAACGGATACAGAGAGTCCTTTCAGGACCTGAATATCAGGCCGAGAAGGGTATGTGAATTTACAGTTAAGAAATTCAATGCTTCCCTTGAAATCATCCTGGTGAAAAAAAAAAGGAGAAAGATGTTACGGTGAGCTTGAGTTCAACACTGAATTGTAAAGTACAAAACAACTCTTCCTCAGATCCATTCTTGCATCTTTAGCTTAAAATGGGGCATTTGTGCTTATGAAATTATCTCAGTAAAAGGGAAAAAACCATACTGGAGTAGCCATCCTAGAGGTGAAGCTATTAGTCATAACACAATTTCTCTGCTTATGCTTCCCTGCATGGCACTGGTCAGAGGCATCAACTGGAAACAGCATTGTCTTGCAAATGGGTAAGTTTTTCATTTTAATTTAGACACTGTGTATAAAATAAAGAAATTTCAGTTTTCTGGGTCTGACTTTTCAATTCACCAGAAACTGAGCATTTTCATTTTGTCTGACTCAACAATTCTTTGTCTTCTCATGAACACCCTCCATCCATTTGATGTGAATGGAAAAACCTCCATTATAAAACAGCAATAGTCAGGTTTTTTGTGAACTGTAAAGCAAGAAATAAGAACTTGTGATTCTTTGAGTTATCCAAATCAGTTCCCTTTCAATTTACAGAAGTTTTACACTGACAAATTCCTAATGGCTCACTTTATACTACTCTTGCTGTATACTACAGAGCTTGCTTCCAAAAGAGCAAAGACAAATAAAAATTTTACAATCAGCATAACCTTCTTATAAAGCACTGATCCTCATTGACCCCTAAATCATTAGTGCAACTTCCATGCCTGTCGTGAGCTGACTGATATCACAAATTACTCATCTCCACTCTTACCCATTTTTCCCCTTTTTCACTGTAAACACTGATTTTAGGACGCCGATCAACCAGTTGAAAAAAGCGTGCAGCAGATGTTTTGGCTTTGGCATAGTTTGGGGTATAGGAAGAAGCTTTTCCCAAAGCAGTTCCACTGGTGACAATAGCAGAGATCACCCTGTAGGGAAGGAGAACACCATCATTCTTGGGAAGCCATCAGGAAAATGAACACCATGAGTCCAGAACTTCTAGAAACCTGCTTGTGGCTCTGGGCAGGCTCTCACCTGAACACGAAGCTGTAATGGAGTCCTTCAGTGTCAACGAGAAACCCCCCGTATCGGTACGAGACAGAGTTGGCAATGAACACAATGCTCTGGGCAAAGCCAAAGCAGAGTCCGTACACATGTGCTTTTTTCATTGCAGCTCTGTAGGGCATATCCAGGTGCTTCTCAAAATTGTCAATAAACATTTTCTCTTTTCCTATCCCAGCTACTGTTCTGATGTTAGAGAGAGCTTCACTGGCAATCTGGAAGAGAAAAAAAATAAAAATGGGTAAAAGCTCCTAATCTTTACTTGGAAAAGTAGAGTGTGCTCTCACAAATGCATGATTCTTTCATGAACTCAGGACACTGATGCAATATATAAGTTCATTCAGACATGATATAGACGGGCCCAAACATCAGCCAACCTAAAGAGAACCTTTCCTACAAGCAATTACCTATTGACATCCTCAAAAGCAATGCTCTGCCTGCTCCTGAGGCTGTTACTGCAAGCACTCTTAGGCAAACAGGCACATGCTCTCGCTTGTGATTTATTTCACATAATGTCAATAAATGTGACATCCACAAAAGAAAAGATGATCTTAGGAACTTCTTTGATTGTATGGATTTATTAATTAAATATGTTTATTCTAATTGTTTTGTGTTACTTTTAGCAATAGTCAGAGTTAAAAGGGATGCTGTCCCCAACTTTTTTCATAAATTAAACCCACTTGAATTAACTAAGTTTCCTCACTTGCTTACCCTCCCTCCCTCTCTGTCCAAAAGGTCAATGAGGTGAAACTTAAAAATCATCAGTGACAAAATTTCCAAGATTTTTACCTTGTACATAGGCAAAGAGTAAGAAAATGCTTGCCTATGCACATGGAAAAATGCAACACAGGAAATGATGAGATAATGCTCACAGGAGCTTTAATTGTAGACTTCATATTGTAATTTATTGCCAGTCAGAATCTGGGCTTATGTCCCAAAAAAGAACACCACTATTTCATCGACAGAAGTAAATTGACAGTTTGTTTGGTCCTAATTTCGCCCTTTTAGCCCCAAGTAATTTTATTAAGAAATTGTTTTAAAATGCTGTAATTTGCTTGGACTTTGATAGCAGACTCATAATGTAACACATTCCTTTGAGAAGCAAGTGTGGCATATAGCTTATGGATGTTTTCAGCACATAGGAAAAGATCTGAATGTAGACACTCAGAAATCCAGTTTCAGGGTTTTTTTCCCTGGCCAAAATTAAGAGTCAGTGTCTTGCATTATCATTCAATGTGAAGGAGCAGATAAGTAGGTACTGTGAATTGGATTGTGCAGACTGGGCTTTTCCATGCTTAGCATGGCTGATAAGCAAGCACTTTGGAAGAACTCAGTGTTTTTAGCATTTGGATGCAGTGCTGGCAAATAAATTAGAAAATAATGCCAGACACAAACAGTCATCACCAAAACTGCTGAAGCATTGTCTTCTTCATCACAGCCTCTGGGTTGTTCTATTGAGTAAGAGCTAATGCCTTGACTCATTAGTGAAGTTTCTCTCCTTGTCAAGAAGTATTTTTATGAATGACTTCTGTAAATAATTAACTATTCTGGGTGCAGGCAATTGGTCGGGTCCTAATTATTAAGATGGGAAGGGCTAAGAGCTTAATTCTTAGGCTGGTATGACCCACTGAAGGAACTATTGTCCTCTCTAAAATCCACATACTGATTTGTGGTTCAGTGCCAGACTCTCAGGTGTGAGCATTTCTAGAACAAGTATCACAGCTTTCTGAGGACAGCATAATCACAGGGCATCAACAAATGGGTGTTTAAATAAAACCCAACAAAGCTGAACTGGGCCTGCTCAACAGTCTATGTCCACCACTTCAGCCCAATAACTTTTGAAAGGTCAGTCACATTCCATGCAGCAAATGCTTCTGCAGTTAGGGAGTTCCCAATGGTGTTTTAATGGTTTGACAACCTGAAATATTGCAACTTATTCCCAAAGCATTTCCAGTTTCATGACATTTGAATTACTCATGGTCCCTATTGACTGAGTTTCCATCTACCCGTGACTGCAAATATAAATTAGTCTTTAAACAGCATTACCCGGCCAGTAGCTTCCAACGCTTTCTTGTCCTGCGAGGCAAATCCTGTCAGCATTTTAGCCTGCACAGCTCCAGATAAAGCCAAAAATGGCAGGAAACACATTATTACCAAACTCAGTTTCCAGCTGAAGTAGAAGGCAATGATCATGGCCACCCCAATGTTAGTAAAGGAATTGACAATCATTCCTATCTGTGATCCAGTTGCCTTTGAAGAAAAGAAACAGGCATGACTGACTTATACTTTAAAATCAAATTGAACAAATCTTCCTATAAAATTTTAGAAAAACTTTATATTAAAATAACATAAGGCACTAACAGCTACTCACTGCCCTGGAATTTAGCCAGGGATCTACTGTTTCCAACTAATTGTATCAAGAGGAGGACTGCAAATGTCCAATATTCCTTTGATCCACCAAATTTTCCATTGAGAATTCAGGTTGTTTCTACTGATTATGAGAAAGATAATCTAACTATTGAAATCAGTTGCCTTGGTTCTCTGGAGAATCATTCATCTGAATACATTGTTTAGCCTCTACATTTATCCATATAGATATAAATAATCGACAAGACCCTTTTGTAACATAGCTATTAACAACAAAGCCTCAGCTGTGCTAAAATCAGTAAGCAACATCACTGAAAAGGGATGAAACGAAGTTGTATTTCTGCCTATCCCTTTATCAAGGAAAAAAATTAAATACAGCTTTGACATCATCTTTATTGAATGCATTTGTCTGCTCCTTATGTCCTTCAACAATGCTATTCTTTTTAATAGACTTGATTTATTTACTCAAAAGTAATTTTCTTTCATAGCAGTAAACAGCACCCTAAATAGGAACTATATTGCTATGTATTAGAATTAAAAAGTACATTTGATATCCTTGATGATTTTCAGTCAAACTCATTTGCAGAGTATGAACTTGGCAGCACAAAATGCTCATCATCTACTCTTCCTCTGACCTGCAGCAAGGTCTGTGACAGGCAGTTGAAGGTGCAGGGCACTGCTGCTCAGGAAGCTCGGGTCTCCCTCATCTCCTGCAAGCTGTGGGTTGGATGGCTGTGTCCCACTGCTCTGCCTGTGCTTCGAGCAAAGATGTCCCTTAGGAGGCTATTAAATGGTTCAGCCAGAGGTTTACAAGTTTATTTATTTCAATTAAAAGATACTCTATAAGTGCCTGTGAGGTTTGCAGGTGGTTTCTCTGATTCTGTAGAAATTGCTGCCGATAGGAGTTTTGGAAAGCTCTTCCCTAAAACCAGTTAATAGTTTTTAAAACTAACTTACAATCTTCAGTGAAGCTGACACGTGACAATTTTTGCAACAAAAGAAATCTGTACATCTCCTTCCTTGTCTCTAGAAAATTGCTTGCATTGGAGCCCAATAAAATGGCATCTGACTCACTTCTAGCAAAGGGTCAGTTCAGATAGGTAACAGATTTAGTTCAGCATGATTTAACCCTCAGCCACTAAGGAACACAATGCATGCACTTAGTGTCTCACTTTCCCAAATACTGAAACTGGCCACAGGATTCTCAGCTGGAGCACCAGCCAGTACTGTAGTTTGGTTTTTCAAGTGGATTGTCAGTTTAGATCAAAATTGCCACAACATGCATAATACCATGTTGAAAAGTGGAAAACATAGTTATTAATGACTGTCAGTGACATACTATTTTGACATGTTTTTGAAATAATCACTTAAGCATTGTGGCAAAAAAGGTAATTCACCTCCAGAAAAAAAAGATCAAACTCCTGCACTGGGTGTTCCTTCCCATTCCATTGTTGGTTGGTATTTCATTGATATTGTGTTCTTGTTTGACCCTATCAGTACTTTTAGGATATACCATATACTATTATTAGTTCCACGGTGGCAGTCTGTGATGAATAGCTTAATTGGCTTACCAAGAACAGATCTACACTGACCTGGCTGGTTTCATGGTAGCTAATTTCTGTGTCAATGTGCCTAAATAGGCTTTCAATCAGTGCTTACAGTAAAATGATTCATGAGGTGCCAGATCTTACCCCTTGGACCTGCGAGGCATCTGTTGCAAGTCTTGTAGTCAAAGCACCGGGGCTGTTCTTCCGGTCATCAAACCAACCAATGTCTTGCCCCAGCATAGCCTGGAAACCAATTTTCCTTAACCGTCTCGTAAGCAGCTCACCAGACTTGGCAAAGGTGTATCCCTGGGGTGCACGAGAATAAATAGATTGTACAGAGAGAGATACCATGGAGAAAGGGTGCAAAACCAAAAATATGTATTGCTAAATTGGACTGCTGTTACCTGTAGAAACTGTGTGAAAAATGAAAGAACTCCGACTAAGACAAAGAGCACACAGACACCATTGATCTGGTTTTTCTGTTTTTCTTCATCAAGAATGGAGAAGGTCTTTGAAAAGAAATAAATAGAAATGTTAGTTTTCCTTGTGTGAAGTTTGTCCCAGTCGCCAAGTGCAGAAACCCACCCTAGAATCAAAGCCAGAACACAGAGCTCTCCCTCTCTCACCCCCTGCAAAGGTCCAATTCCTTTTTTTTCCTAAGGGGAACCTGGGTTAAAACATAATGGGCCTTACTCCTAACAGGTTCAGAATACTCAGTGTCTGCACACACTACTCCTATTTGTTGCCCATCCTTGGTTATAACTAACCACTCACCCCCCACTGTTAGCAATGATAACCAGAGAACAGCAATGTAATAAACAGCATAGCAACAAAGCATCTTACCTCCCCTCTGCTCTGTGCCAATTGCAACTTTTTTGGGCTGTACAAAATAAAGTCTGTAAATAATTACACCCCAGTGTGACTCCCTGCACGCCACTTACAGACGCTGTAATTGCCATAGGTAGGCTCCAAGAAGAACATACTGTTTTCCTGAAGGAGCGTGGATACAAGCCATTAACTTACTGGCACTTGAGAAAAAACATTAGTGCTTAAAGGGGAGCCCCTCCACCCCATTCAGTACCAATCTCCATGGTATTTTCATTTTTTAATATCTGGTCTTTTTCAACACCTGCCAATGTTATTGGCTGCTGCTGAAGAGGTGGTCCAAATTCATCTCTTAGTAATTCATTTCAATCAGAGCTTATCTATCGGAAGTTCTTTATCTGAACAATTTCTGCTGCTTCCAGATAGAAGTCAAAGTTCACACTTGTGAACTTTAATCTTAAATTAATTCTCACTGGATTTCACAGGTAAAATTACTATAAATTGTCAAATCTTTCAATCTTATCTGAAAGGTATAATTAAAAATAACTTATGCATTCAACTTCTGCCCATATCAAAACCAGCCTAAACTCTTCTAGGTGAGTATTTAACAGTAGAAAAAGAAGGAATTTTCATTACAGTTACAAATTTTAAAAATTTCATTAAAATATACTTAAGTACTAGTCTTAAAAGGTCAACCAATATTATTTTTTTGTTTGTTTGTTTGAAATGAGCCATACTTCAAAGTAACAGAGAGGAATTACAGCGTGAATCTGAGAAGAAGAAATAGCTGTTCTCTAGTGGGAATTTCACTTCGAGTATTTTAACATTGTACATCAGTGCCTTGGCAACAAATCCTGCAGATTCCAAAATGATAATTTCATAACAGCCCTTAGTGTTTCAAGCTAAGAGCTGTTCCAACACCATGTTGTCTTATCTGTAGAAAGTATATTACTGACTTAGATGAATCTTTGTTTTAAAGAAAAAAAAATCACCAGGTATGTTTTAACCTACCATAAGTAGTAAGAACAAAACATCCAATGATCTGCGGTTGCTCCTATCCCCTTAATGAAATCCACTGTATATTCAGTAATTCATGTTTGATCCCAAATTGAACAGGCTGTTGAGCAGATTTAATCTATCTTTGCAAGTTATGTGTCTAGAAGAGACATCACTGTTTTCATTTTGGTTTTGTTTGTTGGGTTTTTGTTTGTATTGTTTTGATTTTTTGGGAGTTTTTTTCTGTCAGAAATATTCTAGTTAAATACTTTGACAGAACCAGATACAAGGTGCACTCATAAACTGTGTCCTCTGAGGATTCTGGATTTTAGAACTGCTCTGGTATTGTGATAGTATTTTCTGTGTCATCATGGTGTGCAGTATCCAGACATGAATGGGAAAGTGCAGTTCATAGCAGTGGACATGCCAGAAGCAGAGCTGGCCTAAAACATAACCAGGAGAATAACTAACAACTCCTCATTGTGAGTATTCATTCATGTTGATGTCATGCAATTGCAGTGCTGTGGTACTTTTTTGTGTGAAGAAATATCAGCGAGATCTCTGTGAACAGGAGTTCTAACGAGTACAAGTGGCAAACAGTATAATAAACACAGTATATGATGATCATGGTAAACATGTAGTTGTGAACTGGGATGAAAAACACTCCTCTCCAGAGATACTGATGGCTTTTTCACCAGTGTCCTGAGTGTTGTCTCTGCAGTCATCCAGAAGCACTGGGATGGCCTATTATATACATGGGTGGAACCTAGTATTTCTCCCTTTCACGCTTTGAAATTTTTCTGTCTAGTCAAACAAATAAATGCCAAACAGAAGACTGAGCATTGCAAACAGATATAAATGCTTTCCCTAGGAGCCTACAGTGAGTCCCAGTAAGTATTAATGCTTGTTATAAAGAAATTTTGTCCATTGCTTCTGTATGGCTGGATGGCAGGCAAGATTAAGTAGGATTCCTCATTTCAAGAAAGTCAAAGGCAACACAGTTTCTAATTTCAAGAGGCTGGATTCATATCTACGCTTATGATAGGTGCTCATGAAAAGGGAGAATGCTGAGAGCCTTTGTGTTAATATTCTATCTACATCACCCACATTCAAAGTGGTTCCCCTGCTTTCTCTTATGCAAGGAATATGTTATGAAAGGCCTTCTCAGTTCCTGTTCCCAGGCTCTCCATTGCACCTAGATAAAGGCTGAGAGAACTACAATGTCTGCAACACATCTTGAGCATTTCTGATGAAGACAGTTATTGGGATTGAAGACAGCTTGGGATTCCTCTTGCAAGCTTTAAATTCAAGGAAGAATGGGCTTGAGCAAAGAATGGGCTAAAGTACTTGCTTACACTCTACCTAAACTGAGAGCAAAAACAATTTATAGTCCTGCAGAAGGAAATGTGGATAACAATCACCAGACAGAGATCTTGATATGGCAAACAGAGGATTTTTCCCCCCTTACAAGTCTATCCCATTCTGCAGCTATCCTAACATGCTCATTTATGTTTTTAATCTGTGTTCATTATTAAAAAAATAACACCAATCAATGTCAACATGCAACATGGACAACAGCAGCAGGTTTATAAAAAGAAAGATTTATTGCTGAGGTGTCCATGTTCAGATCATGTAAGTCTCAGCAGTTTTAGTGTGGATTATTTTTTATCTGGAGCCATGGGCTCCATGCCCAATAGCAGTAAGAGCACATCTGCCAGTTGAGTTTCACTGGAAAGGATCCATACTCTGAGACAATTCCACAGAGAGAACCAAAGCATAAGTAAAAGAAACTACTGAAAACTTCGTTCAAAAGGTACATACACACTATTATACAGTTCTTCATTGACTCTTTGGGACTAATTTCTGAAACCTTCAGGGCAGACTTAGCTAAATTTATCCTTTCACTTCATAGCTGTGGGGATTTTTCCCTCACTTCCCCAGTATATTTGTCCCAGAGTACAAGCCCACATGTCTGACACAATAACACTGCAGATATTTGGGCAGATCTCAAAGCAGATGTATGTTCCATCTGCCTGGCTGCCTCGGCACCAGGCAGAAATATTTTAAATTAATGAAACACAGATATTGGACTTTCCTCATGTTCATTATGGCTTGCTTTTTCTTGCATGCTCTCTCCTTTGATAGACTGAGGCCTTCAAGAGTAGGAATTCGTCCTTGGCGATGAAGGTATTTAGCATCCTGCAGGATGAAATCATCCCCAGACCTCCCAGGGTCTAGAAGACCCCTCTCCAAAGGAATCAAAAGTTAGATTAGCTGTGGAATGTGTACAGCAGTGTCTCACCTGCTGTCTAGTGAAAGCCACAGTCCTTGACATGAGGTCTAGACACCCAAAAATTGTTTGGAGGTGGCACATCTATGCTTAAAGGCCAAGCACATTGGGCAGAAGTGCTAAGTGGATCAACAGTGTGGGGAACAGCAGACCCACCACGGCGGCCCTGCCATGGAGGGAAGCCTGCTAAGAGAGATAAGAAAGATTGCTCAACCATCTTGCCTGGACCCCAAGATAACAGAAGCAACTTTTTGGAGACGGCGAGCAGAAAGAACCACACAGCCCTCTGGGAAGAATCTTATGTAGATTTGTTGTAACCCATTGGCTTTTACCCCCTCACACCCACCCTCGAGACCCCATAAAAACCCCTGTATTTTCCCCAGACCCTGGGGGAAGCTCCTGTCCCTGGCCTCCCTTCACTACTGGGTCTTTGAATAAAGACACCCTTCTGCGGAACTGCCACACGGGCCCCTCATGTCACTTCCCTGAGCCGACCTTGGGGAAGCAGCCTCACAGGGCCAAGAGCTGAACTCACGGCGCTGAATATCACTAAGAGCTGACAGCCTGTTTGAGACAGGCACCCCTGCTGAGACGCTTCCCCAGGCTGCTGAGGGATAGCTGTAGACCCCCAGAAGGCTGTCTGTGGCGATATCCTTTCTGGGATGCTCACAGCCTCCTGGGCCAGAGAGAAAGGCCCCAACTGGCAGCTATAAACAGGGCCTGGAACATCCTTTACTCTCCTGCCCACAGGATTTTACTAGGCAAATGTTGAACTGCAAGTAAATGTGATTCAAAGACCTGAGCGACTTCCCAGAGAGAAACATCTAAGCCAAAACAGTTGTCCCAAAAAACCAAACAGCAAAAGGTCAACCTTGCTTTTGATAGACTGCTGGCACTGCTCTTAGGATCCTTTTCTACCAGAAGCTAAAATGCTGGGGTATTCATTCATTCATTCATTCACTTTTTCCTGCCTGTAAGATTTTCAGCCTCCGATATCTGTCTACCTTTTAGGGCATATATTTTTGCACTCGTGTACCTACCATGACCTAAGCAAGTGAGTGCGAAGCACAAGTTTTATCCTACCTCAGATGGATACCAAAACCACAAAACCAGTGGCTTAAACCCATTTTATTCCCAATGAATGTGTCATTACTTTACTTAATAAGATACAGCATGAACAGATGGGTTTTCCCTAGCCTAATTCTTGAAAATTTAGGACACTTTCCTAGGCACTAGTTAGAACAGCACTGAGTATCTTCAGGCAGCCCTCCAGTTTCCCACCAACTTGGCAAGTATTTCCCCAGAAAGCTTTTATATAAAACGGGAAGCATCCTCTTTCTTTCACAGCAAGTTTTTGAAGAAATAAACACTCATGGCTGAACTCAACAAGTTTCAAGAGAGGCTGTGGATTTTGATAATATTGCATCCTTTAGTGAATGTTAAGGTTTAAAGCATATTCCTACTTCCTGCTTCCAAAGCTGTTGATGTAAGCCTACTCTTTGCTGGTGGCTGTGAACCCCGTTACAATTATCTCTCTCTCCCTGGGCATTCTGCAGGGAGCAGGCAGCAAAGAGGTGCCTGAAATATGTAAACAAAAAAATGAAGTCATTTTTAGATTTGATCCAAAGCTTTCTCAAAGGCTTGCCCAAGTCTGTACAACAAGATTCCGCAGAGAAGGACCTTTGCATGTGTCTCTCTCCGCTGTACCTGCACGTGAGGTACATTTTGTCACATCTAAAATAAACTGTAGGCAAGTATAGAAACCCATTCCCAACAGTTCCTGGAAAATGAACAAAGGAGATAATGAAGAACACATGACAAATGCTGATAAGCCTACCCCTTCAAAGAGCTCTAATGATAAGTGTGATGACAGTGATAGAAATATCTCTACTGAATAATTGTTTATAGGCAAGAAGGTTAACCCATTTACTTGACGAGATCTAAAGACTTGCCAAAACATTTCAAGTTGTGCATCATAGAGTCTCCTCTGTTTCAGAGCTAAATTACACTTTAAAATGTTACCATAACATACCCCAAGAATCTGACTGAATAACAAAGCATAGAGTGGATTGACGGCTCCATTCACAGCTGCTGCCAGAGATCCAAGCACCAGGTATGGCCATTCAGAAGCATTGTATTTCAAAATTCTGGTAAATGGTACAGGCTTGGCATCTTCCTCCACAACGGATTCCTAAAAAAACCAGGTTGGATTTATGAAGTGAATGCATTCCCCCAGTGATGCTCTCCCCTTCACAGTGAGATAAATTTGTTAGTTAAAATTTTGTGCCCAGACGGCTGCTCTGGCTTTCGACAGGAGGGGCAGAGATGGCTGCTGTCCAGAGCTCTTTTGTGGCCCTAATGAGACACGTTTATTTAACAAGAGGGTTAAATAAAGAACAACCTTTACCATCCCTGGGGGAAAAGAGAGAGATTCATATCTTTTGCAGGTCTAATTGTTCCAGCTGCACAAGTTATTTACAACCAGTTTGAGGTTTTCTGCCACTGAAACTCAGCCTATTCCCTTTCAGATCTCTCCAGACGAGGTGTGATGAATTACCCATTGCCAAAACTTAAATTCCCTACTCACAAGCACCTTTTTGTGTCACTCACTCAATCTCTTAAATATTATTTTTTAAGTATTGTGAGTGACCACACTAATCAGACTACATCAAATTAGCAGATATATGATATAATTAAAAAAAGAGAGATCTCAGAGTGATAGCTGTATTCAGGCTTTTTACATGGTAATTATGCCTCCCTTCTGTGAAACATCCTCAGACTATATGCCCAGTAAAGGCAGAAAATTCATAATGAAATTATAACTTATCCTGCAGTTTGATTTGTGCAGAATTTTTGTAACACTTAATGTGCTCAGCCCTACTCATTTCCCTCAGTTGATATGACTAGAAATGACCAGACAGAAGAGACAATGTGAAGACCTCTCTTTTAGAAATATGTGGGGAGGAGTGGGTGGAAACATCTTGTATTTTCCCTTTCTTCTGAGCTGGTGCCAGTGACAGCACTCAAGCCCTCTCTTTATCCACAGAATTGGCTTGGCAATAGCAAGAAGAGTAACTTCTAGCTGCTGCTCTCTGCACTGAACAACTGCAGCCAGGCAAATTGGTGCAGCACTTTGAAAATGCACTGTGCATATTCCTACATATTCTCTGTAATTTTAAGGCATGCTGGCCTTCATTTTCTATGCCAGTTGATTGCATTAAACAACAACAGAGAAAGGATTCTGGGTTAAGTTGCAGTGAGGGTGTCTTTCTGCTAAAGTCTCCAGATGATTTTTAGATGAAAGTGAATTTATTCTTTACTGAACAAGAAGCAGTGCCATTTGTATCACTGATTAATTACATTTCACAGACTGAGAAGTTTGCTTTTTCTCACTTAATTCAGCTTTTATGAATATACATTTTTCAACTAAATTTACAACATATATCAATTTACCAATCAGTGGATAGAAAATTGCAAAATTTCTGTGCTAGAAATTTTATATGGACCAATAATCATAACAGTCATCAAAATGCAGCCTAGGGTTTACAGAGAGATAAGAATTGAAGCTGTGGTTCTGTTTAAGTAGAGAAAAGGATCAAGCCAAGAAGATGTACCTGCTAAGAATTCCTAAGCTACCAGCATATAGCTACAGGGGATCATTAACAAGGAATATAACCTCTTCAGTTGAAAATGTCATAACAAACTATTGGAACTGACCTTTTTTGCTTTTCCATCATCTTCTCCATAGGAAGGCATAAGATAGGTAGAGTCTGCAGGATCTCCTCCAATAGACAATGGAGGGTCAGGGACCACATTAGAGAGCTGGGATCTTGAGCGCTGCCGAAGTGAAGCTCTGCAAAGAGAACAGAAATGGCCTGTTCTTCACAGCTTAGGAAAAACAGTCATTGCTTGCAAAGCAAGTACAGTTTTCACATCAACTTAATCAGAATGCACTGAAGCAATTCATAGGAATCCCACAGACTTTTCTTTCTTTCTTTTCTCTCAACTTCTTGGGAAGGAAATATCCCACTAACAGGGACAAATAATTTTCAAAATCATACTCCACTCACACCACTTAGACACTGTCTTTGATGTACCATGTACTGTGTATTTGTTAAGTAAAACTATGGTGTGTTCTACTACATTCGCACAAGTTATTAAGACACCAAGCTCCACCAATAATTCAGTCCAGCAAAAGAGGATGCTGAAACACACCATCTCTCTCTCTGACAAAACATAACTCTGTGATGTAGGAGATTTATTCATTTGCACATGCCTGACATGGACTTGCCTGGAAGAAATAATAAGTGTCTAGCTACAAGACAGTCTGGCAGTAAAATGCTTTAACTTTCATCAAGTAGAAGCCATAATAAAAATGTCCTTGTGTATTGCATTGATTTCTCAAGTAATTGCTCAGCAAGTAATTTTTCAAATGACTGGACTGAAAGTGCATTAGATATTAACAAATATGGCTGTATGTTAGTAATATCAAAACCAGAACATTAACAGAGGAGATCAAAATTGCAGAGAAGGTACTATGCATAGAAAGGAGCAAAATTAGGAGCCTTGCTATTTATCTGTGGTCTTCAATCAGTAACATTATTACTCAAGCTATTTCTTTCCAAGTGAACTCTATCTCAAGTAAAATGCTTGCAGACCTTCAACCCTCTTTTATGCAGCAGAAAGAAAAGTGATTTTTTAGCACTATTGGGATTTTGGAATAGTGGGATAAAGTAGAAACATTGAGAATAGTCTGGAAACATTGAGATTTATAACCATATTTAAGACTCACCGCAAACTGGCCCGATAGCTTCCCCTTCTGAATGACTGGACATTCTCAAGATTTGGCTCAACCACATTATTTTCTGCTGCTGCAAAATACAGTATATACAGCTCTCCAGTTAGTGCTAAAATTGAATACAACCTAAGTACACTGTGGCTCTGCAAAAAAGTGCGCAGTCTCCAAGTCATAAATGGAATACTTTGTAGAAGGCAAGGGGTGTAATACAACCTTGCTACTCAACCTACACGTTTCACATTTGTATTTGACATGATGAAGTTAACTGAATATTAGCCCAAGGACAATCTCACTTCAGATGTGACTGCCAAAGGCTTTTTATCTATTTTAGCTCTGCAATTGCTCTTATTTCAAGATAATCATATCCAATGTATGCTTCACAAAAATACAACAGATCATTCTATTAGAACTTAGTTTCTAGAAGCTTTGATTTGAATCTGCCTCCAGGAAAAAAAATAGGGTGGTTGCAGCATACTCTGTAATGTGCCAAATGCAGCATAGCTGGACTTTTGGCACCCAGTGGAGCTATAAAATGATGGATATTGCAGGTCAGAACTAATGTTTCAGGGCAGACTTATATTAGGAAGGTCTTTCGGTGCATATGCAGCAAAACCACTTTGGCCAGGGCTATCAATCTATTACTTCTATGAATGATAAAATTCAGCCATAAAAGGAGAAGAAAAAAAGAAGCTACTAGCCCTTATTGAAAGAAAAAAAATTTAAAATATGTATTGTAGGATTTTACAAGATTTTATAGAAGAAAACAAAATCCTTACTTTCTGTTTCCTCGCTACTAGTTTCTGCATCTCCTTTGCTTTGCAAGGTCACCAACGTGAAATAAACCCCTTCCCTCTTCAAGAGTTCCTCATGAGTTCCTCTCTCAACAGCCCTGCCGTGCTCAAACCCGACGATGACGTCGGCAGCTTTGATGGCTGACAGGCGGTGAGCGATGGAGATCGCAGTGCGGCCGAGGCGAGCCTGAAGGAGACAACAACAGCCCCACTCCCAGCACGGCACACTGAAATGCTGGGAACCAGCTGTACAACCTAAAGGCTCCTAAAAGTAACAGGAGTCTTTCCAGTAGGTTCAGCTGACTTTGACTTTAGCTCCATCCACAGCCCACAGAGAACATCTGTTTCTGGGCAAAGGGAGTGATAGATTTCTGTTGATGTCCCAATATAAGAAAAAAATTATTCTTAGTCCATCATACTAAGGTTCTACTGGTATGTGTGAAACAGTTAGTAAGAAATGCTTCTCACTGATTTCTTGCAATTCAGTAGCACCCTGTGCAGAGTGCATTATAAGTAATTTCTGCCCTTTCAAGTCTGTTTTTTGCTATGCTATAGCAAACCTTATGAAGTGCTTCTTGGACAATCGCTTCACTTTCATTATCCAGTGCTGATGTAGCCATATCCAGGAGCAGGATTTTGGGGTTTCGCACCAAAGCTCGAGCAATGGCTATCCTCTGTTTTTGACCTCCACTCATCTGGCTTCCACCCTCTCCAACATGAGTGTCAAATTGCTGTGCGAAGGGAAAAAAGTGAAACAGGTAAGAAAAAAGCCTGTTAAGCTTCTGGTGAAGGTATTGGTAAAATGACTTTCAGATTTGTCATTGGAGTAGACTTTATATAAAAACATTGTTAGTGCAGCAGATTCAAAGAGCCACAGGTGAAATAACTTTCCTCATAATGTACATGATCATTTTGCCCCACGCCAAAAAGTATGCCCTGGTTAAAAAGGTGAGATGTTCTGGTTCAGCTCAAACCAACTATATCAGCAAAAGCTGGAATTGAGAGGAATCACCCACCCACTCTCCATCAGATGACTCAGAAGCAAACTTTTCACAGAGCTGGACTTGTCTGCTGCTGACCTGTGACTCCTGAACACTGTGTCTGTGATTCATGCATACCATACTCTGGTGGCATCGGGTTCAGGTAGAGAATTAAATAAACACATATAGCCTGGCATATTGAGAGACAGGATAATTATATTCACTTGGAGCTAAATCTTTTTGTATTCCTCCATTTCCATGAAATATATATGGGCCTTTAAACAGCCTTTCAGTGAATAGTTTCCTGGAAGCCTGGAAATGCATAGATGGAGGATAAAGACAATGTACTAACATTAGTAAATGGCACTTGAATCCTGTCAATAACATTTACTGTTGTAACATGTTATTTTCAGAAGGTACTTGGCAAAATAACATTCTAGAAAAGTAGATAGCTTGGTAGTATCCAATTTGGGCTTTGTAAGGAGGAACGACGCAAGCTCCATCATCATTAGGGAAGAAACTGGAGAAGAAACCTCCAGCTGGCTTACAGAGCTCATACAAGGAGGTGAGCTTGTGTGCATTAGTACAGACAGCTCAAGTAACATATGCTGGCTAGTGAGAGGCTGAGCTCTACATTGCTTTTGGCCTGAGCAGAAACAGATCTCCATAGCATGAGAAACACAAATTTTTAAATCATGCTATGATTATTACCATGATATTGAATGTTGTGTAAATGATTCCTGAGGAACTAATTCTTCTCGGGGTTGTATTTTGGGGGTTTTTGTTTGTTTTTGTAACTTGGTGGCATATGTGTAGTAAGTTGGACTAAATAACTATAGTCAAAGGAAACGTTGTTGCCTCCTATCTGTATTTATCTTCTGCCCTTCCACTTGAGCACAAATTGTTGCAGGCTAGGAGGGACTAAAGGACAAAAGGATTCTCTTTTTCCTTATCAAATTCTGCCAAACACTTTCCAAGGCAGAGCACACCTGGGGTAAGTCCATGATGAAATTGTAAGCATTGGCCTGTTTGGCTGCTTCGATTATGTCTTCCATGGTAGCCTCATCCCGCCCGTAGCGAATGTTCTCTGCAATCGTGGTGGCAAAGAGCACTGGCTCCTGTTCAACAATGCCAATCTGTGAGCGCAGCCACTGGATATTCAGGGAACGAATGTCGTGGCCATCCAGGGTAATCTACAATTAGAACATGGACCCAACATTAGGACAAAAGTCAGGGACATGATCCCCTCCAGTTCAGAGACAAAGAAAGACATAGTGGAAGTGGAGGACCTGTGATGCTGTGTGCCCATGACCAGCATAAAAATCAGCTTTCAGACATAGAAGGTGGCAAAGCAATGGCAGTAGTATTGGTTCTTGGAGTTGTGCTCTTTAATTTAATTTCACATTTCTGCTTGGCATCAGAAATAAAACCAGGTGAAAACTAATAATGGAAGTGATTATTTTATGTTTACAGTAATTTGTTTCTTTGTATTTATATATTCAAATACAGGTCAACATGTATGTGATTATGTGTTCCTATCTGATATAGTAATGCATAAATGGAATGAGATTTTGAATAGATTTAATTAATATTCTTAGCCAAGCCATTACTAAATGGTAATTGCATAAACTTAAGTGATATTATGAGTTCAATATTGTGTTCTCCAGAAAATATTTGTCATTCTTGAATTATCATTTCTATAGGGATAGTTTTTACACAGATTTAGCACTGAATTTTTATTTTTCCTAACAGTTTTCTCTTTCACATAATTGTTTTTATAAGACTATTAAGCACAGTCTTATAAAAGAAATGTGCAGGAAGATATTTCACTCATTTAAAAAATAATTGGAAAAAAAAAAGAAGAAGAAAGGAATGGAAAGGAAGTTAGTAGTCTTTGTTCCCATGTTGGAGAAGAAACCATAACATTCTTTCAAGTTTTTGGGGCCAGAGAAACACATTCTAGGCTGGGACACTCACCATGCCATCAGTGGGGTCATAGAAACGCTGGATGAGCTGTATGGTTGTACTTTTTCCAGCTCCACTAGCTCCAACAAGAGCTGTTGTCTCTCCTGCTTTAATCATCATATTAAGGTTATCCAAGATCTGGATAGGAAAAAAAAAAAAAAAAGAAACAGAATCAATCTATTTTAATTCCCCCACAGTCCTACAACCACATGAGTATATTCTGTATCCTACAATAAAGATGCAAAGCAATTCTACAAAATTCAGAAAAGTATTATGAAGAAAGAAGATAAAGCAAGCCACATATTTTTATACTGTTCAAAGACTTTGTAGACGCAGACCACTCATTTCCACAACAGGCAGGCAGACAATGACCTTTCATTGTCTTGTGGTTCATCATTAAGAATTGGTCAAGTTAATAACACTAGAGGACTTAGTAAATTATATTCCCTTTAAAGAACACTGTGCATGTGTTGTGAATGTATGTTAAAGCATAAATATTAAGAATGTAACTGTGAAATTCTGTAGAAATATCTGCTACAACATATGTTTCCAGCTTTACAAGTAATAGCACTAATTTGTTTGTCCAATAATAGGCTTTTCCAAGGAGAATTTGTCTGTTCAAACACACAAGTAGAGAAATAGTGGGATATACAGCCTACACTCCTGTCTTTTACCTAGCATTTTAATGGGTCACATGGTGCATCCCCAAGTTAATGGAAAAGTTTCATAAAATCTCCTTGCACCATTCAGTTTATTATTTTGTGTTCTATCTCATACACATTGACACAAGGGCATCATTGATTGTAAGAGAAGCTGTGGCCATGAATCACCTGAAATGACTGGGAGTTTATGTTCATCAGCAAGGAATATGCTGATGTGGCAATGGATATGTCGGAATGGTAAAATAAGCAGAACGGTAAGCAGAAGAACTCTTTAATAGATGAATTATTCAATCTACTTTTAAACAAAGGGTCTGGGCTTCTGGAAAACAACCTCTACTGAAAATCTTGAAATTGCTGGCAGAAGCAGGATACTTTGCTTGTTTACAATAATTATGTTCACAGGATGGGTGATGAATTATTACCTTTACATCTGGTCTGGATGGATAATTGAATGTTACATTATGAAATTCAATTTCACCTCGTACTTTATCCAGCTTGTAGCCATCTTCTGACATGCAGTCAATGGTGGGTTTCTAGGATGAAATTTATTGGGTTATTTATTTGCCGTTAAACAGTCAGCAGTGTTGCAGTAGATAAATATTCCCAATACCAAACAAAGCCATGGCACCTCTGTTTGAACAGCACTTGGCTGCATGGAGGCAGCTGCAGGGTCTGCCCCAGGAATAGCAGGCAAGGGACATGGAATTGAGGGCCAGAGCGATGGGGAAGTTGTCCCTGGTGAGTACCACAGACAAGAAGGATGCACACTCTTCTCATTGCAGGCTTACTGCAAATACTGCAGCCAAACACTCAGCTAGTTTTTGCTGGAACTGAGCAGCTGACTGAGTGAGGCATTTTGACTAAGCTAATTTAGCCAGCTCCTCAGGGATAAAATAATACTATCTCACTCATAAACATTCTCTCACAGCACTGAACAAGCAATTCATTGCTGAAAATCTCCAGGCCTCACTACTTGGCAATTAAAACATCCATCCTTGTGCACCCGGTCCTAAGAGCTAAAATATTGAAGTTTTCCTATGAAGTGCTTTGGGTCTTTGTCCTGGGTTATAATGTAAAATGTGTCCAGGGGGGTGTATTCTACCACCATCTTCAGGTTTCTGTTAAAACCAGGTGGGAGAGCCCTCCCTGCCTCCTCCCTCTGTGTTATCTTTTGTTAATGGCCCATCAGTGCCGGGCACATGACTCAGAGATAACTGGCTCCTACACTATCTCCTGTTAATGGCCCATCAGGCCTTATCTCATGACTCACCATCTCATTGTGAGATACTCTGCCCAGGGGGAGGAGCCAAGCATCCCATCTTGGATATAACTGAGGCTCTGGGACTACAGCCTTAGCTTACTTCTCCACTGGATTCCCAGCGGATAGGAGCTACATACCTTCCGAGGAACACCGGACCCTTTTACTGGATCACTGCCTCAGCTGAACTACATCCATCATTTCAGAGGACTGCAGCCACCATCCCTTTGGACTGCTACTGCTACCCTGACTAACAGGGTGCCAGGTTGTATCTGGCTCTGCCAGTTTAAACCAGTGTGTTTATTTTCTTTTGTTTCTTTTTCTTTCCTTTTCCTTTCCCCGCCTTTATTCTAATTTTCTTAATAAATTGTTATTCTGACTTGGTGCCTCCCACTGGTTTGTCTTTTCAAACCAGAACAGTCTTTCATACTTTTAGACAGGCCTTGAGTATTGCAGACTGCTAGACATGAACAGAGAGCTAAGAGAAATCTGAGGAATGAAAAAGAAATAGAATTTTTTAAGGATAGATTTCTGAAGCATAGAATACAGGCAATAAATTAAAACAATTGCAACCAGTGTTTGATAATTGAAACATGCATGATTTTTTTGTATAGCTTAACAGATTGAAAGGAGAGGTAAAATGAGAAATGAGTATGTTCTAAGATGTTAAGCACAGCTACAAGATTGGTTCCTCCTTAGGAATATGACTCACTTAAATTCAGATACTATGATCTATGAAGGAGTTTCACTGATCCTGCAAATGGGAACCTCAACATGACTAAGTTTAGAGCCGGGGCAGAGCTGTGCTTGTACTGTCTAATCACAAATCTACAAATGTGGCAAGCAGATGGGTTTAATTTTGTCACCCTTCCTCTAGACAAATGAAATCTGATGTGTGTTTGCTTTTTTAACCCTAATGCTATGTGACTCAGCCTTATCTTGAATTTTGTGATTTCGTTGCAACCTTTTATGATTTTAAACTTTTTCTCAGAAAAACATGTCCCTAATTCATCTCTATTTTCAGTTTATTTTTGAGTTTTAGCTTATGAAATGTATATGTTTTATCACTACTACAGAAGTTTGAAGGTTTACTAAAAAGTCTGCTAGCATTACCATAGCCTTATGTGTTCTGTTGAAGACAACTAGCATTTTAATGTGTTTACATATTTAGCACAACAAAGCTTGTCAGTGAACAGAGATAATACACACTGTAAGAAATCAACAGTACTTTTCCAACCACTAAATTTATAAAGCTATAGAAAGGAATCCTCATCAATAAATGCCAGTGGCACCTCAGAGTTTCTCATACAACCTTATTTCAAGTTATCTCTCTGTCTAGATAATATTGTGATTAATGTTTATGACTGCTATATGACCAGTGCCTGTGCTCATTTGGTCCCATTTTAGCTCAGGGTAGCTCTGGGACAGGTGAGAGAGGCCACCTTCACCACTACTGCCAGTAGAGCCACACCTTTTGATGCCATCTGGAGGCTGGGAGCTATGAGATGGCTGCTGCAAGCATGGTTGCAGAGTGGCTACTGCTGCCTGCCAGTACACCTTCCATGGGCCAGCACTGATAAGTAATTACATGTAAGGAGAAATGGGAACAAGGAACAGCAGTAGGTGAGATAAAGCTTCATAGCTCAGAACCAGCCACTTTAAAAATCTGTTCAATGTGTTCTCTGAGCTCAGGTGCATCCCACTAGACTTTTCTATTGCATAGTCAATTTTTCTTTAACTGGACTTATTTTTCCTTATTTACACAGCAGATAAAACTTGAGGCTCATTTAATTATTTTTACACTACAAAGTAACATGGCTTAGAAATGTATTACTTACCTTATCTATTGTCTCAAAAATGTTTGTTGCAGCCCCACGACCAGTGGCAAAGGCTTCCAGACAGGGAGATGCCTGGCCAAGATTTAATGCTCCTATTAAAACACCAAA
This sequence comes from Erpornis zantholeuca, assembly GCA_013400515.1. Lineage (NCBI taxonomy): Eukaryota > Metazoa > Chordata > Aves > Passeriformes > Timaliidae > Erpornis > Erpornis zantholeuca. Next base: position 35,425 of record VZTN01005031.1, on the reverse strand, counting down.
GAAAACCTGAGGAAGTGGAAAAAGAAGTTAACAAAATATGACATCACATTTTTATTATAGTTTACAGCTTAGATAGGAAAACCAAACTATAGCATCTTAATGACTTCTCATGCATCGTCTGAACTGCAGTGATTCACTATATGAGCAATATTAGCCATCAAGAAAGCAAACAAATGCATTTTAGAAGGTATTTTTGCTGTCTTTCACAGCTCTGCTTGAGGCTGAACTAAATCAACTTATATTTGCCTTGGCATTTAAAAAAGTATGCATCTAGGTATTTACTGAGATGCCACTGATGTATTTTTAAGCCATCTCAGTTTGACTGGGTCTGGAACAAGGTCTGGAACAGAACATTGGTGGGAAGTAAATTATTTTGGGGATGCCTTTTACCAGTAAGCAAAAATAGAAAGAAGCTTAAAACTCTGTATTATAACCTTTGTATATTGCAGTTCCTGTCTCATCCAATACTCACAAAACTTAATTTTGGAGGAGGTGCCAGCTATAGAGAATATTTTTTCTCTGACTCACAGAGAAATGGACTGTAAGGGTTGCTACCAACACTGGATAAGTCACTTTTTGAGGTGACATAATTCCATCAGTGTGGATAGACAGATCCTACCAATGTGTTCACTGTTTCAAGTTATTTTCTAAGAACCAAAATGAAGAGTTACGCAATAATGACCCTCTTCTGAAAGCTCCAGAATCCGCTTTTTGCCTAAGCCTAGGACGACATGAGAGAAAATGCGCCACAGCATCTGCTCTTCCTGGGAAGACTGACAGATAATAAAGGCAGCTGGATACAGTATTGAATATCAAAGGACCTTTAAGCCCAAGAATTCAGCCTTGGTGTGTGGCCTAGCAGATCAGAAGCAAGTGAAGCTGTGGCACATCATCTAAAATACCAACAGTGTTTGTTCAAAATTTTCTAAGAGCTGCCAATGTTTCATTTCTATGAAAGGTTTTTATGAAGGTTTTTAAATATAGACAGGAGTCTTCTAAGACTGAAAATGCTGGCAGGGGCTTCAAAGAACAGGATGCTGGAAGGTGGCGAACATAAAGAAGGTAGAAGCTTATTTAACACTTACATACCACACAGATGCAAATTATTTGTCTGTTTCTACAACTGTCACAGTAAAGTCTGGGGATGGCAAGAAACTGTGGCATAAAGTTCAGATGAGAAAAGCCATTTACTAAGAAAATTGAGAAAGCTACTTCTTCTCACAGGGCCAAGAGATGGAAAATTTCTCCCTGACCAAACTTGTCAGTGTCCACATACAACAAGGAACAAGCTGCATGTTATTGTAAATATGGCTTATTCTTCACAGTGCTACCCTACCGGGGTGTGCTTTTGAATGATTTTGACGGGTTTTTTCCTAGAATTTACTCTGTTTTATTTCCCCTTAGTTTTTTGGTTACAGAGGTGTTTTGGCAGAACAGGTTATAAGGGTTGGATAATGTCTTTGATGTAGGCTTTTTGTCCATTTTGTTGCTTTGTCGTGGGTGATAGTTTGAACATTCACCCTGTACATGAGGAGACATGGAATGTTATGTCTAGTAGGTGACGCTTTGCTCTATTTTGACCTGAAAATTCCACTGAGAAGCTATCGAGGACCCAGCTAAGCTTTTGGATACAACACAGACAGAACTCAGGATAACTGGCACAAAGTGTATTAGGAAACACTACTGTTGAGAAAGAAATAACAGTACACAGGACTCAGTTCTCCCTTGCACCACAGTGATGTTTAGTGGGAATATCCCTACGGCTAAAGTGGAGGACTCCACTGAACACATACTGTGAACTTCAAATGTCTGTGCTGGGATGTACAGATCATGCCACACATTTATACTCAGCTTTACTACTACTTTTCTTGTATGAGTGAGTCTCAAAGCAAGGAGGTTCTATGCCTGTCAGAGTCCATCATGAACATGAAGGAGCATGTTCTGTACACCTGGCAGAAGAGGAAAGGAAGGCAATACTTAGTATATCTCAATGCAGTATGGCTGGTGCATGACTTTTCGAGAGAGCAGGAAAAGCATATTTCAATGTTTTATATCTACAAATCCCCCTTCCTGCCCCCTGCCAAAGTAGGAGTGTATGGTAGAAAATACAAAGTAGAAGAAATATGACTGGAAACTGTGAGTAAGGAGAGCACACGGGAGAGTCTCTCCATTGTCAGCCACAGTTTTTCAGCTACAGGGTAGCTCCCCACTGTTTGCTATTTGTCATTTGGAAGCACCGGACTATAGTTATCATGTGCAAGGCAAGGAAATCGCTCACTTTGTTTTTCACAGCACCACCTCATATACCTCACAGCACCTCTCATACTGGTGTTGAGAGCAGGTACAAATTATTTCCTCCTTGAACAGAATGACTTGGCTTTACAATGTTCTCAGGATAATTTGCCAAGTTCCATTTAGCAGGAAACTTTCTCCTACATGCTGCAGGAGGTCGGGAACTCTCGTGGTATGCAACAGGCAGAGAGAGAAGGAGCAAAAATAGATGTCTTATCAGAATACTCAGAACTTACTAAGGTTCAGGAAAAGTTGTTCTGGGTTTGAACTGGAGTCTGCCATTTGGGCAGTCCTGGTTTAAGCAACTAACCAAAATGATGTTTGCTTTGTAGCATTGAGGCCAGCAGTGTCTAAAGCACCTACTGTGCAGAAGTGGATGCACAAGTGCCATGCAGGTGAGCATGGCTTTTGTACACACTGCAGGAGCCACAGCCAGGTGTGTTTTTATCTGCATACATGTTTACACAGCCTTTGTAAAAACAAAACAACAGGAAATGGTTTCTCAAAGGAACACAAGTGTTCATGAGAGATTAAATACAACAACCCTTTCTTTGTGTCTCTTTACCACAATGTTTTTCATCAAAAAGTTCTTCAGAGAAGCCAAGATCCCAGAATCACCATGCTGACCCACAAAATGGGAAACCTAGTTCCAGGCCTCTGATAATTGTGTGGTGGACTGTCAGATGAAAGCATTATTCTGATCACAGTAGGTAATAATCAATATCTTTAAAATAAGCATGGACCTTTTTTTAATCTTACCCAGTTGTGTCATACATATACTGAGTACTGATCTTTAAAAGACATACATAATGTTTGTTGCCACTGAGCTACCAGATACCAGAACAGATAGGTGTTCCAGAATTATTATTTTAAAGAACAGTCCAGAAAAGTTGTATCATGCTAAAATTAGTACCTGCAGAAGAGTGCCAGGTGAATACTCCTCTTCTTCAAGGACAAGTTTAGAGCCATACCAAAAGGCTAATGCATAACTTAGAAAAATTATAAACCACATGTAACCAGTGAATAATCCCATTATTATTCCTTTTCGAATTCCCCAGTGCTGAGCAAACACCAAGTTCTTATCATATCTGTCAAAAGAGAGAAAAATAAAAGGGAATTAAATCAATTTGACAGAAATTTCAAAATGAAAAAAGACCAGCAAAATGAGGCATCATTGATGATGCAGCAGAATGTTCACACAGAGGGTCAATACAGAATCACTCTGGTGAGGCATCACTGCTGCAACCAGCAATGCTCCCAGATCATGAAATCCTTGTATGTTCTAGTGTAATAAGCACAAGAAAAGCCACACTCACTACAGATATCTCATCATGAGGCTTGGAGTTTTAGCAGAGTAACACAGGATTTGAGAATCTGGCCAAGACTTCAGAACACATCCTGCAGCCATGTCATGTATTCATAGAATTTAAGAGAAATTTGCAGAAATATCATCAAACCCTGCCTTCATGAGCCTAATTCTCCTACTTAGCTTGAAAGTTACTCAGTTTTCAGATTTGCTGCAAAAGTGATATATCAGACAGTGTTTATGGAAAAAATTGACAGAATGTTCCTACAAGTAAGCATGAATCGAAGATAATGTTGCTGATACTTTATTTCGCTGACAGACTGAATTATAAAACTAGTTTTGCATACATTACTTGAAACCTAAATTTCTGAAACATATATTCATATAAGTCTCAAAGCTAATAGACAGTCATAGTTGTAGAACATAGAGATTAATTGCCATGAATCTGATGTGCATTACAGCATTATATTGCTTCAGGAAAAAGAAATCAGAGACCTTACAGTTTGTTCAAACAAACCTTTCAACTTCTTTCTTCTCCCCACCAAAAGCAGCCACTGTTCTGATGGATGACAGCACTTCGTCAGCTACAGCTCCAGCTTTTGCATAAGCCTTTAATTCTCGGCCTGTTAGTTTTGCCACAGCCTACAAAAGCATAAGCAGTGCTGGTTACACCTGAACTGCAGGAACAGAAAAGGACGGTGATAAGCAATGCTGGCTGTCACTCTGTGCTGGCTGCTCTGCACTGGCTCACCTCCTGTGTGGGGGTGCAGAATACGGCCAGGAAGGATGGCTTTTGTTGGCATGGGGCCCTGGGGGAGACGGGCCTACCCCAGGCCTAGCAGTAGGCAAAACAAAAGAGCCGGAGACAAATAAAGTGGACAAGGGGAGGCAAAAGTAGAATAGTTAACAGGAGATTAGGCAAAGAGGTTGTAATCAGTAACTGCTTGAGATGCTAAAGATGTAATCCTGGAAGCTGAAGTTTGTGGTTGTTGAACTGCTAGCTTTGGAACAGTATATAAGATGTGGTTTGCACAATAAAAAGTTGGCTTTGCATGTACCCGGCGGAGTCCGTGTTTTCAATCACCGACACTCCTGCACTCCAAAGCAGGGTTTTGTTAGGCATGCTGCACACTCAAAGACTTAGGTGTTCCAGTGCCAGGGCATACACCTTTGTAGCATATGTTTTGCAACAGCTCTCTTCTCCAAGTAGCTAGAAGAGCAGCTGACAACTCTTGCTTTCCCTGTCTCCCTCCCTCCCTCTATCTGCTCTAACTGAGCTGAAGCAGATTGCAGACTGAGGGTTTGTGCACAGTGGGAGGAAGGGGGAGCTTAAGTGCCAAGAGCAGCCCTTTAGCCACTGTGGCAGACCCCAGCTTCAGGAAGAAGAGGTAACTGTAGTGGTGGGGGAGGATAAAAACAGATGTTGCCCACCACTGTGCTTTGGGCTGATAGCAAACAGGTCCCTACACAGCAGCCCAGAGCACACTGGATGCCAAAAGCTTACTTAGACTACAAAAAATGCTCAAATTAATGGAAGAAAATGTAATCATTTACAATTCTGCACAGGGATACCATATTGACTTGGGAATGAGATTTCATTAGAAACTGCAATGTGTCAGTCTTTGCTTTCTCTTTTCAAATACCCTACCCCATGCATCTATTAGCCCCTTTTGAAGACAGGAAGCCAGGCTAGATTGACCTTGGGTCTATTTTCTTTATGGTGTAAAACAAAGACTTGTGGTGTAAAACAAAGACTTTTTGGGCTGAAAAGACTCATAATGAGGAAACACTTAACAGTAGGTATGTGACTGGAAAGAGATGGGTACAGAGAAATAAGAATGGAAAGGGAGAAAATTACAAACGTAAAGGGGAATAAGGTCAGAAAAAAATCACAAATGAAGGAAAAGCATTTTGGGTTTTATTTCATTCCCTGCCAAGTTTCTGCTTTCCCATTTCACATGAGTCATTATTCATGTCATCTACTTGCAGCCAGCACAAGGTGCTAAAGGAGAGCTGGAAGACAAGAAATTCATCACAGTTACATTAGAGGTTGGATAGGAAAATGACAGCAAGCTGTTCCTGATGTGAAAGAAATGAGATTGCCAGAGGGCTGAACCTAACAAGAATGCAGAGGATGAGCAGGAACTACCCAGCCCTGCTGAGCGTGTGAGAGGAGGTGAGAGGGCAGAAGATCCTGCAGTTTCCCTTTTCTCTGTCCTTCCCCCATACAGTGACAGGAAGTTTGTAGAAAGTGGATAGAGGCACAGAACAAGAAAAACTGGGAGAAGGTGCAGCAGCTTCTGGGATCAGGGACAGTTTGAAGTAAGTTTGAGTAGTTGTTTTCAATCATTTTATGTCTCTGAAACTTATCACTCAGAAAAGTCACTAATTTACATAGAGAAATCCAGTCCTGTATCTAAATGAGACGTATAGTAATAGAGAAGGTCAGCTTCTGATCTCAGCAATAATACCCATCCACAGGACCCACAAGAAGATATGCTTACACTCCCATCTTAGAAGCAGGATTTTTTATTCTCGGAATCCAAATAAACAAAGTGGGAGCAAAGCCCACTTCTCCTCCACCAAACCTCTCCCTCCATCCCTCCCCCTTCACTCAGTGCTACTGGGATCATAATTTGCCTCTCTTGACTTTAAAGGGGTGTAATCAACTTCACAAATCCTCACAAGCTTTCTGGCATGATCTTTCCTGCTCATCATTGCTCAACATGAACCTTTCACTATTCACTTACCAAGCCATAGAGAGCTGCTCCGACTCCAAGCAGAGGGCTGACTGCAATGATAACCAAGGTCAATTTCCAGCCACTGACAAATCCCAGTAGGAATCCACACACAAAGGTGGTTATGCGCTGGATAAAGATTGCTACTTGGTCAGCAATAGCCTCATTAATTTTGTTAACATCACTGGAAAACAACAACAACAACAAAAATCAACAGAAGACTGGTGAGCATAACTTCTGTTTGTTTTCCAGGTCTTGGCCACATCTGGGTTAGTTGCTTTTCACTGGAGAGGGCCCTTCCTTCATCCCTATTCTTTCACCATCACCCTGTACAAAGACCCTGGACCACAGTGAGAAAATCTGTTGTCTTTGCAATGGAGAAGGCTTTTAGATATGAATACAGCAGAGAAGATACTGTCCTTTCCCAGGAGAGGTTGTCCTGGCAGCAGATTCATTCACTAGCTGGCTCTTACTCCATGCCCCAGCTGATTCAGAGGATGGGGCAGAGACATGCCAGCTTGATGCGGCTATGTGATAAAGGAAAAACAGCATAGCTGATGCAGCATTCCTTACATAATGGGGCATTGAGAATGTGCCATACTGGCCCCCTGAAGGGACTGGAAAAGGGAGGAGAGTTCTAACTCTCTTCTAGTTCCATCTTCCACCAGCTCCCACTTCCTCTCTCCTCTCTACCAGGTACTTTGTTCTCTAAATGAGAGGGAGAATGGAAGATCGGGGGCTATTTTATGACCGGAGACAGTGAGAAAACATGACAGTTCTATCATATGGAGGACAATGGTGCAGCAGTTGCCCAGGGCAGCTTCTGAGTTCATTTGTTCTCTCTTAGGCATTGCCAGCACAGAAAAAACTATCATTATACTTCTGTCACTCTTGGTTACTACCTCACCTCTGAGATTTGGACTACTAGGAACTCCTGGAATAAATTGTAGCAAGTGGCCTTGAGATTTAAAGTGGAAAGTTGTAAGCTTATTGATAAGTCAAGTGAAATTCAGTCCTCTGTTGTATGAGTGTTGAGTAAAAGAATATGTTTATACTTCTTCTGGTGAGTGTTTTTTGCAGCCAGGAAGCTTTTGTAGGCACAGGACAATCTTGTTTAAAAACAAGGGAAATAAGTGTTATTTATTAGACAAATACATGATTAATTCCTACATTTTCCAAAGAAATTCTCCCCAGTGACTAAAGCTTGCTATTTATTCTTCATAAAAAGACCACAGAAAGTAATAGAAACCAATTAGTAAAATAAAATCCCTTCCAACTAAAGAAAAATCTTCTGCATATGTGACTACTACGTAGGCACAGCTGAGAACAGGAAGCCATCTACAGTCAGCATATTCACCTCACAGCTGCCTGCTTGTATCTTTTTTAATGGAAAATTAAGCAAGGCTCACTCTTTCCTTCTAAAAGCTAACAAAAGCAAAATGTGCCCCTAATGTTATTTTCCTTTCTGGGAATTAAGAGAGCGTTCAAATCAACATCTCCAGACTCAGGGAGTGTGCACTGGCGGGCAAATTATAGATCACTCTGAGAGGACTGGGCACAAAAGGAGAAGAGAGGATAGGATATACTGGGAAAAAAATCCCACCCCAAAACCCATTCGATACCCACACATGCATTTACTGACAGAAAAGGCATGAAAGGGAAATAATTGTGGTTTAACAGTTATGGTACTTAGTTCAAAGATGGGGGAGCTAATCAGTCTAGTTGCTGCTCCCACAGACATAGCTATATTTCTACTAAAAGGCACTTGTCAAATGCCTGATTATTGGCACTCTGCAGTGTTTGGAAGGAATTGTGAAATGTTTTCTGTAGCATTTGGTTTTCTTAGATTACTTACTCAGAAATTCGGGTGTTCAGTTCTCCTACAGATGTACAGTCAAACCAGCCTATATCCATTCGCATTATTTTCCTGAAATAAGCTTTCCTGATTTTCTGTATCTGACGAGCTGCAGACATAACCCAAAAGCAGATCTGGGAAAAGTACAAAACAGCTGATAAACTGCAGTAAAAAGACTTTCTACTCCCAGTAAATCAGAAAAAACAACCTGGCTAGAATGGGAAAGGCTACTGATAAAATTACCCTTCAGGTAAAATATATTCTGGCTACACAGACATAATAGTTGTTTCGATCTTTAAATAATCCAGCAATTTTATATAGCCTCTGGATCAAGCATTTGCCTCAGTTCTGATAGGATGAGAGAAGAAGCAAGTCAAATTACTTATGCTGTTACATGAACGCCATATGGATGAAATTTTTTCCATCTACAACTGAAAGTAATACAGGGATGGCAGCCTTTTGCTGATCTTACCTCAGCAAAATTCTTGGATAGTTTTCAGGAAGGAGATTGACAAATGACTTTTGTGATTAAAAAAACCTTCAATAGCCATGGGCCCTTCAGCAGACTATGCAGGAATTGTCCAAGCCTTTGACTCACTTCAGTCATAAGGACTGAAAAATTACTACAGAATATGTAGGGTACGATTCTTCTCCAATATTAGTTTACATTAGTAAAGCAAAGTTTACATCTCAACCCAATTGAGATGCCTACTGGGAATCTGCATGCCCTCCAGCTGTTATTTTTGGAGGGCATGTGGATTCCATAGTAGCCACACTTGAGCAAGTATTGCTTGTGGTACTGGTAAAATTCATCCTTTTACAAAGATTATGCATGCACAAATCCAAGGAGCATTCAGATTGCCAGAGCTAACATATTTCAGCAATAGAATGAGAACTGGAAGCATCTGTTCTGCTCAAATAAGTAGCTAAGCAGTTAAAATTAACACAATTATTATAAAGTTAATTATTTAGTGATTGAAACTTTAAAATCAAAACAGAAAACAAAATACTAACTTGGAGGTATCCTAACACTAGTATGGCACAACCAATTCCTGCATAGTATCCTGCAAACTTGGTCATTTCATGTTCAATGTCCAACAGCCTAAAAAAAGGAAAAAGAAAAAAAGAAGTGAGTAATACTGTTTTAAGTTTCTCAGAGATTTCTAATCTGGTGTTTCCTCAAGTTAGAATCAGGCCAGGTAGAAGTCAGCTTGTTTTGCTAACAGAGGCACTGTCTCCCAATACTGAGGCTATTGCTAGTGGCTGGTTTCCTTGCTCTGCCTGTTGCACGGGGTAGGGAGCTGGCAGGTACCAAGAAAAGCTCCTCCATCCTGGAGCAGCCCTGTAGTTGCTGGGAACTCCCCAGACTGCATGCTCTGAAACAGCACAGCTGAGAGGGTGTTTCAGAGAAGAGCTGCCCAACAAGTTTTCATTAGATGTTGAATGTGCTTATATTGTGCCATTATAGCAACTAATAACATTCAGATTTCAACTGCATTTTATGGGGAGAAGTGAGGGCTGATAAAGTCAATTCAAATATTACTTTTTACCGTAACTTTGCTCATCTGAAAAGATAATTTGGTTTTTTACTCAAGTAGGAGTGCTAAATTACTCTCAATAACGCTGAAGGGCACTGAATTGCACTTAATTTACTTTGAAATAGGTTGTTACAGGTTATGCCTTTAGACAACTTTTAAAAAACATCCTGCAGACAGCAAATTTTACTTAATTTACCCAAAATTTTGTACACTGAAATTTTAAGCCAAAAGGGAATGCTATGCACATGACTTGATCTCCTGTAGACAAAAACTACGGGAACATGTCATGGAAACAACTCAGGAGCCTGACAGAGATCTGAATGTAAGATTTAGAGGCTGAACAGGACCTTCAATGGCAATCAATGCATTCTCTGACAATCTATGTTAACAACAGGAAAGAAACAAATACATCCGTTGCTTACCCACATCTTATTGTAGCATTCTTTTCATTCTGATGAATAGTACCATTAATCCACGCTATGGTGTTATTTACACATGTCTTGTTTGGGTCTTTAAGCTCTTGCATTTCAATGTCATATTCAATAAATGTGTCTGCCATCGCACCAAAAACAAGCAGCACAGCTGGTTGGGCTACTCCATGAACAATAGCACACAAAGTACCAGCAACCATCATTAAAATCTCCACAGATGACGAAAATCGAAACTAAAGAGGGAAGAAAAAAATATAGTCTCTGCTGAGAGGCAGTCTTCACACTGGTTGTATAATGATAAATCATTAATTAGGTGGATCAAATAAAAAAACATTCTCTTTAAATATCAGAATTATCTTCAATATAGAAAGAAGAAAAATATCTCTGTCCAATCTAATCTAATTACATCTGTGATTACAGTCTCATAAATTATTATGACCTTCCTTTTAACATGTGAATGAACATATTATCATAAAACATTAGTAGCTCAATATCATTCCACATTATCATCATTCCAGAAACTAGCTAAGAGATTAAGAATAGTAACTATAATTCATATATATCTCTGCTTTGCAGATTTCCCATGGGGACAGAGAGAGAGTGAGGTGAGGAAAAAGCCTTAGGGCATTATGTAGAGCCTCTGAATAGGGTTAGCCAATTTCTCAAAAGTCTGAGGTGCTGTGGTAAAAAACCAATTAAACATCTCAGAGCAACTTCTCATAGTTAATATTATAAAATGCATTGGCTGAGCCAGGCAGTTGTGCACTGGCTCTTAATCTAGGAGCAATGTATAGAAAAGAGCTTTCACACAGGTAGCTCAGCAAAGATAGAGTGATTGAAGTTACCTTTGTCATGATTGTATGAAGTCTGATTCTCGGGGTGAAGTCAGGTGCAAATATATAGATTAAACTGTCCATATAGAATTTTACTATCAAATGCTATACATTTTGAAATAGGAGTGTCAAGAGGAATCATAGCCTGCTGAAGAACCTGTCCAGGTTCTGTAGGTGCTTTAATGTGTTTAAGAGAAGAAAGGGTGGGAATTTATAGCACATATGGAAAGGGACATTAGGGCAAAGACAAAATAAAAGGAAAACCAGTTAACAGAAAAAAGAAATAAATAAAAGGTTCTTCTGCAAAAAAGAAAAGGAAAAAGTCAGAAGAAAACTGTAACACTACCACTATTTCACAAACCTGGCTCATAAGAAGTCTAGGAATTCCCTTGATTTTAAAAAAAGCACACAGAAAATGCACAAATACGCGATATCTGATCTCTCAACACATCTGAGGCAAACTGTGTTTACCAACTATACTTTAGGAGTTAAATATATGTGCAAAACAGGCTACAGAATTCAAACTTTTCTGCTTGCCCTCTGTGGGGACATACTGTTCTCTCCACCCAACCAGGAGCTGAAATACTTAGTCAGGTACAGTGGCAGGGATGTTACTGCCTGGACTATGTGCAACACAGAAGTAATGAGACCTCTCAGCTGCATACTGCTGGGTTGGACAACTGTTGACCACATTAATTTTAAAAATTAGAGGCACCCTATGGAATTACATCAAAGGCTAGATGTAACTCATACCATACAGTAATGAGCATCCATAAGTTTCCATTGCTACCAAATCTTATAAAACCCATGGAGCAATTATGAGGGAGTTAAATTACCTGCCAAATATCACACAGCAAATTTTTGGCAGAAAAAAGAATGAACCAAGGTCGCCTAGATACCTGCTGTGCATCTTACCTCATTTCCACATACCTACCTTGACAAGATGACAATGGGTCCTATTGAATTCCCTGAATGTCATTGGTTGGATTTCAGGCCAAAAGATTTAATCCTTAAAAGATTGGCTTAGTCACAACTATACCCCAAAACAACCTTATTGGTTATTGTCACTTATTCTGCAGCACAATAGAAGACACATCAAATATTTATAGACATTGCTTTCATTACCAGCTGAAAGAAGCCAATGCGAACACTGTTTTCTTTCTTCTCTGACGACCTTCAGCAACAGAAAACATAAAATTACAAACTTGTATTTTAGTACTTATTTTGTTTTATATGCAAATTATAAAGAACTGAACTTAACTCACTTTTCATTCTTCTTCTCTAAAAAAGGTTCTTCATATGCATAGATATTTCTGGCAAAAAGGATAAGATTTTACATTATTACTTTTACTCCCTTGATTACTTCTCTGAAATTACATTTTATTTGAGACATTTTGCCCAGGATTTTAAGAGACAAGCTGTTTCTTTTAGATTTCTTTGGAACCAGTAATTTGAATGGTTCTTTTAAATTTTAGACAGGGACTAGAATTAAGGTTAGGTTAAAATTCTCTAAAGGTTTATACTTTGTTCCATAAGCAGCTCCTCAAAACACTGTTTCTATAATGTGGATTGTGGGTCGAGGTCAGGTAAAGAAAAACCTACTGCCCAACTTGTTGGTTAATCCTTTCTTTAAGACAGAGAAAGGTCCTGTTCCCATAGGAAGGAATCATCAGCTGTGTATATTCCATGATGAATGAGTAGGGATATTCTATTTGTGGTGGGTTGTTTTGGTTTGGTTTCTAATGAAGCAAATTAATTCAAGCTATGTTTGTCATAAACTGTTTTCATAAACCAGATCCTAGGAAGCCTAAAGTAAGCTTTCCTTCAGATGAGTCTAGATCTTATGTGTGTTACATGTGAAAGTCCAACAGAACTTGGGTTTTAGTGGAGAAAGACATGGTAGACTTTTAATACTGGGCTGGTGTTCTCTTAGGCAACCTGACAACAAGAAAAATAAAGAGATGCTCTAGTTTCTCTTTTCTAGGGGTAGCTCCCAGACTGGGTACACTGTGTCAGAAAGGGCTGGCTCAAATTATACCATTAGGTTGTCCAGTCTGCTACAGAGCTGTCCAAAGGTCTAGAAAGGAGGAGGCTCTTAATCTCAATCAGATCTCTGATAATAGCTGAAGGTCAAATTCTCTAAATGATCCCAACTTTTAAATATTCAAAATTCTTCATTTAAACCTTAATGTTTGAGAGAACTCATTTTGGTTTAAAATCTCACAGTTAAGTTTTAAGATAAATTAATCAAGATTGATTAAAATGCCTGAAAAAGTCATTTCTCAACTTAAAGGGACTGAAGAAAGATAAATTTGAATATCAAAACATTTTCAGAAGGAAGATCATATTGCTGGCATTTATGTTTTTAAAGGATTCTAGGACTGCTTTGGTCTACCTGTTTCAGTTGTATCAAATAAGGCAGTTCAACCACTAGAGAATAGCTTAAAAAAAAAAAATCATCCATTTGATCCAATGACATTAACTTCTTTGAATATTCCTAGAAATATTGATTGTTCCAATCATGTACATGACTTACTCTGTTTTCTTGAAGTTGTTACCTGTTAGGGAAATAAATGCACAGTCTAGTTAATGATTATTGTTAAAGTACATAATCTTCTGTAGACATGTGAAACATAAACTCTAGAACTCCATGAGGCCTGATCATTCCTGAGTTACAAACATCATCTTCCCACTAATACATATAGCCAGGTCATGGTTTACACTAAAAACATTATTCAAGACACTTGCCAAAAATCATTTTCATTGAAAATTGTTTGCTAATATTCAGCTAGTTGTCTTGGACACTGTCTCATTGAGGATACCACGCTGATGCTCACTCCTCTGAAAGGAGGAGAGGTAGCTCTTCACTCTTGCCTGCCAACAACTTAAGAAATTGCAAATCCTATGGAAGAGGGGCAGTTGTAGTCTTGGAGGGTAGGATGAACTTGTCACACTGGTGTCTACTCTTGGGGCAACGTCTAAGGAACCATTGCTTAGAGAAATGGAATCACACTACAAGATATAATTAAGTTGTAAGACAATTCCTTAGTTCCCAGAAAAGGTCTGGATTTAGCTCCCTTTTGAAAGATGTTGTGAAAGACATAATAAGCACAGCTTGTGTTGTCAGGGGCCTCAAAGAAGTGTCATCAGAAGGTCTGATGTAGAAAATACTTGCTGTACATCACCTGAGATGACAATGCATAAAGAGTTAGTTTTATATGTACATCACAATTTGGATAACCTAAGGGCACTGAGCATATGCGCTTTGCTCAATTACGATGCATTTGCCAGTTCAACATTATGTTCAGAACCATAGCTTGCATTTCAAGCAGTGCCTTCCTTTCTTCATCTAGAAACACATCACTGAGTATGCATAGGGCTGTTTCACAGAGCAGACACAGGGGAAGTTTGCATCACAGTTCACAGAACATACAAAGCAATCACTGCAAACACAAATTTTGCCTCTTATCATTTTTCTACCCAGGGGAAGAAGGCTTTTCCATTACCTCCACGGTTTCACATTTCTCAAGAACACAATGTTAGATGGAAACAGTCCGAGTTTGGGACTGAGGGAACAGGTGAAGACATCTCCCTTTTGGGGTTAATAAGATAACTTTATTTGGCTTTAGTTAACAATTACTCTAGTGGTTGTATTTTGCTCTCTGTTACTTGGGGATGATAAAAAAAAATATATTTCAGTAAGGGCCCATGTATCCCAAGAATCCCAGACATTTTCCAGGAAATTTCTGATTAGTAAAACTATTATTACAAAGGATCATTTGCTGTTAGAAAACCTTTATTTGTGAAGAAAGAAGAAACATCTGTTTTTTTTAAAGTTTGTCAGCAGATAACAACAGTATTGGTTTGAAACCATTTCTGGAAGATTCTTTAAGGTTTATCAGAAAAATTACGTCTATAGTCTGGTAATGCAAAGTGTTTTGCAAGAAATGAAGGAAATGGCTAGTGGGAGGAAAATGGGAGAAACAAGAGCCCAGTGAAAAAGTTCTCTGAGTCATGAATTTAGAGAGCAAAACAAGCACTCTCCAAATGTGAAAAATCCCTAATCTATGAATTTGGAGAGGGAAATAAGAGCATACCAATGTTATTCAAGAGTGCAAGGAATTGCAGGCCAGCTCCTGTGGACTAGTAGTTTTTAAGCAGGAGAAGCATTTGGAATAATGGTAATTTGAAAGAAAAAAATAGATGAGTAACAGTTCACACTGTGTGAACTGAAAAAGTAGAAAAAGAGAACAGAATATGATTTTCATTAAAAAAAAAGAAGAATGTAGGGAAGATAAAAGAATTTATTAACCCAGAAGGAAAAAAGCTATAATTATCTTTGAATGCCACAAAAAATTTTGAAAGAGGAATTAAGGCATTTAAGAAAGAAATTTTACAATTTGGAAAAAAACCCCAGAGACTCAATGAAAAGCTAAAAAACATTGCCAAGAATTTGAGTGTTTACAGCTATTATGAGAACACACAAGGAAGAAGATCTGTGAGAGTCAAGTGATGAAAAATTGTACTCAAAAATTCTCAGATAAACCCATCTCTTAAATACACTTACAGGTGTGGTGTTCAAGGGTTGATCCAGAGAGGGCTAATTCGAACTAATTTGTACAAAAGGTGGTTATTGAAGAAAACCTCACTGGAGATGAGATCAATCAGCAGAATCCCAAAGAAGTTTTAAAGCTTTATCTAGTTTGGGAAAGGTGTTCCAGCAGTTCAACAACCTGCTCCTTAAATTAAGCAGAAAACAGAGTATATTGCCAAGGAAACAGAGAAACCGGAGGCAAACGCCTGATAGGCCAAAAAAACCACCAACTGTCAAAAGAACAGTCTTTTGCCAGTAGATACGCTTTTGCCAAAATCCCATAACAAGTAAAAGCAACAAGTGTGCAAAACAAACTAGCAGACAAGAAACAACTTGTCAAACCAGCAAGGTAAGTCTAAGCAACCTGGGAGTTCAAAGTAAGTGTCTGGAAGAGATGAACAGTTTTCTGTCCCAGTAGTTGGACATATCCCCTTAATTTGTATTGCAATTTAGCTTCTATTTTGGGCTACTGGTTTGCTTTCCTTGGTTCTTTATGATCTGTATAAATATTTAACATCCTCTCTTTTTTTGGCTTTTCTCAGGCCTTACAAACAGAACTTAAAATATTTGGAAGTTTCTCTTCATGGTTCTCCTTGGCTCTTGCTGCATTTGGACTGACAAAATGGAAAAACACATACTGAAAAGGAAAAATGGGAAAAAGGAGGAAAAGCTCTGATAAGAAGAGGGAATGCAGACCTTCACTTAGAATTAGTTCACAAGAATTCTGCCTAATATATGTATGACTGCAAATATTAGTGTTTGCTGGAAGAAACTATGGAAGACAGCACTTTTATTTTTCTTCAATAAAAGCCTTTTACTTGTACAACAAAGTACTGAGTGTAAAAACCCATGTAGATACCTTGAATTTGTTAGTTAACCTTTAAAGATAATCCACAAGTAGGGATTGTTATATGGAGTTATTTACAGGAAAGTTGTTTTGGGGGCAGCACACCTGTAACAGCAGGTACCACATAACACTATTTATTCCACAGACTATTTGCTTAGTATTCCGTAGACTACTTGCTTCACTTAGGCCACCCACCACCTATTTTACCTGCTTTATAATATAAGGAGGTAACCGAAGAATAAACTTCTTACATTTGCCATCTGAGTCAAAAGCATAGTTATCCTCTCCCAATCTCTTGATGCTACGCAGAACAACTGGGTCAGACATGATGGTTATTTCAGGACTTCAATCAAAAGTCCTGAAAAAAGATGGGGTGTAGGGATGGGGAGAGGAAAAGTATCAGCATACATTTGTCTGTGAACATAAAACAATATTATGCTAAACTCCTGCTTTGGCCTCATGATCCCAGGGCAATATCACTGATTACAGCACAAGTTATAACAGGATCAATGTCACTGACATGGTGAAACTAAAGCAAAACACCTCAGAGAGTGCCCAACTCACCCCTGAGCACATGGCACTCCTGCCTCGAGTGGAGGCCACCCTGAGGGGCTTGGCAGCTTCCAAAAACAGCCCCGCCCCCAGGTACGGCTCTGCTGAAGTGAACCGTTGTGAGGGCGGCACCTGTGAGGGCAGGTTAGAGGCTGAGACATTAACAGGACAGATCCTGCCTCAGTTACAAGGGAGCAGCAGCACCTGCCCCTGCCTTGTGCTGTCCCAACCAGCAACAGCTGGGAGGACCATGACAGGGGACAACTGGGGCACAAGGAGGGAGAAGGGTGGGAGCCCCAGGGCCACACTGACATCTGCATCAGCACCACCACCACCAGCTGCACTCCCAAAGCTCTCAGCTACCAGAACTGCTCCTCTGGACAGTTTTATTCCTGACTAGTCACACTGACAGGCTGAGCATATATCATACACAAAAAGAAATACGAAGACAAAGTTCATACCTTTTTGTTAAAGAAGTGCTTTTGCGAGGCAAAATCTGCCGGATAAGCCTGGCATCCAAGAGACACCCAAGGGAAATTCTGCAGAAGTCATCCCCACAATATGCCCTTTCATAACCAGCGTCATCTCCTCCACGCCTTTGTTTAATGTAATGTATCCCAAGGCATAGTTTCTACACCTTCGTCCAGTCTTTAAGTATCAACATTTGCATGATTATACTTCCGTATCAACATCTTACAACCTCTAATTGTAAGGATATTAAGCATTTAGATAGTATAGTTCAACTATCTTATTTCATTTTAATAAATGCTTATCAATTTTTTAATTTATTTTTTTAAGCCTGAATGCTGATACAATTTTAAATAACAGCAAAAGTGGAAAAAACCCCAATGATTGATAGACTCGAATAAGAATTCTACCTGGAAGATTTGATAGAGCTAAATTTTCTAGAATAATGTTACTTTTCTAATAAAATTATGGCTGTCCCACATTTCTGAAAGGAAACATTTTTCCTGTTTTTTCTAAAGCTCAACACATCAAATATTGTCCCGTTCCATAGGCATCATTCATTATCTTATTAGACAGATTAGGACAGCAGATTAGCATGCTGTATTAGATTATTAAAATAGCCTTCTTCAGGGTCTGAATATTTAGCAGGGATCTTTTAGAACACCTTGAAAAATACTGTTGCTGATGTCTGCATTTAAAATCAAGATAATAGAAATCAGAGAAAATAGAAGGCAATAGATCATCCCATCTAAACAAGGGTGTGCAAAATACAACCTAGTAGCAGAGAATACCTCAAAAACTGCACTCAAGTGAAATAGCATCTTACTCTAGCCAGTTACAGTATGGTTGCTTGATTTTTGAGAAACAAAAATCTTTGAGGAATTCAAAATCCAGATTTAAATAAGTAATATTTGAAAAATGTTAACAAAGGAACACATGCAGTAAATGAAGTCATATTAGGACCTGATCCAAAGCCCTCTGAAATCCATTTCAAAACATCTCTTTTTTCAGATCAGATCCTTATTTAACATAAAGGAGAACGGAGGGGGGAAGAGAAAAAACCAATTAAAATAGGCCCTGAAAGCACTATCCTTCATGTTTCTTTTAAATTAGGTTCCTCACATATAAGTGATAGCATTTATGCAGAAACACATATATTGCTTCAAAATAGAACTTGAATATCTTGTTCTTTCAACAGTACTGTTAAAAAATATTTAAAAAACAAAAACAGAACAAAACAAAACCAACACTAACTGTACACAGAAAAGCAGCATTTAGCCTAAATTGTCCCAAAGGAAAAAATACAAGTATTTTTCAGTTCAGAAAGTGTCATTGGTTAACTCTGAAATATTAAGCAGGATAAATTTGCTACTTACCTGTGGCTGTGAATAATCCTGGTATCACAGACAAATTGCAAGTACCCTGTTCAATTAGTCAGTGAAGCACACAACCATTTTCCTGCATATTTTCATTATTTTAACCCATTTGTCAGAACTGAATCTTTCAATTGGGCATTGGCTATTTGCACCTGGGTCAATAACCATGCGGCCACAACATTTTCAGTTCATTGACATCTAATGGAGTGTTTAAATTGGACAAATGCAATCTCACAAGAGTCAGGGCATTTGGAAAACAGTTATACATGAGGAGACCACACAGTTCCCTGGAAAACAACTCACTGTGAATGTACAGGAAGAATTATTATAGCATTATTTTATCAGCAACTTTATTTGCCAGACAGTAATTGTGTACGCTCTTGTTCCTCCTGTACATAGCAACATCAGCTGAATAACATGATAACTGGATCAGAGATTAAGCTGAATTCAGATTAAAACCTTGCTCAAAAGTTTTGTTTTCTAACTAAGCTTGGCCCTCTCCACACGGCTTCTAACTCTTTACAATTTTTCCTTTGAAATTAAGATTTTACAGCCTTGAAGCTCCTGAGTAGTAGTGAATTCTTGTTGGAGTCAAGCCCTACACAGACTTTCCAAAGGGGGACACTGATGAGGACAGTGCTATGACCTCAAACAATATCACCACATATCTTAGAGGAACATAGCAAAGAGGGTTTAGTTCCTCTCTGAAATCACTACAGAGGGCCCTGACTGATAGGACAAGATAGAAAGAGTCTTAATCATAGTGACCGCCAGCTCTCCTGAAGTCTTCTGCACTCTTCAGCTTTCCATGATAAAGCCTCATGCCCAAAAGTGTGTCGCAATTAAATGTAGCGAACCAGAAATCCAATTCTCCTTGTTTAGTATCATTGCTGTGTTCACATTGACAGCATAACTAAGTGCAAACCTGCTCTCCTCTCCCACTGTTTTAACAAAAAGGAGTGTCCATCTATACCACTGTACACAGCACAGCTTTGAGAATAACACTATAGGAGATAACATCACAGTGATAATCATTTAGTCTACCCCAGCGCAGAGCCATAGAAAAACAGTTACTTGCAGTGCAGGGAGTTACAGTTTCCTTCATGGGAGTGGAAAGGCTGGAAGAAAAATTATATGAGGAGCAGAATGCTGCTTTTTTTCATTCCCCTCTGACAGCTTCTTCAGGAGCTGTGGCCGAAGACAATGCAATGCCTTTGACTTTCAAGATACTTGAGTAGAGTTTGCACTTGCACACAAAGCCACCCAGTACCTTCAGACGAGACTTGGCTTGACAAAGACAATATAATTTTAGCTTTACAAAAATTACTTCAGTACACTCACTTAAAGACTTTGCTCATTTAAGCATTCAGAAAGTGTGCATAGAGCCCATTTCAAACTGCTAAGGACTCAGATTAGGCAGTGATAAATTGGAGCTGAGACCACAGGCTACCCCAACCCTTTTGAAGAGCTCTGCTCCCTTTTAAACTTCTGCTTTTCTCAAACCATCTTTACAAAAATCCTGGAGATTAATAAATTGTGACCTGACTTTACAACATCAGCTATAAAAATGAATCTATGGTGAAAAATCATCCATCTGTGCAGAGCAAAGGGGAGAATATAGAGCCTACAGAGTCACCTTCCCCTTTTTACAGCAGCTAGTGGCAAAGCTTCCCAACCCCGCTCCATCTCCTCAAGTCCTCTTGTACTTCGTTTCCTTCTGATGTTCTGGGAAGGGAAAATTTAGTTCCTCTTGCTAGAGTCAGCCCTTCAGAGAAGGAATAATTAGCCACTGAACTAAACCAAGAGAGAGCGGGAACTTCAGTAAAATGAGGAGACTGTGATTTATGCTATTAAAAATGGGATTATGTCAATCCCATGAGATGCATATGTACATTATTTTCTTCAACAGAGCATGATGTTAAAAAAAACCCAAAAACTACTGCCCAAAGATCTTTGGTAAGTGTCCTTCCTTTTTACACTTAGGAGCAAGACTTCCTCTTTTGAGTGCTGGGTATGTAATTTTTACTGCAAGCAAAAATCTGTACATGGATAAGAAATCCAGCTCCTCTTTTTTTTTCCTCCAGTCAAACTACACTTCTTAATACTGAAATGGAGAATAGCAAACACTTTCCTTACAGTGAAATCAGGAAACTACCTAGGGGCATAAATAGAATGTTTCTGTGAAGGTGAGTTTACCTTGTTACGAAAAGTAAAAAGTCCAAGTTGTTGTTTGCTGGGAGCAGACACCTCCAGGTGGGAGGCTAGCTCAAAGAAATAAACAAATTTATTTCTTCTTTTGCAGTCCAAATCATGATCAAAGACACTAAGTCATAATATGTTCATTTCTTGGTCACAAAGATGTACTGTACTGAAACTAGAAAATACTGCCTGGAGTGGGTGCAGCAGAGAGGCCAGGAGGGAGGCAGCAGGGACTGACTTACCTCCAGTGACTCGCCTTTTTCTATACTTAGCCCCTTACCATCTGCTCTTGGAAATTACCAGAAGCAGGACATGCACATACTTATCCCATTGATCCTATCCAAGTCTGGCAAGCCATAAGGATTTTTTCTCCCTTCCATATACTTGTGAAAACGAAAATAGAAGAGAGAGCAACATTTCTTAAAAAAACCCAATCAAAACAAAACAACACCATAAATTTTAAAAACAAACTAAAAATGTTCTATCAGAATTAGGTAACTGAACATGTTAAAATAAAAAAATCTTTCAAAAAGATGTCTTTCAGAGTGCCTGCCCCATGCTCCGGGCAACCAGCCCACAGGTTACCTGACCTGCTCCTGTCAGAAGCTGGCATGTCTGTGTGAACCTGCCTCTCCCCTGTGCCTCAGCTTTCCCAATCACTCTTGAATGCCAAACAAATGCCTCTGGGGCTTCTCACAGAATGCCTCTTACCACTCTCCCTCCTGGAAACTACAGAAAAACATATTTTTTCATGATGAGCCCTTTGGTGTTTTGGTTTTTTTTTCATTTTGGGTTTGTAGCCTCTTGAAAAAGTGTAGGTGGATCTTCACATTGCAAAGTTGGACCACTGCAGACAGACTGGACCTGTCAGTCTCCCTGGCAGGCTGGAGATAGACTGTGAAAAGCACTCTAACTGAAAACCTTGTAATTATAGCACTTTTATTAATTTGATATAAAGTCCCACCCACTGATTAAAGTTCACAGAGATCAGTTTAAGTCCCGTGTTTGTAGACGCGTCTGTTGTTATGGCAAAAACAAGCCTTTTCCTTCAACCCAGATAAATTGGCTTTTATTTTTGTTTATTGACCAGGTTGCAGATCAAGCCAAAACTCTGTTTAGTTTATATTGATCTATTAATATACATTATAGCTGATGCAGGGTGTAATGAAACACAGTTCTCCCTCCTAATCTAGAGGGACTATTCTCAAAGTATCTCTGACCCTGGGCCCCTGGGTGGCTGCCATGGTCCTGCACAAGCTTTAACAGAGGTGTAGCTGTCTGGCATGGCTAAAGTCCCAGAACAGGTAGGTGTGGGCAGGCAGGAGTGGCAGGAAAACAGTGCCTGTGTGCCAAGGAGGGCAGGTCTCTACGCAGCTTCCAGAAGAAAGCCTGGCCCTGGCGCTGATGAGCAACAGCCAAGGACTACCCAGACTGCAAGTCAGCTGCAGGCAAATGAAGGCTTCAGCAAAGGAATATGGCCACTCCAAGCAGAGTAAGGGATATTATAAAGAAAAGGGTAATTTTAATAAGCTTTGCAAGAGAAGGAAAGCCTGCCTCAGTGCTGGGTCTCTTCTGCATGCATATATGTGCCAAGAGAAAAATTTCCTTGACCTAAAGGAACTCTGAAATACTATACAGGGAAGGTACTAATCACTTCTTCATACTTTCTTCGCTACTGATGCTGCAGGGGGAGTTAAGCAATAAAAACTAGCATCTCTCAATTGCAACTTTTGCAACATGCTGGGTAACTTCCAGCCAGCACAAGAAGCTGCATTTCACCAACACATGTATTTACATAAAGCACCATGAGCAGCCATAGGGCTTGCAGTAAAAACGGAGATATATTGAACCTCCTATGTCAGAGCAGAATGCAGATGTACAAGCAGAAAATAAAAGCAATGATCCTGTTCCTATTATTATGCTTAAAAACTCTGACAAGTGATTGCAATTTCCTTTTAAATTAAGCTTAGCCAGACAAGAATTTGGCCATAGTAAGTGCAACTTCATTGTATCTTGCTCTGCAAGAGATGGATTGTCTGTAAGCAATCTCTAAAAAGTTCTGTACTCCCTTAAATCTAGTTAGAATTACTTTTCTTCCTTGATTGCATTAGGTATCTCCTGGTTTCCCAGCCAAGAGCATTCATGGCGGAGTACAACTGAACTTTTTTCTCTATGATTAATTTCATCCATCATCAATAATTACTTATAAATTCACTATTAAGTCAATTGGAAGATAATCCCAGATATGCAGGCTCTTCCCAAACATACTTAGAAGTACTGATGTTTTCACACAGCCTGAGCTTCAGTTCAGCAGGTGAAGGGCTCCAACCTGCATCTTCCTTCCTGTGCTCAGGGTCCACAGGCAAACTCCTGCAGCCTAGTGGTGCAAATTTATGGCTTCAGAAACAAAGATGCAGTAGTTGCTCCCCTCTTTCTTGAGAGTTCGGCACTGACAACCAAAGGTTTTAATAAAATAAAGCATTTTTCTGGGTAGCATTACTTCAGTATCCACAGTAATGGGAAAAGTTCTGGGTCCTGCTTGCTTTGCTTGACATTATCTTGCCTGTTGACTTCAGTCTCACTCTTATATGCCCAATTCTCATTTCTGCTCAAGAAAGGGAAAAAAAAGGCAGGAGAGTTTTCCTCAAAATACCATGCCACATTCACAGCTTATTTTACTTGACATTAGACAAGCATGTGTTTGTTACCTTTCATGGAAGAAGATCCCACTAGAGCAATGTTTTATACATCTAGTTAGTGCTAGATAAATATTTGGGAATGTGCTGAAAAAGTCAGGGCTATCAATACATCATTGTCAGAACAGAAATCCAGTTCCCGGAATCTTTGTTGGGACTGTTTGCACTCGCATGCTTATCTGAATTATGGCACAAATGCTCAGCATCTCCCATGCTGTGTTACCCAGCTTGGGAACAAATTAAATAAATTCCACTTAACAAGTGTGGTTTTGTTTTAAAATTTGAATACATGTAATCAATGACTTCTAAGTTATCACTCAATCTATCAAAAGCAAAAATTACATATGCACACTACTGAACAAATCCAAATGTAATTGTTTTGGAATACTGCTTGCAAACCATCTGAAAAGAGAAAAACCCCATATGTCTGACCCAACAAGTTGTGCAAGACAAGATGCTGCTGCTGCCGGTGCTAATTGATTTCAGTAGGAGCAGTACTGCAGTAGAGCTTGCTAAGGCCCAAGATCCTACTGGGTGGATTCTACTAAATTTGAGTTTTAAATCTAGTCTATTATGATGTGTCATAGCACCATCTATACTTATTGCTAAATTCCAATCTCCATTTGACCTTTCATCTCTCCATAAGATTATTTATTACTTGACAAATTGCTTTTACTTGAACTGTGCTTGCTTTCGGGCCAAAAGCAAGTTTTTTCCACTTGAAAAACTGTGAGTAAAGTCAGACCAGTGAAGTATTCACTCACTGAACTCTAAGAGCTGATACAAGCTGGTTTACATATTTTTTTTCTTTTCCCCCCTCCTCCCAATTTCTGAGGGCTCAGAAATGTTTTTCAAACCAATCCAGTAGTTCTTCCCCTACCTTCACTTCATTGCTTACACATTTTCTATCACCCAGTATAGCTGCTCTTTGCTGTACCTGGTCTTCCTCTACTGCCCTTTCTTCCACAAAAAGCCAACACCACACCCTGCCCAAAATGCTGTAGCAGGGCAAAGATTATGCAAGCATGATGGAAAGCACGGTAATAAAACCTGGACACTGAGATTAAAGCTGAATATTAGGGGCATTCTCAAGCAATTCCTTTACATCTTGGTCCCACACTGTTTTTCTGTGAAGTCTCTCCCAGATCAATTAATGTAACACATCGGGTTAAAATTTTATTCCTCACTTTCATCTCAATTTCCCTGTAGACTGGATATTGAACATTTAGAGAACAAACTGCAGTTAATAAGACTCACAAATGTTACCATAAAAATGCTTCCCTTCCCCAAAAAAAAAAAAAAAGGTCAAAGAGAAGGATATTAAATGCATCCAGTGTTCTAAGTCATGTAGCACTTAGTGGAGGCTAATTTCCTTCAAAAGGGTCTAATGACATCTTAAGGTATAACACCCACTATGAGAAAAGACCACTCCTTTTCTTTCCTAAAAACTGGTACATGCAGAATAACAGCTGATTTACAATCCTGGCACTTGGCATAAATTTGGACAACACTACCCACTTTAGACCAATTCTTCTTTTGCCTCTTTGAAATGGTACAAAGCTCTTTGGTCACACCAGCTTTCGTCAAGTATTATTGCAGTGTACTTGGTACTCTTACAGACCCACAGCTAACCCACCTTACTCTGCACAGAGGCCTTATTGCAGAGGAAGCTCTACTCAAGGGAACTGAGATGTCTTCACAACATGAAAAGTGCACCTAGAAATTTCTCACAGCCACCCATACAGAAAAACATACATACCATGACTTATTGCACAATGGTAACCTCTGTCTAAGCTTTCTTCTGTGAAGTGTTTTCTCTTAATTATCACAATTGTTAAATATATCTAGAAAACACAGCAAAATAATTCTGGGGACTACCATGATGGCTTCTTGTAGCACAGACAAGGAGCAATTTGTGTGCCTAAAAATATATAGTGCCATTTTAGATACCAGGACACTTACACAGGACTGATAGATACCAGATGGGGCCAGAAGAAACCCTACCATCAGCCAGGCCTTCCCTAAAGAAGAGATTTCCTAAGATATGTAAATTGGCTCTGCATACTTGCATTTAGGCAGCCAGCCAGTCTTTCAGACAAGTCAGATAACTAATGAGCTACTGCATTGAGAACTAGGATCTGAAATATACTGTCAGCAGTGTACATGCACATTCTCAGTCTGGGAAGCAGGTTAGATAGCTCACCCCTCTTTCAGTTATAGATAACAAGCTGAAAGTTCACAACTATGAATAAACCTTGCAGTTTAATAAACCATGCTGAGTGCCATATAAAGACAGAAATAAAAGTGTTAGCACAGCAAAAAATCCAAGAAAAATAATAAAAATGTCTAAAGCAACTAAATCATTGGGCTGCCTTTTTAGGAGAGATATGAAAGCTTTTGGAGCAAAGGTTTGTTGCATTCAATTCAGACAGTTCAAAACAGCATTATGTAATCCAGCAAAGATTATGAAAGAGAAAGAAGTTTTTTGGAGCAAGCTGATATTAAAATGCAAAATAGAAAGGAGTATTTTCAAAAAGGTGAGGCAATTTCCAGACATTCTTGTCGAAAGAAGCAATACATTTCTCACAGAGAAAGCCTTGCAAAGTAGCATTGTATCTCTTCATCATTCTGACTTTTCAGAAATACTGTGATATGAAAAGCTAATCTTAAATGCACCTGCACTACAATATGACTATCCACACATATTTGGCCTAGGAAGATTTATTCAAATCTCAGTTAAAGATAAATTATTCATGTTGGCATGTAGTTTTTGAGTGAACTCCCAAACAGAAAAACTTCTATCTGCTGATGTAATCACTGTGCTCAATATGTTTTTTCTGTCATTATTGTTTGTATATTTATTTAGAAATGAAATAGAAATCAAGTCCCTTTCTTCTGCTAGCCCCAGTGATGAAGCAGTCATTCAGGACCTGTCTAATAGACACTTGCCAAGCCTGTTGGAAAAGGGGCTGTTTGTCTTTTGATCCTTGGACTTTCTTGTTTCACACAGAGGCTTTCTAGAAGCTAAAACATTTTCTCTTTTCTCCACCAAGATTATTCAATCAAAATAGTGTGAGACACTATCACTGCAAATGTTAACATTTGTAAGAAAATACAAAAAGGATTTGAGACAGGGCACACATACATTATTTAAATTAGAAATTCAGGAAAAAATATCAGTTGCCTAATGTATTCCTTCTCGCTGTATGGAGGACCAGATTCTGCTGACATTTACTCTCCTGGGACCAGATGCCTCATCTTCTCAAATGCAGCAAGAGAAACCAGTGACTTCTTGAAAAAAGCAAACCATGGTGTGCTCTGCTACGAGTAGCAAAATCTGACCTGCTCACAAGGCTGTATGAGGCAGGTGAAAACATATTTAGACAAATGTTTTTAAGGACTAGAAGGGACTTCTCATGGGGGAAGACCCATAATATCCACAAGGTCAGAACGTCCTGAGGGAATGCATCCACAGAACCTGGATTTGGTTTGCTTGTTAGAGTCAGCACAATGTGTGCTTCAACACGTTTGCCTGTCCAGCAGGAATAACTCTAGCTTCTTGCTTTTCCCTGGCAAACCAAATTTCCTTTCCCAATGTTATGGTTCAACTATGGACATTTTTCCTTTCTAGGAGTCAGGGATTTCATTACAAAATACACTTAAGGAATCAATAGTAAATCAGACAGTCAAGGTCTGCTTTCTTTACCTTGGTCTGTGGGTCGGGGGATTGCAGATATCTGCGACCTCGGGTCCTGGCTTGCTTTTTCACTGGCCAGCTGCCAGCAGCTGATCAGGGCAGGGGAGTTTCCTGGACTCCAACAGCAGGGGAGAGCCTGTCTCATGCCAAGCTAACAGAAAACTATGTATAGAGCTCACATTTTGCTTATGTGATTTCTTTTACAGTAAGCTCCCTCACATGCCGTGTTCTGAGAGAGTTGGAAGATCCTCTGTGAAGAAGGGAACTTACGGGGAAAATTCCCCAGTTAATGTTTTCTGAGATGCTGAGCAGGTTCTATTCAGCTTTCTGAAATTACTGTCTGAAATTCAAAAGCAGTTTGCGCTGGAAAAAAAAAAAAAGTGATAGAGAAAGAGAAACTCCTTTTATGTTTTTCTTTTCTACATTTGCATGGCAAAGGATTGCTACCCACAACAGCAGGACTGCTGCGTGACACTGACTGAGCAATGTTTCCCTGCAACAGGCTTTGCATGCTTGTGGAGTGCTGTTCCGTGGTCATTTCAACCACACAGTAGAGGCTATCATTAAAATCAGGCCAGACAGGGCTATGCAGGTGCTTCTGCCAGGCTTGCCCCGGAGAGCAAATCTTTGCCAGCCACCTGCTGAAACCCCACATCTCCAGCAAGCTGCACACAGCTCCTGACTGCCCCAAGAGTGCTGAAAGTACAGTAACAACCAATACCACAGCTTGTGGCACTCCACAGAGTGGCAAAAGAAGCAAGAATTTACGGGCCCAAGCCAAAGGGAGCAGGGAGAGAAACTGGAGGGGAAGAGCTGCTCACCCTGCAGAGGATGAACTAACAACTCTGTAACTCTTGTCAGGGACCAGCCAGACCAGGTGTCACCAGCCAGTCTGGGACAGGCTGCCATTGCCATCATCCACTCAACTGTGTGGGCAAGATCATTTCCATCTCCATCCTACCACTCTACTTGGTTTCCCCAGTTTTAATTTCCTACTCATTCAGTTAGTTTCATATCAATTTTCACAAAAAAGCTTATCCATTTATTTTGCTGTTGAGAACGGTCTTCGCCCAAGCCTCCTTGCTTACTGCGGCACCTGGCACTGCACAGCACTGTGAGTGAAGAGATATGAAGAATGTGGAAAAGAAATTCTGCTTCCATGTTTATGCAGTAGTACTCAAAGCTGGATCAGAAGTGCCCACCAGACTCTGGGCCAAAGACTAAGCAAACAAGCCACCCAGCAATCATATGTTAGCATCTGTGCCCATTTAAACTGCAGAGATTCTGTTTTTACAGTTTGTAGTATTTGAGATTTTATTTGAGAAATGTTGAAATTGTTTTGTTCCTAGTATCAAAAAACTGCCCCTAGACAAGTTAAAATAATTTCATCCCTGAAAGTTTTCATACATCAAGAGGTGTCTTAAAAGATTAAGTCACATCAACAATAACTTGCTCACATGCAACAGAAAAGAGGGAAATCTGAAGCAAGCTCTATTAAACCAACAGAAAGACTCCTGCTGGTTTCAAGACAAAGCACAGATTAGTCCTTTCAGTTCAGTAGATTAGTTCTCCTTAATGAGTCCTGACACTCCCCCAGGCTCTTTAAACCACTATATATAGCCAGCAATGATTATACAACATAGGTAGGCGAGGCAGGCATAGAGCATAGCCAGAAGATTAACACCAAGTACATCCCTAAAATAGACAGATCACAGCACAAATCATTAGCAACAGCAGGAAGAGGGGCCCCGCTGATGTGTGTCAATCAGGAAAGTACCACCAGACACAGAATTTACAATGAGGGGGTTTTTTTTAACCAAAATGCGGGTCTTGGCACACAAGTTTATTTATGAGCAAATTGGGCTCATAAACACTGGAAATAACTGGTGAAGGCAACTCCTGAGCACCTGGAGGTACAGACTGAGCTTTCAGATGTCTCCCCAGAATGTGAGTAAAACTTGTGTCTATTGTTATAGTGAGCAGTACCTATTATATGCATTCGCAAGATATCTAAGAGAGATAAGCATTTGTTTTCTAGTGCACAGACAAGAGGACATGCAGTCCCTTCCTTTCTAGAGTAATTTTAACAATTGTTGGTTATCTTAGCACCTACAGGGTCTGCATAAAATGCTAACTCAGAAATGCTCTTCCCAACACGTGGAATCTTTCACCACTTCAATTTTCAATTACTGGGTCAGTGACCTAATATTTTAAATGGTTTTGTTTCCCTGGGGCTTTTATGATGCTGTGGTAAAAATATGAAGTGCAAGACATACAAAGAAGATACAATCATGCTGAAAACACACTGTACCAAACTACAGTCATCTCCCTACAAAATGCTGTGTAGGAGAGTTTGGAGGTGTGTTTCTTTTTAGATGACATATTAATAAAGATCTTAAGTTATCTGTTGACCACCAAACCAAATTATCACATTGACATATTTACATAGCCTACAAAAAAGCACTTCTTTTCCATGAAACAAAAGTGCAAATCTCTGCACATGCAGGAATAGCTCACCTAAGCGTGAGACACCTGATGTTCTGTGCCTGCCTAGCTGTTCAATTAATTAACTGAAAACTAGGGGGCTTGTAGCTATGGCAGGGTGACTCTGTAGAGATGTTGGATGACCCTTCAGTGCACTGCCTGATACATCTAAAGTGACATCTAAACCTTCCACTAAGTGCTACACAAGTGCTCATTCTGAAGAACCACAGTGCCTCCATTTCCTGTTGGCAGTTCTTCCTCAGCATGCGTGGCAGGTCACTCTAGCCATTGCAGAGCACTAACTTCTGGGGTTTTGCACAGTGGCAGGCAAAGGAATCCAAAGCACACACAGATCCCAGAGTTCACCCCAGCCTGAAATTCTTTGGCATAAGCAAACTTGCTGTGGGAGTAAATCAGTAACATCCACCTTCAATATGGGGTCTATGTGCGTCAGTTTCCTTTAGTGCAGAGGGATGTTATACTTTGCAGTCATCTAAGGACCTTAGAGGACTCTCAATGCATTCAGGCTGTTTTTCTCTAAAATCAATTGCTTTTATAATGGCACTTGTCTAGGCATGAGAAGCCAAGCACTATCACACGAGTTCTCAATTTGCCAGGCAAATATAAAAGTTTTGATCGAAAGTAGAATTTGCCTTTAGCTATTTACTGGCTACATTATTAATCCAAATTCAATATTTAGGAAGATATATCAATACTTTTGAAATATCATGCTGAAATTTTCTCTGGAAACACACTGTTTGCCACTCCATGAAGCTATTTCAAAATCAATATGATCATTGAAGCCAGGTGGTTTTTTATGGCTTTTGTAGAACTTCACAATTATCTAACGAGGTATTTTGGATAACATTGTACATTCACAGAATCAGAGGATTTTTCTGCAACTGTTTCTCTTGGTCCAGGACCCCAGGCTCCTTCCAGCAGTAATAACATCATCTAGCAGAATACATAGTGGCAGAAAGCTCCAGCAGAGCAAAATCTACTGTGATGCTCAGGTCACTGTTACCAGAGAAGGTGCACTAGTATGTGGGAAGAACTAGGCAGTTAGGAATTACAGACTTAATAACACTGGCCCAGGGCTGACAGGGAAAAGAAGAGCAGTGGAGCCTCCACAGAGAATGCTGCCCTCTCAGGTGTACCCCCCAGAGCCTTTTGTCTTACGGAGCTTCTGTGCCAATTATTGCCACATAAACACAGTGGCTAACACTAACCAGAGCAATCCCAGGTGTTTTTCTTACAGAAGCCAGGTTGTAAAAACCAAAATACAAATAGAAAACTAGTAATCAATTATCAAGAATTTAGATGCAAGAACTGTATTCTACATTTATCAAAACATCTTGTAATAAGCAAACAGCATCCTCCCCAAAAGAGTTAGGAAGCCTTGAGTTTCCTCAATGCTTTTTTTTTTTAAACATTTTTGAGGGCAACATCTCCATGCATTTCCATATTTCTTTATACAAACACGCTTCCTATATAGTATGTTCTGCTGTGTATCACTGCTAACCAGGCAACAAGCTACAGAAAACTCAGACACTGCCCCAAAGTCTACCTTGTCTAAGGGGCAGAGAGCAAATCACTCACTGTCACACAACATGAGTCACATAAAAATTAATCATCAGATCCACCACTGGAGATAATACTTCCCTTGGGTTGTTCTTGGGGTCACTCTGCTTCCATGTTACAGATTAGAAAAGCAGCCTGGATAGCATCATACAAGTGGTCAAAGAGAATCATCCTTTTTCCCAGGGGAATTTCTTTCTCTGGTATCAGCACAAATAATGGCCAGTGTCCACAAAAAAGCATTTTCAGAACTGAGGAGGTCATTCCTTTCAGTCTGAAATTCCTTAAAGGATGGGGTTGACTAGAAAGTTTGGTCAGCAAAGCTTGAAAACAGTGAAAATGTATTGAAAAGTAAAATAGGGAAGGTTTTGTCAAGGCACATATTATTCATGGATCCCAATCACATTGTGCCAAAGCTCCTATTCCTGCTCTCCCCTAACATACAGTTGTCTGGAAGGGCTGCAACCAGAAACAATGCCTCTTACAGGAGCTGTGTCTCAGGAAGTTGAAGGGTTGGCTGAGCACATTTGCTTCATTGCATTTCTACATCACTAACCTATTTGCTTTTAGCTCTCACTTTCAGACTCACTGCACATAGCAATTTTGGCTTCCATACTTTCTCTTATCATTTACTGGTTCATCAGAGACAAACACAGAGTGAGAAACCTGAATGGAAAGCATGTCTTCATAACAGGCTGTGACACTGGACTTGGTAACTCACTGGCTAAATGGCTTGACAAAAAAGGATTTTGTGTCATCGCTGCATGTACCACAGAAAAAGGAAGCCAAGAGCTACAGTCCTGCTCTTCACTCTCACTGAAGACAGTGAATCTGAACTTAGCAGACTCCAACAGCATTGCCAGGGCTGTGGAGTTTGTGATTGACCAGACAGCTGGTAAGGGTAAGTGACAAGGCAGCTTCTCAGAAAGATGATTCAATTTAACCAAATCTGGTCTAGCTAAAAGTTCCATGGCCTCTCTGTTCACTGCAGAGGCATTTTTAATGTTACTGATGAAACATCCACTCTTCAGTGCTGTCATTTCTCAGTTCAAAGATATTCTCTCCAGCAATGCTTCCCATTTCCCATTACATTCACCAACAGGTGAAAGGTGCCTAAAACTCTACTTGCTCAGTCTGTTAAAAACCAGATCATTCCCAGGTGTGTTTTTTAAACTCTTTTTTTGGTGTAGTTGAAGATTGTCAGTGGAAGGAAGGTACCAACTGGTACCAGAAAATTTTCTTGACAAATTCAGACCACTCAACTAAAAATGATTAATTCAGGGTCTCTGCAGCCCTCCTGTAGGTAAACAGAAGAGTATATTTGTGCAGGCCCGAGTAAGTCTGACATTTGCATTGTACACATCAATTGCACTGACTGTAACAGTTAAACCCTTGCAATTTCAGCCAGTTTTCTTGGAGTTGTTACATAGGTAGCTCTCATTACCACCATCATCCACCTCCGAGCGCTCCTGTAAAAGAGGAAGAGCTCACCCTTGCATATCTATGAGACTTCAGTGATGGGTTTGGCAAAGGGTGCTAAAAAGAAATGCATGGTAAAGGTATTTCAGCTGTGGCAACACAAATTTATCAGCACTGACTAAAGCTGACTTTATAGCTCAGACTAAAGACTACCAAAGGGCACCACAGCACTGTAAATACCAGTTGTAACACAGAGTTATACCGAATATCCAATAGGCTTATTAATTGATTCAGTACCTAAAACAGCAAAACATGTATCTTCTACCAGTAGGACTTTCTCCTCAAAGCTTGTAAAAGGCTTTTGGCCTCATCATGAGTATTCCAGACCATTCTTGAATGCAGAGATTGAAAGCAAGTTTAACAAAATTATTATCACTTACCTCCTCCAGCAGGCTCTTGCTCCCAGCTTGTAGAAAGCCACACATTCTCAGCCAGGATAACCACTGCTAATGCTTTCACCTCAGTGGGTGAGACTCTTTATGGAGGCCAAGTGCTGGACTTTCAGCCTCTCCCCTCAGGCACAGGCTGTCCTCAGCACACTATTGGAAACGTCACTATTTATCTAAAGTTCCTCAAGTAATTTATAAAGGTAGTAAAGCAGTATTATCAATACACAGGGCTAAGCTAGTATCTTTAGAAGCATTGACTTTCTACACGTTTGGTTCAGACTTTAGACCCCAAACCAGAAAAATCAGTCTCTCCACTTCTATGCAGACTACTTGATTTTCACAAGAATACGAGTGCGTATAAGGAGCCTACATACTTGAGTAGATCTGGATAATAAAGCCCAGTATGGTGGCCTGCAACTCCAAACAAAATAGTTTCCCATTAATACTTTACCCATGCTGTTCAGCAAATTTTACCAGGTGTACAAAGTAAATAATCCAAGCAAATCCCTGATAACTCATTCATCTCACTGAAGTTTTTGCAGACTGTGTCCTTGGTTCCCAATGTACATATAATACTCCAGGGTAAGATATTGCCATATACTGAAATAAATGGTTTTGCAATCCTCCTAGGGCTTTTTGGCTTGGTGAGCAATGCTGAAGGAACAGCACCTGTAGGACCCACCGACTGGCTGAGGATTGAAGACTTCCATTCAGTCCTGGATGTTAGCCTGCTGGGATTGATTGAAATCACACTCAAGCTTCTGCCACTTCTGAAAAAAGCTGAGGGAAGGGTCATCAATCTAATTAATGCCAAAGGCCTCATGGCTTTTGTAGGGGGTGGCTACAGTCTATCCAAATGGGGCATGGAAGCTTTCTCTGACACTTTACGGTGAGTAGCCAGAAACACATGAATCCAAGAACAGATTCCAGATGTGCTGAGGAAGGGTAACTGTATGTTTGGCCATCTTGATTCCTCTCTGGAAATCTTGTCTAAAGGGGAAAAGGAAAATAAGAGGGCTAGTCACTTTTTTAGGATTTCAGTCTCCAATACTATGGACGGACCCAGCAAGGAACTGCACTTTGAAAATTTTCATATCCTAGACAAATTGTTAGTGTGCAGATTTCAGGCACATGAATCCACTGCATACATGAAAGCAAATCAACAATATAGCCCGGTCAAAGCCCATAAATTTTGCTCTAATTCTCCACAACCATCTGAGCTGGGTGATTCCAGACAGGAACCACATTACCAAAGGTACTTGTAACTTCAGAAAATTAAGCTGAGCACCTTTTGCTGAAACCAGTTGTACTGTACAGCTTCTAGAAAGCCAAGGCCCAGCCCAGTGAGTCAAGTCTTCACAAGTTAGAATGACTAGGAAAGCTGGTTTCAAACAATTGTGGGTACTTACTTAAAGAAAGTGTATACCCCAAAGCAATAGAAACTAACAGCTGATGTACATGTGGTCCATTCCTTTGCACACTGTAGAACATAGCTGCCCAGGTCTCTTGAGCTGCCCGGTAAGAAAAAAATGCCACTTTCACCCCAAAGGAGTTGCATTCCAACTTGAAATTACATAGAGGGAACCACACTACAAGGAAACACACCTTTATTGCATTAACATTTAATCATTTAACCATAGCCATTTAACCATAGGATAGAGAAAAATTTCTAATCCAATTGAAAAATTTCTTTCACTTTTACTTTTTCTCAGACACTTTAATAATCTGCTTTTGCTGTGAACTAAAATGATGCAACAGTATATGAAATAGTCAAAGTTTTAGTATAATACACGACTAAGATGCACCTTCCCATCGAGTCCTTTGCATCCAACTTAAACCACACAGAGACTGAGCTGTGAATCTACTTGACACTGCTTTTTTTTCCTCAGTTGTCTGCTCTGCTTTTACATGACACATACACTGCTATGAAGCTAATTTGAATATCTCAAAATAATTCTATGAAGATAAGAATCAAAGTCTCAAATATTCATGTGAGAGATTTTCAACTTACTTATGATTCATAGTTATGCCATTATTGGGTGGTCAGAGAAGTGTGGGAAATCCAAATGCAGG
>VZTN01005026.1:4845-15946 GCA_013400515.1 Erpornis zantholeuca | reverse complement strand
GTCTACCCCTTTAATCTTCTAAGATGGTTTGTGGTGGAGTAACTTTAATTTATTGTTACTTCAGCAATGGTACTTACTAAGCAGATCTCCAAATGTCAATTTTTCCAATAGACAAGTAGATTTTATATTTACATTATTTATTTTACCCTTTATATTTATATTATTAATAAGAAAGTCTTCCCACATTAACTGTAACATTAAGCAAAGAACAGAAAATCCTCTCATGAGGAAAAAAAAATTGTATTACCTGCTCTCATCATGTCTTAAACAAAGGACACGTAGGAAACATAGAGCAGGAGGAGTACTGAACTGATTATGGTTGGTTTTATACACCTCTGATTATATTGTGAAATGGCAGAAGCATTTACTACAAATGTTCTAAATGACATACATGCACATAGACAAAAATTATGAATTTAAATTTCTTACTCCTTTGTATGCAAGTGAAAGAAAATATTTGCTCTTTGCAGCTCCTTGTATTTTTATTGGTAAAATGTTGCAACCAACACTTTATCTTACTATTAATTTCTTATTTTTGTCCTCTCTCTACTAACTTTTATCTTTAGCTACTGAGTAAGATTAATAATCCCCATACTTTAGCTGCAGAAGTTTATTAAACAAAGCTTAATTAAAACAAGAGAAGCACAGTAAACCTAAAGGGTTCAGCCTTAGCACGGCAGATTCTTGTCATTTTTTTCTTGTTTGTTGTGTGTTTTTAAAAATTGAGAAGGGGAGAAGGCTGGAAGAGAACTTCATTTCTGTATTTAATTAAACTAACAGCATGTGCTGATAAGTAATAAATAACAGTGACACAGTGACTAAATAAATTGGTTTCCTCAAGCAGTGATTCATTCACTGTCTTTCGTTGCCGTCAGGTTAAGTGACAGATTCTTTTTGTCAGCCTAAAGGAGAAATGTTCAATAGTGTAACAACCTCCTTTTAATTTCAACCACAGCAGCCTTTTAAATGCATTGAATTAATATAAATAAAAATGTTTCAATTAAACAAAAGTTGGGCTCCTTAGTGACTTACAAATAAAATCCTGCAGAATCAGTTATCAAGAAAGCATCTTGCAGTGATTCAGTGCACTTTTCTGAAAGAAATATTGCTGATAATAGGCAAGGTTCTTGTACTGTTGCAGAAAAAAAGATTGTTGGTACTGAATCTGAACATCAGGACATTAGAAGGAATTCTGGACATCAGGAGGAATTTCTTCACAGAAAGGGTTGTTAAACATTGGAATGGGTGGCTCAGGGAGGTGGTGGAATCACTATTCCTGGAGGTGTTCATGAAGTGATTGGGCCATGGTGTCTGGGTGGCAAGGCGGTGATCAGTGAAATGCTGGACTACATGATCTCAGAGGTCTTTTCCAACCAAAAGCTTTTCTGAACTTTCCATCACATAGTCCAACAGCAATGTGAGAGAGTAGCCTTGGAGGGATGCTGCCAAATGGAAATTATGGGCTACTTTAACTTGAACTTATAATTCAGACTGCAGTTGTCAGTCACTGCATTCCTTGTACTTATACTCTGCAATTTTAAAAATTTGATTCCTTTCAGGTTTTTGATGTTGAAGAATGCAGCTGATCCCAAACCCATTTCATTAAAGATAATTGGGATGGTTGGGAGCATATGCTAATAGAGGAGATGGCAGTTCAAGAGTTGTTCGTTTGGCAGGCTCCTTGTTGGGTGGCTCTTTCTTAGGAACCTTACCCTCCCATCTGCATGGCAAGGCACACGACTGACACTGTACTTCATCCCATACAGCACTTCGGAAACAGAAAATGTTAGTGAAAAGGAGGGACCTAAACTGTAGTAAACTTTTTAGATAGAATTAATCTTGCTGCTTGGCTGCTTAAGTTATGAAAGGTAGTTCCAAATCCCAGAAGGCATCCTCAAACATTTTTTGCACAAGAAACCACACCTGCACACCTTTAAGCAGTTCTGCATTTTCCTTTGTCAAAGCTCTTCACTCACCACACCAGCACCCCTAACTAAAGCCACACCAAACAATGGCTGTAATACAGAGAAATGTTTGCTAGTTATTTTCTATGTCCTTTAAAGAAGAGTGAATCTGATCACATTGAAAACTCTTTAAAATATATTCTTAATGTCATTATGGTATTCGGACAGGTGCTGACTGTAGCTTCTGCTTTTAGCTCAGCACCAGACTTGCAAACAATACTGAAATTACTCATTACTTATGACATTTCTCTCATACACCTGTGTTTTATGCCTACAAGTATTCTTACTGCATTTTCAGCTAATTATTGCTCTTTTCTGTTGTGTTTGTACTTAGAAATAAATATTAACCATGTACAGGCTGTTATTTGTCTCTGACATTTATCTAACCTTCTGATTTGCCTTTCCATGGAGTTGTTGTGGAACTGTAAGACACAGTTCTGCCCTACACAGTGTTGGTTCAAGTCCAGAACACAATAAAGGACTGCTCTGAATGTGCATCAGTGTTGGTCATGCTGTTATGCCACGACAACTCCTAATGGTACTGGGCAGTAGCAATGCAAGTGGCACACTGCCTTCTCAACACAGAAGGATGGTTCCTGCTCCACATAATCTTCCTTTTCTATGTCTACTGCAAAGTTATGGACGTAACGCCTGACTTGTTGGTCATCTGAGTTTCTGGTAACTCTACAGAGTTGCCACAACAAAGCCAGAATGAACTGAGTGAGTGCAAGTGTCTCTTTTTTCAATCCTCTGTATAATATCAGCTTATAGCTGTCACCTGTGCAATTCCATACCTTTGTTTCCTTTGGACTTAGGTTTCTTTCCCTCCATAAGCTCTCTTCCTAGACTTTATTTTTGCCTCTTCTTAGCCAATGATTGATATATATATTTTCTTATTTTTTTGGTCAGAAAAAACCCTTTAACCAGTGTTAATTATTTTTTAAAAATGTTATTCAGTGCTCAAGGTTCTCAGAATAAAAGGCTCAAATATCAACTCTGAGTCTACTTACATTCTATTGAGACCAGAGGATTTTCACAAATCCTGAGTTAATTTTGTTCATTTTTATAAATATCCATGCTTTTTCTTTCTGTAGCTTTTCTTTTGTCTCAGTCATTGGATCCTGTTATAACTTCTGGCAGTCTGAAGAGCCCTCTGTTACCAGGTTTGTGCTTTCTGAGTTGTGCTTAAGAACCGTATCAATGTATCCACTAATCTGCTTCTAATAAGGTAAAAAGATTGAGATCCTTAAAATCTTCCTCTGCACTGCACATTTTCCAGTTACTTAATTCTTCCTTAATTTGATCTTCCAGGAATCCTCTCCAGCTTTCTGATGTCCTCCTTGGATTGAGAACACTGGATCAGTATAAGATACTTAAGGGCAGCAGGGACCTCAGGAGGTCTTCACTCCAACCGCGTCCCGCCAGCTCAGCCATGGAGTCAGATGAGGTCTCAGGGCATTATCCCATGGGGGCTGGAAACCCTCCAAGGGGGGAGACAGCACCATCTCCCTAACCACCCTGTCCAGCTGTGGCTTCTCCTACAGAGAAAAATCTTCTCCTTATCTCCAGGTTCTCTGTCCTTGCTCAGGTTTGTGCCCAACAGGACACAGGACTTTACCCTCAGGCCTGTGCCCAGCCCCACTGGCACTGCTGCTGGTGCTCTGCCTGATTGGAACACAGCTGAACAGTGCTTCTGCCCCACGTGCATGGCGGGGCTGGTGGACCCTTTCTTCTGCTAATCCTGGTCTCTGTGATGGACAGGAAAACCAGAATGATTATTTTATCGTTAGCACACATGCCAGCTTGAGAGTACATCTCTGTTCTCCACTCCTTGATAATTTCTTGGTTTTACCACTCCTCCTGCTTTTGCCACGTCCTCCTGCAGTAGTGTCCCGCCTTATGAATTGCAGCTGTACTGGATGCGGGATCCACAGCATTTTTTGTCACCTCTTTGGTTTTATTTTTGTATGCCCATGGTGAAAAGCTCCTCAGTCTTCCTGATTTCAAGTTCTACATTTAGAATAAATGAGAATTCGAGTGAACTGCAGTGTGGAACAGGGCAATCCTAAGATCTCCTTTACTGAGCTGGTAAGCTAAGGCATAGAAATTTTAAGTCCAGTCCACAAAGCTACTCAAACATTGTCATGCTGACTATTACAGTGACTATCCTTTGTTAGCTGCTGTTCTGTGCTAGGCTCGAGGTTCCCACCTTATTCTTTATTTTCCCAGTAAAATGGGCATCAGACATCCTTTTCACTGTGCCTTCATGATGGCTTGCTGTGCTCTCAGTCCACTGTTTGGTGGTGGCAGAGCTACCTCTTTCATACCCACGAGAGAAAACTGACACTTCCTTATGGGTAAACTGATAATCTATAAAACTTGTTTTGGCACATTCATTTTGGTCTTGCAGACTTGCCTCTGAGAGTAGAAGTGTGGTGCAGTTTCAGTAAATACAAGTGAGGTTTTCACTCTAAAAGAACTCATGCACTTTCATGGGGAAGCTGCCTCTGCCATTGTGTTCAAACTAGTTATTCTCTTCTCACTTTCCCTGCACCTGTTTCTCATGCCTCCTTGCTCCTGTTTTCTCTGGTTTTGAGTTGTGGCTCAGTCTCCCAGTGAAGATTTTTGCTAGCAGTGTCTCGATCTCTTGGACCACCCTAAATTCCCAGATAACTAGACATTTTTCTTACATCTCTAAAGTACAGCCAGTTCTTAAGGTAATCCCAAGGCTTATATGGATGAAACAATTACAAATAGCATCCTTACCTGCCAGACATTCTTCCTGACCCTGGCCCTTTCATATATTTTTTCTCTTCCTTCTGTGTTTGAGAAGCACAACCTAGTTTTAATGAGTCCAATCTCCCCCTCAGCTAATGGGAAAAGAAAGGATTTTTGTTGTTCACAACCAACAACTCTTTTATTGGCAGCAAGTAGAGTTTGTTAACATACTATATGGTCTGTAGGGAAAAACGTATTGAACAGATGCTTTATATAGATTA
Organism: Erpornis zantholeuca; assembly: GCA_013400515.1. NCBI lineage: Eukaryota > Metazoa > Chordata > Aves > Passeriformes > Timaliidae > Erpornis > Erpornis zantholeuca. The sequence goes on along the minus strand of VZTN01005026.1, from coordinate 10,983 downwards.
CAGAAAGAAAGAAGAAGGATATACTGTTACAGAGAATTGGTTGGATTTGTTACCTAAATTATAAATTCCAAAGAAGCTGGTTATATGATTTCTTGGTGTTTTTAAAATACTATTGTCCTTAATACAGAACAGAAAAAATCCAATATGCATTTACCTTTAGAAAAATATACTTTCATAAATTCTTAGGACAATAGACTTTTCCCTCAAAATTGGGTACAAAAAGTTTTTCTGCAGCACATATTTGACTTTACAGTGTTCAAAACATATTTCAGTACCCAGATGGTGCAAAGTTTCAAGCAGAAAGAAAGCTGATCAGGAAGTGCCTAAGTAGTGGATAATATTAAAAAATATTAAAGGGTCTACCTTACTACTAGTTAAGAATTAAAAACTGAGGGAGAGTGTTTACAGCTTGGCACCCTTTTTTTGGAAGAACTGCATGCTCCTTGTTAGAGTCTTTGCTGTATGTCCCATATTGTAGCATATCCTCTTCTTCCACGTAAGACCAATTATTTCCAAATGACTAGCCTATCATTCTCCATACTGTATGTATTACTTGCATTTATAGATTATTATATTAAAATAAAAGAATTGCCTGAGGAGTGTTGTGCTTGTTTATACAGTATGATGCTCTGACTCAATATCTCCTTTACATTTCATGTATTTTTTGTTATTGTAAATATTTATTTTGCTGACACCTCTAATGAATACACTGCTGTCATATTTCATATGAATTTCAGTGGCCATCTGCAAAGAATCAGGAACAGATTTCAAAATATTTTATTAGACCTCCTGAATTTGTATGCTAGTCATAATGCAAAATTCAGTTGAGGGGGGATTTCTTTTGTCAAATTTTAGGCCTGCTGTTATTTCAGGTCTGCAAGTTTTTTGTGGCTCAGAAATGCAGCAAAACTGTTGGCCTGTGAAGGTTTTAACAGCTATAAAAGCCTGTTTCTGTCTGGCTAAAGAGGAATGAAAACACACTACTACTGGTTCCCATGTGTTGATATATGCTCAGCATATATGTTTGTAAGTACATAAACAAGAATCCTCTCCTTTTACCAGCTGGTGGAGGTAACAAAGGCTGTCCTTGGGAAAGGAGAAAACAATATGGGACACTGGATGGATGACTTTGCTGCACAAAAATTCTTGAAAGAAAAATCAACTTATGGCCAGTATTGATGAATTTAGTGGCTGTCAATGTTTTGCTCAAATAACTGTTTTCATTCCATGAAAACCCACTGCCATAGTTTGTGAAAGCTGAGAGGACTCATTTGGTGAATATGCCTGAACTAAACATTCTTTAGGAAATAGGATTCTCTTCTGAATAATTGCCTTTTGCCAAGAAGGTTAGGGAGATTAACAGATTACAAAACAAATACTTTTTTTTAGTAGCTGGTTAATATGATTCTCTCTATAGCTGTAGTATTTGAGTTGGAGGGAATAATAGACAAGGCTTTGCAAGGAATTTGGTGGACATTTTAATTTTTCCATTTCTATGTGGAAAAATTCTAAATAAGGCCAGGAATGAGGTTGGCTTATGTATTTTGATGGGTAGATGTGAGCAAAGCAGGACATACGTCTTTAGTAATAAAATAATTTCATTTCACACAAACTCATTCTTAACTTTTTAAGAGCTAATGAAACATTAAACCATGAGTAGAACACATCTCCTGATAACATATGTTGAGAAAGTTGATACTGTTCAGCCTGGAGAAGAGAAGGATGCCTAGAGACCTCATAGCAACATTCCAGTATCCTAAGGTGGCCTACAGGGAAGCCAGAGATGGAATCTTCATCAGGAACTGTAGAAACAGGACAAGAGGCAATGGCTTTAAATTGAAAGGAGGTTCGAATTAGATAGATTGATTAGATATTAGAAGGAAATTCTTTACTGAAAGGTTGTGTCACTGTAACTGTGGGACAGCACAGGGAATAACACCCCAGCATCTGGGACAGGAACTCCTTAAACTGACATTTCCTCTGGGACAAAAGTCTGTGACACATCTGCAAAGCTCTGAAATTCAACAAGGGCAAGTGCCAGATTCTGCACCTGGAATGGGGCAGCTCTGGTTGTGTGAATACACTGGGGAACAAGAAGCTGAAGAGCAGCTCCATGGAAAGGGTCCTGGCTGATCACAAGTTGAACATGAGCCAGCAGTGCCCTGGCAGCCAGGAGAGCCACCTGTGTCCTGGGGGGCATCAGGCACAGCATCCCCAGCCAGGCAAGGGAGGGATTGTCCTGCTCTGCTCTGCACTGGGGCAGCCTCACCTCCAGTGCTGGGGGCAGTTCTGGGTGCCACAACACAGAAAAGAGATTGAGCTGTTAGAGAGTGTCCAAAGGAGGGCCCGAGGATGGTGAAGGGCCTTGAGGGGAAGCTGTGTGAGGAGTGGCTGAGGGCACTTGGTCTGTTCAGCCTGGGGAAGAGGAGAGTGAGGGAAGACCTCACTGCAGTTACAGCTTCCTTGTGAGGGGAAGAGGAGGGGCAGGCTTCTCTGTCCTCTCTGTGGTGACAGTGACAGGACCTGAGGGAACAGCATGTGTCAGGGGAGGTGTAGGTTCCTCCCCCAGAGGGTGGCTGGGCACTGGAACAGGCTCCCCAGGGAAGTGGTCACACCACCAAGGCTGACAAAGCTTGAGAAACATTTGGACAATGCTCTCAAATACATGCTGTGACTCTTGGGGATATCCTCTGCAGGAACAGGAGTTGGACTTGATGACCCTGATGGGTCCCTTCCAACTCAGCATATTCTATGATTCTGTGATTCTAGTACATGTGTGCACCATGGAAGTGAACATGCATTATTTTTCCCAATGACAGCTTTTAATAGAGGAATTGTTACTCCATTTCCTGCATGTACCATTTCTGTAACATATCAAGTTGCTAAATTACAGATAAAGTAATTTCTTTCTAGGTCAACATGAGTGTTAAAAGCCACAAAGTCACTTTTGTCACTACTAAAAGTCTGAGGTCTTTGGAAAATAACACTCCTAGACATGAATTACCCATGTTAAGTCTTTGCAAAATTTGCACAGCAGTCTGAACGGGTCTCTTGAAGGGACTGACTGAGCTTTCTCATCAAACTAAAATGGATACTACACAGCCCAGAGTCACTCATGGCCACAACAGTGGAATGGAGAACTTAGAAAATTCACAATGTGTAGCTGAAAAACATGTGCATAATCTGATGGAGAGCTCATCCAGGCCTTGCAACACTGTACCTGAGGGGCTTTTCTGTATGGTGGAAGGATGAAATGAACAACTTTGCGGGCTCTGTTTGTAGTGATGGTCCTTGCACTTCAGCAACCAAAACAAACTTGTATTTTTAGCAGAGATACTACAGGAATTAGCATATAAACAAATGCAGGAGAAAAGCAAGAAACTGTTCAGGCTGTTTTGTTTCTGATCTAATTTTCTCAAATGAGCTGACTTTTCTCTAGGGAAAGGCAATTATTGCATATGAACATGAATAAGAATCGACAAACTCTTCTGTGCCTGTCACTGTCATTTGAGAAATGTCCAGCTTCTTCTTCCCATCTTCTTCTATACCACGAGGAAAATTTGTTGAGAATGGGATCTGAAACCCAGAGGTTTCAAATGTTTCCTTCCAACCAATAAGTCTGATATCAGTCAGGATTACATTAACTGTTGTGTCTTCCTACATCTTTGTGGTGGCACATTTGCACCTCAGGAAAGCCTCTAACCTTGAGTGCACCACCTCAGTGCATATACAAGCAGCTTTGTAGTAAATTTTATCAATCTGTCTTTCTAATCTCCTACAAGACATTTGACCTTATTCTGGCTTAACTAGTGTTTACAGCTTCTATAAATTTAGTATAATTTGCAGCTTTCGCAAATGTAATATTTATTCACTCTATACACAAAAGACTTTTAATAGATCCAAGACTGACAGAGTTCCTTTTCCATGAGTATCTGGATGCCTTTGAAAATTTACACCACTATCTTTCACTCCTAACTCTGCTGTTCATAATCTTTAAAAGTTTGTCTTTTATCCAAATGAATTTGAGTGAGTTTTGAGGTAAGTTTCCTTAAAAATGCTGAAACTTGAAAACAGAAAAATGCTGTATCACCATCCATGTACATCTAGTCCCTTTATTTCCCAATCTTAGAAGTCAAATAACAGGAAAAAACCTGTTCAATTTGGTCATACTTTACTTTAAATCCTAGGTCTGGTGCTACAACCAAGCAGACATGGGAACGAACCTCTGTGCTGGTGCAAGCAGTTGCTTTCTGAAAGCTAAACAAAAAAGTGTCCCTCCTCTGAAGAACTGCTAATAGAAGGGAATAAAAAGTTCTAAAAATGCCCTTGTTAAGGTCAGCAAGTATTTTGCACACGGAAACCTCTATACAATGAACTGACACTGCATTTCAACCATTAGTTCTTGAAGTTTTTGAACTTTCTTCGTATTTTTGTCCTCCACTTTTTTCCCTTTGGTCATATTTGCATCTATGAGATGGTGATTAGCAAGACAGCTTTTTATCATGGAAAAGCAGTATGGTACTTGTTAGCTTTTCTGGGCAGGAGATTTGAGAAAGGAATGAAACTGAGCTCAAGCATGCTGAATCAAGATTTCCAAAATCTTGAAAATGACATTCTGTAAAATGTTTAAAAAATGTAGGAGTTTAAACATTTTTATTTGTTTTCTGCACTTTTAACCTTGTGCTGATGTCTTTAATCTTTTCTTCACAGATGGGAAGACTAAAATCTTACTTTGGAAATATTAACTCAAAACAAGAATTTTCCTGTGCCCCATGGCTGCAGGAGCAGAGGCCTTATCAACATAACATTTTATGATATTTGTGATAAAATCACACGTATTTCTGCGAGCTTGGCAGTTAGTTCCTTTAGTGCCCAGACTTGTATATCAATGTCAATAGGCTGTTATTGAAAATTATCCAGGCAGATAAAATCAGTGAAGATTCAGGAGAGAGGTATTTAAGGCAGTGGTTTGTCCATCTGTCCACTCTTTGGAGGACTTTGTCCATCTATTCTTTTTTCACAATTTTCTTGGTTTCTGCTTTCTTGAAAGTGTGTTACAGAGTGGAAAGCATTTCTGCTCTCCTCAGTTCAGATTTCAAGCCACTTTTACTTTAAATTCTTTCACCTGACACTAGTTCTTGTTTTTCTTTTGATGCCATTATGCTTTACCCTACAAGCTTAAACCAACCTTTAACAGCTATGGCTCTCTCTCCTCTGTTTGTTTTTCTTTATTTGCTAGTTTTTCTTCTCGAACTTCTGTGTCTCAACTGTTCATCCATGGCAGTATGGACTGCCCCTTTTCCTCCTTTTTTTTTTTTTTCATTCACATTTTTCAGAAAAGTTGATGACACATCGGAATGTGTGTTAATTGTAGAGCCTTCCCCTAACTTCCTTCTCTACACTCTGCCCCACCAGCATCTACATAAGGTTATCCTGCTTTACTTAGAGTCCCTGCTCACTTGGCAAACTCCATCTCTCTCTGGACTCCTAGTCACACTCTCTGAAATCATTCCTGTAAACACAGGGGTGGTAGGGTTGTTTTGTGCTGTAACCTTTTTGGGGGACTTGACAGCCGTGGTGTTCTTCTGACAGTTACAAGCAGAACTGATGGGGGCAGGGATGGGGAGGGCAGGGATGGGGAGGCATTAGCTATTTTATGTTTTTTACTTGGTTTTGTACATTTACTTTAATCTGTCTGTGTATTGGTTTGGCACAGCCTGGTTTTAGGTAGCAGGGTGCCACAGAGATGGCTCCTGTGAGAAGCTGCTGGAAGCTCCCCACCATGCCCAGCAGAGCCAATGGCTGATGGCTCTGAAGATGGACATGCTGCTGGCCAAACCTGGGCCCGTGAGAGAGGCTGGTAACACCTCTGTGATGACATATTTAAGAAGAAAATCCAAACAAAGTCACAAGATTTTGGATTCTAGTGAGAGGAGAGGAGGAGGTGAGAACATGTGAGGGAAAACAACATGGTGACACCAGGGTCAGTGGAGAAGGAGGGGAGGAGGAACTCCAGGTGCCAGAGCCGAGGTTCCTCTGCAGGCTGTGGTGCAGACATGGTGAGGGAGCTGTGCCCCTGCAGTCCTTGGGGATCCACGGGGGATGCAGAGATCCACCCACAGCCCCTGGGGATCCACG
>VZTN01005025.1:2383-16494 GCA_013400515.1 Erpornis zantholeuca | reverse complement strand
CTTAAGATGAAGGATTAAATTTTCTGTTTCCAGTTTCATACAGCTTGATTTAAATTTTCTCAATGTGTTTTTAACAAATAAAGCAAAAAGTAAATAGGAGTAGCTGTGAATCACAGCAGTATTCCTCTATGCTAAGCTCTTTCCTTCTAGGCATAACAGGTGCATACTTGCTGATGTACAGAAATTTGAGAAATTAAATTCACATTTAACACTAGATTCAGCAATATGACATGTTTAAATTTCTGGACCTGTTGTTTCTAAAAGCCATTAACAACAGTTGCAGCCACTGTCACTTCTGAACATTCAACCAGGATTTTTTAGAATCTAGATTTCAAAAATGCTTTATGCTTGTATCTATTTTGTGTACCCATTTCAATGGGTACTGATTTGGATGTAAGCTTCACTGATTTGTGAAGGAGAGTGTTAGTAAAGAACAGGATGGAATATCAAGCTTTTGTTTCCTCTTGGTTTGGGTCTCCATGTACATTCACCTGAAAAAAAGGATTGGCTAAGCCTTCTTTGTCTGGCCAAGGTGTTCCTATAAATTATACCTCCATATGAGAAATATTGATAAAATAACACAGTGCAACACCATTCCTAGAAAGGCCTCAAAATAGCCTTCTGCAAAGACAGATAGGTTTGTGGGCACTGAGCCATAGTTCTTCAAGCCTTTCATTTCCAAATGTCTTTTGTTCTTCTACTGCAGTTTCCTGCATAATGTATTTCCTTGGTTTTAGTCCACAGAGCTGCATTAAGCTGGCACAGTCTGAGTGCTTGTAACCACACATGGGTTTCAAAGCACCTTCTGAAGATTGGGGCACGTGGTGGTTGATCTTTAATACTCAAGACATGAACCCCAGCTTTTGCTTCAGTTCATGGGGTTGCTCTCAGCCATGTGACCTATTACAGCTTTGCTGGGATTTCCTTGGGTACAAACAGAAACTCAACACAGATCTCAGTGACCATGCCAGGTAAATTAAGCAGAGGTAATTGAAGATAATTCAGCATAATGTATACTTTGTGCTATCTTGTCCATTAGATGGAATCATGACTTTTGGAGAAATAAGATGGAGATGGGGACCCAATTGTTTCCCTTTATGGCTTGAATTGGTCTATCTTAAAATGTTACTAATATATTTCCATCAGCTCATTTAAATAATAAACCAGTTGCAGTGCATGAAATGTCTGTGGTCCTATCTAAGTCAAATGAATCTTAAATGAGCTTCACTGGAATAAATATCAACAGATAAAAAACCCTGTATATTGCAAGAATAGACTACCTTTTTATTATTATTATACATTTCCATTTTTCACTTTTAAAAGTTGAGCATTTTGTGATTCTTTTCACACTCAACCTTACTTCTATTCTCACCTGTATTGCTCAAAAGCTTTTAAACGGCAAAAAAAGTCTTTCTTTTTGTCAAAAAATACTTTGTATAACAATCTTCTGCATAAATTGGTATTTTCAAGGAAAAAAAAACAACCAAACAATTGAAACTGAGGACCAGCATTTTCCTTCTTAGCTTTATGGTGGAATGAAATCAGATTTGAAAAATACTTACCAAAATAGAAAATTTTGACTTCTCAGTACCAACAGTTTAGACACAAAATGTTTTCTGAGTATAATAAAAATAGCATGCACTAAAGCTGGTCAAAGGCGTGGTAAATTTTTAACAACCCTTATGCCTAGATGACCTTGGCATTACTATGAAGAAAAGGCTGTTACCAAAAATGAAAATAAAAAGTTCAGTGTCATTTCATGGGTTTAGAAAATATTTTCCAACTCTTCCTCCACCCCAACATACAGACCCCTTTGATTTAATTTTCCAGGAATGCGGCCACTTTTGGGATTTTCAACAAAAGCTCAGAAGGATAGGCTAAATGCATTGCACTGAGCTCACTGAGAAACAGCTGAAGCACAAAGGTTCATATTGCATCAGACTACTGAGGAACACTCCATGTTTCCACTGATGGAATTTAGTTCTTCCTCATTTTGGGTGGGAAGAGGCTCGTTCTTACTCCCCACAGAGATCTTCAGAAACCAGGGACCATCTTGAGGTGGTAAAGGTTCTCCCTAAATCTCACTGCCTAGGTATTGTTAATACTTGACTCCCTCTTAACACTCTTCAAAAACTTTCAATAATCCCCATCCCTATACTGATGGAGGGCTAAGGACAAGAAAGGAATTAAAGTATCTTGAGGGACATTTCAAAAAATTCTCTGTGCTGCACAGAGCTGCATTCTTTCTGTAGGCAGTACCCTTTCTTTAGACTGCACCTCCATAAGGGAAAGACCCACCTTGCATCTCATTTCCATAATATTCATTTCAATAAGAGAAATCAAGTGTAGGGTGAGTCCTGACCTACTTGAGATATAAGGATATGTACATTTAGGTCCACAATGTCTTACTCAGTTTCAGGATACCCAGTGCTCTTTTTCCATCTTTAGGATTTAAAAACAATTAGTAGGTTTAATAACAGCACACTGGTTATTAGTGTTTCTTCCCTTTTGGTTAACAACATAAATAGGTTATATATCAGGTACTTATTGATCAGAAACCCAATTTTTTGTTTTGAAACCAGGCCAGATGTGGCTAGCACATGTATTTTCTTTTTACGCCAAATTCAGTTTGAAGGAGTTAGATTTAAATTTGAACAAAGAAGCAATCTCTAACATTTCCCATTGTAATGTGGAACTAGTAAAGCACAGAAAATAAGAGCAAGCTGTTGTGGCCACTGCTGCTTTGTCAGAATTATTTTGAAAGACCCAAGGCAGAATCTTTACTAATGATAAAAGAAAATGATTGCAAGTAAGGAAAAATTCCTCTCTATACTTATACTGCCAGTGGAGAAAAACAAAGAAACAGATACCCTACAAACAACAGATCCCCTACAACCCATTTGTACAGAAAGTATTTATTGAAGTTAAATCCATAGGAAATAAAATGCCCTCAATATTTAGCATTATTTTAGATAATAACATTTATTTCAGTGTAAAGCCATGGTTTAAAAATTAAACAAGCATGCTTTCAGGGCTTTTCATTTTCAGATTACACCATATGGTTATCACTTGTCTAATGGAGATGCAAAACACCCCATGGACTCCACTGAATGTTCTCTTTCTTTCTGACAGGACAGATGTTTATAGCAGAAATAGAACCAGCTTTCTACCCTCTTGTTACATCTCCACAACCTGGAAGAATAGTAGGCAACTTTTTTTACCTCTTTCAACTGTTCTTTCTATGTCCTGTGTGGTTGGTTGGTAAAATTACATATAGTTTTGGGGGTTTTTTTTGGAGTAATGTAAGACTGAACCAAATTGCCTGCAGCTCTTCTTCAACTTGCTTGGTAATGTCATTCTTCGTTGTAAAGCCTCTGTGCTTATTAGGCTCTTGAGTGTATCAAGCCCTTGCAATAATGGCCAGAAACGTGTCGTCAAGCCATCAGGAAATTCGAGCTGCTGTGTGCAGAGGAACTATTGGGAGCTGCTAAAGTGAGAAGTGATATTATGTAGATCACTGAAATGTGAGCATCTTCTTAGCATTTTGGAAAATGTGATGAAAGTTCAAAGCCGTTCTGACACAATTTTGTAAAAGCAGTGGGGCTGTTTACTTCTCACTTCGTATCTGCCTATTTTCTCCTTCTTCTTTCTCCAGAGATTTGAATCCAACCAGAAGAGAAACAGCTGTACATATGATTAGGAAAATGGAGTTTTTATAAAAAATGTTATTAAAATATATATTTTTATTGATATTTAAAGTTAACTTTTGTCTGATCTTTAAAGGACTTGCCATCTGAGTAGAAGTTCAAGAGGTTTCAAATTCACTTTTTGTCCCATGATCAAATTATTAGAGTGATGTAGTTTGTTTGGGAAAAATTATTAATCTTATCACAAGAAAAGAACACTTCCTTTCACAGAGGAGAACTCTCCTCTTAAAGGAAACACCCCAGCAGACATGCCAATGTAGCGATGAGAAGCTCCAAAACAAGGTTCAGCATCACATCTTCAGCATCAGTGAAATTACAGTCAAAAACTTGCCTTTCAAAGATGTCACCCAAGTAGACAATATAAGTAGGAAAGGTTTGTCAGAAAAGAAAAAATACAAATGAGTTTTAGCAGCAACTGAATAAGTTTTTTTTTTTTTACTTTTTAGCAGAAATTTTTGTTTAAGTGCCTATTAAATTGTTCTCATTTGATAACCTAGGTACCCTTAGAAGGTGATGCAATTTTTTCAGGCAGTGTTTCATGCCTAAAGCTATGGTTTAAGCTTATCTATTTTTTTAATCAGTTCAATGTTGTAACCATGGAAATCAATAGCCAAAATTACAAATACCGTGTTTTTAAAAAAATAGTAAATGGCTTTTGGTCTCTGTGTGACTACAAACTGGCAGCAAATTTATTGTCAGGCAGTAGATCACCCTCAAAATGTCTAAGTCTTCTAAGATCAATCCATCTTTTGTTTATTTTCCTTCATTTGTGATCATTCATATGTCATGATTCAACCTGATATAAAATGGAGTAACCTCCTGTGTTCCAGGCAAACAAGATACAATTTTTATCAAGTGCAGTGTTCTTTTTTTTCCTCCTTTTAATGAAATTTGGAGGAAGAAAGGAAGGCAGACTCCAGACAAACATGTCACTTCAGCTTCAAACAAGCAATCTGGCATTTTAAAATATTGATAGAAAATAGAAACTGAGCTCAATAGAAATTAGGGGAGGGGGAGAAAGGAGCATGAAATTAAATCACTGGCTTACCATGACCTAAGAATATAGTTAAAAATAGGAGTCTTAATATGTCTTTCCTTTGGGTATATGAAGAGCAATAGTTATTGAGAGAGATTGTGATGACTCACACTAGATTGGAAAATGACATCTACAGAGAAAATCCCATGGTTCTTTCACCCTTTTTACTCAGGCAAGTTGCCACTGGCACAAAGAAATCAGCATACGAAGGAGCCATAGGAGTTAGGTTACAAAATCACTCTTCTTCCAATGCTACGCTTGCTCCCTGCAGTATACTCTGCATTGTTTTGTCCTATGGTGCCTAAGTGACACATGCAGTGAAACTGAAACCCTTGGGCAATCTCTATGTGCTGCTTAATTAGTCCATTGGTTTAACATTTAAAATAAAAACCTGAAACCTTTTAACGTTCTGGCTGTTAGGCAGTTACTGCTGATATTCAGGCACCATACCCTTTTCTTCCTTTCATCTCTCATAAGCCTATTATTACACTTTGTCTCAAGAATGATCAAAATCACAGGCAGTGCAGTGGACTACCTGAATTTAACACAGCCCTCATTACATTCAACTTCCAAGAAAGAAAATTATTTGTCTCTCCTTTAGGTTGTCCTGTTGTGTTGGAAAATCTTTGATTCATTTCACTTATCTTCAAAGAGCAATCTGTTCAGTTTTGACACTGAATGACATCCACTAAGCAAGCACCCTTCTAGAGAGCCACACAAACTTATGTCATATAGGTAAGGTTGATAGCTCTTTGGAGGTTTGGTGAAGATTTTTATAAAGGCATGGTGGTTGTAGTGAGATGGTTAAAATTTTGAGGTGGGTTGACCCTTGGCTGTATACCAGGTGCCCACCAAGTCATTCTATCACTTCTCAGCTGGACAGGGGGAAGAAAATACAACAAAAGGCTCATTGGTTAAGACAGGGAGAGATCCCTGTGCAAAACAGACCCAGCTTGGGGAAATTAATTGAATTAGTTAGCAATAAAAGTGAGGTTAGCGAGAAATGAACCCAAATCTTAACACCACCTTCCCTCCATGTCTTCCTCTTTCCTTAACTTCATCCCTGATCTTCTCTTACCCCCAGTAGTGCAGGGAGGGTGGAATAGGAGTTAGAGTCAGTTCATCACATGTTTATTTTCTGCTACTACTTTCTGCTTCCCTTTCTCCAGCATGGGGTTCCTCCCAGAGGAGACAGCCCTCCATGTTCTCCGGTGTGAGTCCTTCACACTGGGCTACACTTCTTCACAACCTGCTTTAGTGTGTCTCCCCACAGGGTTCAGTCCTTCAGGAAGAGGGTGCTCCAGTGCATCCCCTCGACAGAATTGTAAGTCCTACCCACACACCTGATGCTCTGGGCTCCTCTCTCCATGGTCTGCAGGTCCTACCAGGAAGCTTCCTTCTGATGAAGGAGAGGCTGCAGATGGACCTCTGCTCCTCTGTGGACCTCCATGGGGCTGCAGGGACACAGCTGCCTCACCACAGGCTACAGGGAAGTCTCTGGGGCACCTCCTCCCTCTCTTCCTTCCCTGACCTTGGTGTTGGCAGAGTTGTTGCTCTAATGCATTCTCACTCTTTTCTGGCCACAATTTTTTTCTGTATAATAATTTGGTTTCCTTTTTATATATGTTACCCAGAGGTTCTCCCAGCATTGCCAATGGGCTGAGCCTTTGCCAGTGGTGGGTCCTGGAGCCAGCTGGCATTGACTGTGTGGGAATGTAGTGGAAGCTTCCAGCAGCTTCTTACAGAAGCTGTAGCCATCCCACTATCAAAACCTAGCCATATCAACCCAACCCAAGTGCTAATGATTTCCTCCTCATGTAGTCACTTCTAACTGCAAGTGCTTTCAGCTGTGCTGCCACCGCCAGATCCTCACTCCCATCCCAGTTTCCTGAATCCCATAGTGCAGCTGATCTTGCTGGTCCCTGCTGATTACTTGGGTTTGGGTGGCTGATAATTAGTATCTGGCTTAACAGAGGGATATTTGAGGTAGGAGATGAAAATATCTAAAATCCATCTCAATTTAACTGTGGAGGTATATGTCTTCAATTGCAAGGTGCACATGGTCAGTGCTTGCTACTCTGAAGGAAAGAGTACTACAGTAAGGGAGACATCTGCCTTTTTCATGATGGATGTCTTCCAGAAGTTGTGTCCAAAGTAAGCTCGACATTATTTTAGCATGCTTTACCTGGAAATCTTTAGGTAGTGTATTACATGAATCTGACATTTCTAGGACTATTTCCAGAGTTCTCTCAGGTTTTCTCTGAGAGACACCTGGCTAAGAACATTTTTGCTTCACCAACCCACACTTTTTTTCCCTTCAAAAAAAAAAAGAAATAGGTAAACAGTTTGAACAAACTCAAATTTTACAAGGATCATAAAATTAATTGAAAGACTTATTTTTGGATTTTCACTTTTTTTTTTTTCTTTAATATAGCCTACATTTATATTTTAAACTAGCTGAATATGTTGGGTGGAAAAGTTTAATATTTTCATATCTGCTTTTATGCACATTAAAATCAAAATAAGTGATTCTTCCTTTATTGTTACAGTAAACCAGATAATTGAACACTATTTGTAGTTTACACTTGTCTTTATATGTGAGTTTATGGATCGGTTGGACAATTTAAATATATAGTATCATTATTTTTGACCCTTAGCTGCATTAAGAGGGACTTTCTTATGAAAATAAACACCTAAAATATAAGCATTGTTCTAATGTTTCCCAGAATTCACTACATTCATTCAGAATTCTGTGCCTTGCACAACATGCCAGAATCTTAATCAGGGGAAAATTCAAACTTCACTATAAGAATTTATTACCCCTATCAGAGTTTGGTCTGTAGGAGTGCTGTCCATAATCTGATGTTCTGATAGGGTAATACACCTTATTTTTTTGTCAGTAGATTTGAAACAGCAAAGTTAATTTAATTTAAGAAAATGAGCTATTCTGCTTTTGGTCAAAGCATCTTGAAATTAAATCTGCCATTTAAATTTGCCTGGCAGAAAATATATTGATGAGCCTCGCAGTCAGGGGTCAGAAAGCTCCAGACACCAAGGTCCTTTCTAGAACACATTCTGTAAACTAAGATAGGCCCATCCAGGGGGAAGATTCCTTGGGATGGGGGATTAATTCCAGTCTCTCATTGGGGAATCTTTGATAGATATGTTAATTTGCAAGGCCTATAAGTTGTATACGCAATGTATCATGTGTGTGTGTGCATTTCAGTGCATTTCTGCACGTTCCACCTGGACGAAGTGCTGCACCTAAGGATCCCTAAATAAATACTGAGGTAAAACCCCCCTTTCCCCTTTCCTGTGTTTGGCTTTTAATTTTAAGACCAGGGAAAGGCAACAGTATCATATTAAAAACAATTTTCATATACCTACATATGCATATTATATTGGTTTATGTATTTATTTATATTTAATGGAAAATAGATTTTCTGAAGAAATTAGCATAAGTTCCTTGAAATTTTCAAATCCCTTGGCTTTCCATATTCAATATAGAAAACTTACACCGTATATTTTTAAAGAATACCAGCTGTTGCAAGTGTTTGCTCTAAATTACATAGAATGGCCAATTGAATTTATTTTTTTATAAAGAGAAGTCATTGTCATTAATACTTCTAAAAATCAGAGTCTGAATGCTTAATCCATGGCCCTCCGAGACAAGAATTTAGGCAAATTAGAACACAATAGGTTTCAATTATATTAGAATCCACATTTTGCTTGCAAGTGTTCTTAGGTGTCTACAAGCTGAAGACTGCAAAACAAAATCCTAGAGTTGCTGTGCCAAAGAGGAAATACAAAATCTGCAATTCAAGGCTGAATGTGAAAAGGTAGCAAAAATCCACTGTGTTTGATAATACTACCAAAAAAATCCAAAGATAATATAGAATAATTAGAATTCCTCTATAAGATTGGGCAGAATTTTTCTTCTACAGTAAATTTAAGCAAGACTGAACAATCCTGCTTAGAGTTTATATCAATAAATTATACCATTAATTATTTTACCATGTAATGAGTTTCATGTATTTGAAGTAAGTGAAAAAATTTAATGTGGGTATAAGAAAGGTTAATACCATTTAAAGAAATTGAAAACTACGGGTAACACAATCTAAATGAGATATTCAAATGAAAGCTAAAATATTTTAAGTAGGGGATATCTCCTAATTCAATCGTGAGCTTGGTAGCAGCATAACTATTTAAGCACTGTGTATTTTTAGTCACTTTCTTCACGTAATTACTGCCAAATTAACTGCTGTATACAGGATCAACAACAAATGAATATTTCATAACTGATTACAAGTATAAAAGAATTTACTCCTGGAAGGTTGTTGTGATAGTGTTTTTAATGAATACTTGACATTATTAATACTGTAATTATTTATTTATTTCACGTTGGAGTTGTATTTGGCATTTGGCAGTGATATAAAAATAGATGATCTCTGACTTGAGTAGCTTAAATAAAATGACAATAGGGCAAAGTGGAAAAAGGATACGAACAGATAAGTTGATAAAGCTCTTTGGAAGTATAAGATAACTGTCTTTAGCTGACAGCCCAAAAATAACCATTAATCCTGAGACCAAAAGAGAGAAATGTTTTTCTCCACCTGCCCTGGGTTTTGCCTCTTATTTCTGACAGGAGAACTGGAGGATTCTTTTATTATCGCTATCATTTTTGTCAATGTTGAAGATTATTCATTTAGTGATTTAAATTATGCTATTATTTGTCAGTTGCATAAAAATGATCCTTAGACTCCACTTCCTCCCTCCAGTTTTATCATCCCTCTTTTTTGAGCTCTAGCCATGTTTCTGACCATCAGAAAACTAAAAACACAGTTTTAAAGAAACACTGAGTTTTTCTGGGAAACTTGGTATTCTGAGAGCTGGCATTTTAAGGAAAATACCAAATATTAGGAAACTTACGATAAAAATCATGAGAGTTGACAATGCTGCCATCTAGCCTTAGAAACATAATAAACAGGAGCAATCTGTTACAAAGGCATGAGTCTCTGACACTCTCCATTAGCTTCCTAAATAGCAGGAATCCGAGGACTCCTGTCTGTGAAGCAGCTTGACCATGAACAATGACCATGAACAATGAGTCCTCTGTCATCATTCTCAAGAGCAAGACTGTATTTATGCTGAGCTAGCAACATCTTACACTCAGACGCCCAGAGGCTCTGTAGCCCTCATTAGAAAAATTAAAAAGCCAGAAAGCTCCTGTGTGCTTAGCCTTTAAGAAAGAATTATGAGCTTTGCAGTACATCATATGTCCTCATGACTGGCTTCCTCTATCTGTAAGTTGGGCTGCTGTTATGTAATGCTAAAATTAAAAGACTTACAAGATAAAGAAACATTTTTTCTTTGACTAATTAGTGTTTCTTTGATTTAAGCCACATATTTGAGGTCTTTCTTAATACCTAAGAAGATAAAAGAAAAGCCATCTTCAAATGTATAAGGGCAGAATTTTTTGTGGGATTTGTTTTAAATGCCATATTTAAGATGGCGTTTTTATGCACATGTAAATCTTTGTATAAGATCTATCATTTTCATATGTTTTAATAAGTGTATCCTGTTAATACTTATGTTTGAAATGCTAATACGTTGGGTTGGGTTTTTTTCCGTTCTTGCTTTAAAACTAGCATTTGTCATTGTTTTGTTCTAGCCTGTTTCACAATAATTGATTTTGTGTTCACTTGTTAATTGGCTTAGTTGTAACTTTATTGAAATTCATGGATTTGCTGATGTCCTGAGGAGGGTGTGTTTTCACTGGTAGTCTCTAATTGCACAGTGTTAAGAATTCATAAGCTTGCAACTTCTTCATAAAGCAATCAACACATTTTATTAACTTCCCGAGTCTCTGCTCTGCTCCCTGAATCATAGCATTTGTGATCCTGCTCTTAGCTGAAAACAGGTGCAGTATTTGTATAAGAAAGTCTGAAATGAACACATATTTTACTGTTAAAAGAGTAATTTATTGGAGAAAAATTTTCGTAATTATTATTATTTATTTCCACAACAGAAGGATTGGGAGCATCAAAATTAGAGATACATTGTGTTAAACACAGACCAAAAGATATAAGGAACTCAAAGACCAAAAATCCCAGAGAGTAAAGGCTAGAGGGTTCCTAAACATATTAGACACATGAGAAGCTTAGAGCAAGAAGTGCTGTGCTTACTAGCATAGCAAAAGCAATACACGCCTTCTGCTTAGGACCTCCCCTTCTGGATGCTTCTTTCTGAGACAGGAGAACTGGAGAAAAAAGGAGAGACCTCA
Source organism: Erpornis zantholeuca (assembly GCA_013400515.1). Taxonomy (NCBI): domain Eukaryota; kingdom Metazoa; phylum Chordata; class Aves; order Passeriformes; family Timaliidae; genus Erpornis; species Erpornis zantholeuca. The sequence goes on along the minus strand of VZTN01005025.1, from coordinate 5,468 downwards.
AAGGTGCTGGATACCTCATCTGGTGACCACCGAAGATGGGCACAAACAGTGAGCACCATCTGTCAGCCCTTTAGGACAGTGGGTGTGTGGGAGCTGTGACGTGTCCTTATTTCCCCACAGACTCTATTACCCTGTCAGCCATGCCTTGCTGAGGGTTTGAGTCCAGCCTGCACAGCAGCGCCTTCTCCTCACAGCCTGAAAAACAGGAGCAAAAGGAAACCTGGCTTGATATGAAACCTTAAAGCTTTTACATTTCTACAGCTGTGCATTGAAAGGAAATACACAGGCAGGAGACTGGTCACAGATTCTTTAGTCTTGGTTTCCTCTCTTTTCAACTCCTTTAGTTTTCATCCTTACACCTTTGACCTTTTCCTTACAAAACTATTCTAGCTGTCTTTTATTCTTTTATAATCCACTTTACAAAAGAAAATTTAGGTTAAATTGTCTTAATAATGTTACTTGTAGCTTTTCCAAACCCTTGTCCTATGTCAGTAGAATCTTATATTGTTCCCCAATGCTCTTTCTATCTCAATAAAATCAGACTGAGCTATGTGACTGTATACTCCCAGCTTCTCTCTCCAGATTTCTTGATGAAAAATTCAAAAATAACTTCCATATATTTAGTTATTTCTAGCCTGGAATCATCACAGGTAATACACATCTTAGAATAAACGTATTTACATTATGTAAAAGAGAGAGAACAACCCAGGACACCTGGCTCAATCTCTCCTTTAGCACCACCAGCCATTCCCTTGAAAGATTAGGAGCTGTTTGTATATTGATGCTCACTCTACCTCAGGTCTGGAGGGATCCTTCTTCCTGCACAGACCTGGGGGGAGAAGGAGGAGGAATGGGCTGGTGAGAGCTCAGACCTATCCCTACTCACATGACAGGATCATTGGTATGTGGTGTGGCAGTCATGAACTACTGGAGAGCCTCTACAGGATGAAATTCTGTGTCTGCCTGAATCCAGATAATTCAGACTCATATTACTAGCAAGTAATTTTTGTTTTATCAGTGGATTACATAGGTGTATATCATACGCCTGTCCAGAAAGACATGTGAGCTAGAAGATCACAAGGCAAACAATCATACTCAAAACCAATTGTAAAGTATAGCCCAAACTCACTTATACGTTGATTACATATGAAACCATTCCTTTGTCTAATTCGGTATATCTTCTCATTTATATCCCACCTCAAAATACTTTCTGAAAGGAAAATGTCATTGCTTGTCCACCACTGAAAGGAAAGGGTTGGTTAAACCAAATATAACACTGACAGTAAAGATTATATTTTTACAGCATTTTTTTTGTAAAGGATTTTTAAGGAGAAATAAAAAAAAAAATTTTTGTTAGGGTTTAGAAACATGATCACGGTCTGATCAGCCAGTCTTCATGTTGTCTGGATTAAATAATACACTACTGCCATGGAGACTGTTGTTCTTTGTTTTATTCATGTACTGACAAACCCACCAGAAAAATCAATGTAATTTATACCCTTCAATCCATATTGTATATTATAAACCCTGTGTTCAAACAACCATATATATTTTTTTAGCTGTACTTCCAACCTGAATAAGAAGCTGAATATCTTTGTTGGCACTGGGATAAGAAAATGAAGCAGTTAGCTGTCCTTCCTATGAAGCATCCCTGATTCATCTGAATATGGTTAAGAGAGCATGACATGGATAAAATCATGTTCCTGCAAAGAAAAGGTATTTTTGCTTGGGACATTGATAGGAATCTGAATCTGTGGTCATTACACTCTTTGTAGAAACATGTCCATTTAAAATTCATTAACAAGTGCTTTGCCTCTTAATTAAAAAAAAAAAAAAAAAGAAAATCTTTTATTAAGAAAAAGCTATTGTCTTCCAATCTGTCTTTCCAATTCCAAAATAGCTTTGTGCATGAAAAAATTGTTTCATGTTCTTTATTTAACTCGCACATTTATTGTGATTGTTAATTAGTGAATATACATGAGGTACATTGAGATCCCAAGGTAAAAGATCTTCTTTATCATATCTACTTAGGTATGAATACCTTTAAAAGAAGTAAATTGTAATAGCCTAAGCAGCTATCTACTTACACCTCATGCTGCTTCACAGGCTGCTTAAATCAATGATTCAGTTAGAAAATGACAGCAGAAGAGATATCAGCCATATCTGTGACCTCACAGATTTTTTCTCTCTTTCATACAAATAACTAATTCAACATACAACTAATCTCACCAAAACAATTATTTATCCTCTCATCATTTGAGTTCTCCAAGGCTGATGAGTTTTGACAGCATTTGTTTTTGAATGGTTTATAGGCCTTCACTATGATTAATCTTAGATCAGGAACAGAAAAAAAATCACTTTAAGAACCATGCAGAAATACTAGAAAATTACTCTTGATAGAACAGGGGTATTTCTGGTTTTTGTTTTGGTTTGATTTTTTTAAAATTTAAATAATGAATGGAAATTGAAAATTGTATCTGAAATAAATTTTAAGGCAGTGAAATGCAAAAATCAATATAAATAAAAGAAAATAAATGAAAAGTAGGAATATGAGGATCACAAAGACATTTTCTAAAAATAATGAAAAAAAATCAGAAGCAAAAGAGCCTGATATACTGTCTGTAGAAAAGCAAGGATTTTCTTACAAGTAAATCATACCATGTTTTCTAGTTCCCATTTTTTTATTTTCTCTCTGTGGATCAGGAGTTTCCCTTAAGCAGTTCAGCTTGTTCCTTAAAAGAGATATTTTTTTACTTGTATCATCTTCTCTCATGGTTAAAATTGTGCAAGACCCCATGTCAACTTCAGACAATGTTTACCTGTAAAATGAGCATGGAGCAGACTCTGAAATCTGGCTTTCCAACCCCCCTCCATTTTTTGAACATCCCAGTCTGTCTTTTTTTGTGGGATTTAAAGCAATTTCAAATCAGGTGGAAGGAACCATATGACAAGGCAAGACAGTTGTCTGTGAGTGGTTCACACAGACTCTGGGAGCTGCTAAATTTCCATGAACTCAATAATGGAAGTGGATAGAACACAAAAATCACACAAATTATTTGGAAAAATGGCTATTGACTGAGACATT
>VZTN01005024.1:0-15528 GCA_013400515.1 Erpornis zantholeuca | reverse complement strand
AAAGAAATTAGAAGGAAAAATTACAGGTTGAGGCTGAATTGGAATAGGGAAAATACCGCAAAATGTCAAGTCCATTTTAATTACTGCAACTCTCTTACTTATTAACTTACTTTCCTACACAAGAATACCCTCTCCAGAAACTTTCAAAAATCTATTGCTAAAAGTACGAGCAATCGTATCTACCAATTTTCGTATCCCACAGATACTAAAATCTGTGGGTCCATATTCTCTTTGATGTCCAAGATTTAGCTGCCCTTCATTTTGTTTCATTTCCTAAAATTAAGCAAATACATTGTCTACCATTGTGACTGTTTTAAGTATGCATGATCTTGCAGAATACACTTCTGGAGTAGTTAGAAACATTACTGCATCTCTTGCAGACACCATCCTAATTTAAGATTAACCACCTCCAGGGAGTTTAGCTGTAACAATACATGGCAAAGAGCAGGCTTGCTATTGTCCCCTCCTTAGGAGGACATGTCTTCAGCTCACTTTTTTGGCTAGGAGTTAATATTTTCCTGGTACAGCTGTCAATTAACTGGTTTGGAGTGAGCAGTGACATGCTAGCCTAAGTTATCACACTCCTACCCTAGCATGAACACCCTGAAATATACACCCTATAATAAAGTGTACACCCAGTTTTCCTGGGAGAAGCCAGAATGTTTCTGTTGAATGCTTTCTGGGTGAACTGATGCAGTCTATGTCTTAGCAAATAAGAAGACACTGTGCTTGATGATGATAATATACAACAATAGTTAAAGTCATTAGTGGCAGTGTGTTGTCTTTGTTAATAGTGTCTCATGCAGAACACCTTTACCACATTATGAAAAGATTTCAGTGTAATTGTTTATGCTTTTGGAGATTTGAAAAAAAAATTGCAAGCTTGTAGAGCTTGTAATATTCATGGTTTAGCTCTTTCATGCCTTAGAGGTAACTTGTCAAACAAAAGTCAACAAATGGTTTACAAAGAACTGCATTAAGAAACAGATTTTTTCTTGTTCTGTTTTCAGGTCTGGGCCACTCTCTTTCCCATAATCTGATAGCACTGATTTAACCCTTACGTAAAACACGGACACCTGGTTGGATTTCTCTTGTGACCTTTAAAGAACATTGTTAAAGCAATTCAGCCTGTGAGCTGCTATACATGTAGCAAAAATGCTGTCCTCTTTCATATAATTTTCATATATCAGAGTTTGAATATTAGCTTTAGAGTTTTCATATTAATGTGTTTTCAAGAAAATATGTTGTTTTGACAATGCAGACTCCAGATGTGTTTCCATATTCTGGATCTCTTGCCATTCATTAAACAAAAGAGGGCAGAAGTTCTAAATTGGAAAATGCATTTTTAAATACAATCTTAGTTTATGAAAGTGTGAACATTGCTTTTTCTGTGTTCTCTTACCCCCATTATTTCTGTATAAGGAAAATGGCAAAATTGTGATGAAACAATTACTTTTCTTCATAATTCTCTGAGGAGTTAGTAGTAGCTCTTTTCTAGTTACCGGGGTGTTTTTTACTACTGTCACTTTTAATTGTATAATTCAATATACTAATAAACCTGGTACTGAGGGCTTGCTTCAGAACTTTTAACCTCTTTAGTTGATGAAGAAGCAGGAAACACTTTAGCTGTTTTCTGAGTCAGAAACATCTTTCTTGGGTGTCTTTCATGTCACCAGTTATGCATGCTATCTGCTGCTTTATTTCTCCCACTCAACAAAACACTAACTTTAATAGATTTTGCACTGGAATGCTGTTGTACTTTCCCCAAAATGTATCTTGAATTGAGTGTTAGGCACTTGAAGAAGGAAAGTCTTTCTTGAATATACATCATACTGGTAAATTATGTGAATAGCAAATAAATTTAAACTAATATGGTTTTGGAATTCTTTTATAGAGGCTTCTTTGAAGAAAAAATATTTTAAACAGATTTATAAGTAATTTTTTAGATCTCAAAGTTCCTTGCAAAGTCATGACAGGTCTCTATCTATTGATTTGCAATAACTAAGGGTGTGCATTTTAATTAGAGCCTTTTATTTACTCATTTTAAAGAACTATTTTATTTCTAAAGATACTTTCTTCCGACAAAAATCTCTCAGTGGAGTTGAAAGAAACTTCACAGCATGACTGTGGCAGAGGTAACTAGCCCAAAGGCCAGAGTCCCAGATGAATGGGAGGGAAGTTGAGGTCATCCCCTTAATCTTCATGGCAAGAGTTAAACTGCCACCTTGCTGTATATTATTTAAATTCTCTTTGTAGGCAAATCTGAAAGAAAATATGCTGTCTCAGCTGCAACTGCTTAACATGTGTTAGTGTTTGATCATTTTTTTAGCCATATGACTTTTAACAAATGCAGAGTTTAATACCTACTTTGAGGTCAAAAAGGTACAGAGGACATTCCCTATGGAGGCTTCCTGAAGAGTGAGGAATATCTAAGTAGAACTTTTCACACTCTTGCAAACTTCCTGGTATTCTACTACTCCTGTGCCATCCATGCAGGAAAGCTGCTGTACTTACAGGGTGGCTGTCCTCCTTCTGTGGTAGGGAAGTGGGCTGGATTTGTTTTCAGTCTTTGTTATTTTGCTTCAGAGGAAGTAGCAGAGGCAGACATGGAGATTGTTCCTCTAAGATGGTGTCAATTTTAATTTACGTGTTCCATTCCCCACTGAAGTTACTTTCCTTATATGTAACTTTCATGTTAGTCGACTTCTGTATTCATTCCACCATCCAATTTTACTCTTATTGCAGAATTTTTATGTGTCTTTTTCCCAGTAAAAAGTGGCTGTGCAGCCGCCTTTGAGCTTGTCGTCACCGATTTAAAGGGAAAAATTTACTGGCTTGTTTTCCCTTTACTCTTTGGCATTGTCCATATGCAGCTGCTTTCTGCAGATGTTTTCTGAACAGAGGTAGTGGCTTCTAAAACCCTGCAAATATCATCGGAGTTACAAATTTCTACTTTTCTCGGAGCTACAGCACACAAGATACATCTGTCCTTTGCAAGATCTGGCTGTGTTCCTTACCTTCTTAAATATAACCTTCACCTCATTGTAAAGATATACTTTCTCATAGCAGTAGTGCAGGTAAACATTTGTATCTGTTATTGATGCTGGAATGGCCTTTCTAATGCTAAAACCATGGTTCTAAACAAGCTGTGTGTTCCACTCACAGTCTAAACATGCCCTTCTAATTACTTTTGTATAATTTTGTACTGCATTGATTTGGAGCTGAATTTCTCATTAACTATCTCTTTCAAAATTGTAATTCTTTCCCCTCTGTGTCCTTTTGTGTTATTCCCTGTTGTCTATTTCCTTCCTCAGCTTTCTTAATTTAATTCCTTTCAACTGAAGAATACTTCTGCACAGGAATATCTTCTGTGTGTCCTTCTTACTCTGAGGGTTCCCACCTTCTCAAGCAATTTTTGAACACCACACCTGCCAAGTGATTTACTTTTTAAGCTTTTGAAGGAAAGCATGATAGAGAAAGAGAAAGGCTCCTGGCTCCTGACAAATACCCTTTATTCTGTTACACCCACTCATTTGTTAGTGGCTGATTAGAGTATAGGGAACAAAGGTCATACATGCAGTAGCTGGTATTTACAAATATGCAACCTTGTGCATATTTCTGACCATTGTAAAGCAAAGTGGATTTTGGTCCTTGGTGTGAAGAACTTTACCCTCTGGAGTATGCACCCTAAGTGGGGGGTTGTATCCCCAAATCCTGAATGGTGTAAAATCCCCAAAAGTTAGAATGATTGTTTTTCATTATTAGTTTGTGTTTTCTATCAAAATAATGAGACTCTTGCTTGTGACAACAGGTCATATCTCCTGGGTTTAGAACAGAACTGGCCTACCACTGGTGTTCAATTTGTTGCTAATTATGTTTGAGTTTTGTATTGTACTTTTATAATACAGCATGTACCCTTTAAAAGTACTTATGAATAAATCTCCAGTGCAGAGTTATTTTTATTGGTTAAATACTCATTTATATAAAAATACATGGTTTTCATGGATGGGAGTGTGGAAGGGTCAAAATGAAACAAGCAAGGAAAAGGAAGATACAGGTCTACTTTATACTCCTTTATTTTTGGAAACTGTCCCTAAGTGAGATGCTGCAAGGGTACTGTATCTCAATAGCACCAATTGTATTAAAGAGATTGTTATGTTCCCAGTGTGTGGAGAAGTCTGCTCAGAATAGCTATGTTAGATTTCTTGAGCTATTCCATACGGGGTTTGCCTGATTTGGATTTTGTCATTTATAAAAATGGTATTTTAAATTGCTTTCTTTTCTTCTAGAAACATAGATTTTAAGAGGGTGCTTACAACTAGTCTAGGATTTGATATGACAGATATTTATATTTAATGCAGAGCAAAACACAAAATACACTTAACCTTTATTCAGTTGCATTGTAAATGTATTCTACTTTCTTTCAACTGAAGTGAATTATATTAATAACTTGTTATTGTTAAAATGTCAAGAGTATTTTCTTTCTCTTTGAATTATCATTTCTTTGCTCAGGGTATTGGGTTTTGCTTATCGCTCCTGACATGGAAAGGAAGAAATGTAATCTTATGTGAAATGTTCAGACTTCTCTTGAATAGGTAGGTTATTTCTTTTAGATTAGCTCAAGTAATAGTTACAGAGCTGACATATGGAATGTGGAAGGAGACAGGAACCAGACAATGCACTGAAACTGAAATGCTTTCCTCTTTAAAGATACAGTCTCCCTGGGACTAGTAGAGTGATGAGCACAACATGTCAGGCATTGCTGTGTGTGGCACTTCTTTTTATTTTCACCAAGCTGATTTTGAGCATGTAGCTTTTATTTTATTGTGACATTATCAAAATAATTTACATTCACCTTGCAGAGCTGAAGTATACCCTTTTGGGGATGAAATTGGAGAAGTTCAGGAAGAAAAAACCTGCCATAAGGAGTTTTGAATTTCATTCCATCTCTGCAACTGATAAAAAATATTCACGGTAAATTATCTGGTTAATCAAACAGTTCTCCCTTCTCACCACTTCAGAAACAGGACATTCTGCCTCTTAAGGGATAGCAACATTATGGGAAATATGTTAATCCACTGCCAGTCTGGAAAGGCTGAGGACTGTGTGGGTTTTATGGTTGAGAACTTTCCAACCTGACTTACAAATGAACATGACTTACTGAACAGAAATGTGAAGTTAAACCTTTGAATAACGGTTATTGTTCTTAACCAGAAATATATGAGATATCTAATGATTTTACTACAGCAAGACAAAAAATATTCAAACTACTGTCTTCGTCAGAAACTCTGTTTGTTTCAAAGATGGATGTCAGCTTTCACTTTAAATTCCAGCTTCATAAAAAGTAGTTTTATGAACCTTATGGATGAAACATTGTGTTTCATCAGCAAGGACAATCTGGCTTAAATGCTGGCAAAATTTTCCGTCCAGTAGAATTGATTTAATCCAACGTGTATATTTTTACATTCTCATTTTCAAATTAATTAAAGCTTTCCAACAGCTGCTATTGATTCATTTATAAAGCTACTGGTGAAAGAGCAAGGTCCAGGGTAATATTATTTCTGTGCATTTTTCTTCAAAGGAAACATTTAACCCAATAATATTAGTAAGTGTATTGTTTTCCAGATGGAGTATTTTATTTAAATATTTATTATCTAGGTTTTTTAATTTATTAAAACAAAGTACAATGTACTATACCTGGGTAGTGGAAATCCCAGACAGACCCAGAAGCTGGGTGGAGAAAGGACTGAGAGCAGCCCTGTGGGGAAAGTCTTGGGGGTGATGTTTGATGGAAAACTGATCATGACCCAGCCATGAGCACTCCCAGCCCAGAGAGCCATAAGTGTCCTGGGCTGCATCCAAAGCAGTGTGGGCAGCAGGGGAGGGAAGGAGGGGATTCTGCCCCTCTGCTCTGCTCTGGTGAGAGCCCACCTGGAACACTGCATCCAGCCCTGGGGTCCCAGCACAGGAAGGACAGGGACCTGCTGGAGTGAGTCCAAAGGAGTCCACAAAGTTTCTTGGAGGACTGGAGCACATCCCCTACAAAGCCAGGCTGGGAATGTTGGGGCTGTTCAGCCTGGAGAAGAGAAGGTTGTGTGGAGACCTCACAGCAACCTCCCAGTATCAGAAAGGGCCCTACATGGAAAATGGAGAAGGACTTTTCATCAGTATCTGCACTGACAGAACAAGGAGTAATGGGTACAAATTGAAAGAGGCTAGATCTTAGGAAGAAATTCTTTACTGTGAGGGTGGTGAAGCACTGGAATATGTTGTCCAGGGAGGTTGTGGATGTCTCAGCCCAGGCAGTGTTCAAGGCCAGGTTGGATAAATCTTTAAAAGCAACCTGGTCTAGTGGGAGACACTGCCCTACGCAGTGGGGTCAGGACTAGATGATCTTTATGGTCCCTTCCAACATTCCATGATTTTGGCAATGCCAGGAATGTAAAAGTAAATCTTAGTTTTAGTATCTAGATCTTACAGTGATGTCAGAAATTTTCATGAGCTGTCTTATATATAGGAAGTCTGTATATACTTTAACACTACTAGTGTGATTTCTTTTGTAACTTTAAACTCTGAACAAATATCATTATCCTATCTAATGTCAATCTCAGCTCTTTTTTCATTTTTATGACCTTATTACTTCAAAATGAGAATGTAAATGGGAATGGGAATGCCATTAAGAGTTGGGGAAAGCAACACTCAAACCTCATGCTGGACCACCCACTGAAATAAACAAGCTAACCAACAAACGAAGGAAACAAAAAAAATGTATTTTATTTTAAAATCGCTGTCATGTATAGTTCCATGGCAGACAAGGAGGTTGGAATAAAGCCTGGGTTTGCATATTGCAGAGTCTGGGTGAAGTTCTGAGGGTAATCTCATTTGTGAACTTCCAGGCATGCTTCCTAATTCTTTAACAGAAATGCTAAAATATGAAATGAATTTACTCTACAGAAAATTTATCCTGGGTGTCTGACATTTGCAAATTTTACTGGATTCCTGTGGGATGGAGAACATATTACAGAGAGTTACTGTTTTAAAATATTATCCATTGTTCATCTTATTGCAGAGTTACTGTTTTAAAATATTATCTATTGTCAATGAGAGATTTTTTAAAGTGTACTCACAATTTATCTCCCCTACCCAGTCCAAGGGAAGGAAAACACTGAATATGTTTTGGAGACCTTTGTTGTTAGTGTGACTGGAAGGGATAATAGGAAGCTTTTTACCAGGTCTTAAACCATATTCCAGAGAACTATTAATTGTCATTGGTATCTGGAAGAGAAAACATGGAAACAGCAACTTGATTCCATCATGTCTTGTAATACTAAAGCCACCCATAGTAACTGCCCTTAATTGTGAGCCAGTTTGAACAACAAATTAGTGCTGTGCTTAATGGGTCCCCGAGAGCCTCCCAAATGAATGGGCCAAGATGTTATTTATACTGTATTTAAATCCTCTTTATAACGGCATATTTTGAAGTCAAGGATTGTTAATGGGTTGGGTTTTTTCCCAAGATCAAGTGCTTCCATGAACATAAACACAGAAAAATCTTGCATTCTTCTTTCCACCCAATAAAAACATCATTTTTTGAGCTTAAAAATAAAAACAACAAAGAAGGAATATTCCTAGAATGGTTTGTAAATAAAAACAAGCTTCCATTTATTATCTACTTATAAGAATTATCCTTTCTTTCCATCATGTTCTTTTCTAATGTCTTAGAAAAAATAATTTGCTTGTGGGATAGAGCTTCTGGAGGAAAATTCTTATTTAACCTGCCAGAAAACTTCTTAGTGAGTAGTTAGCCAGCCCAAAAAAGCACAATTTTGCTTTGTAAAAATGTATGTGTTTTGTAGAAACCAGTTTTGGAATGAACAGATGTCTAGACATTTCACATATTAAATAGTAAAGAACTGAAGCCCTGGATTTATTTAATACAACTGCTTGAGTGGAAAGTCTTGTGTTTTATGTATAGGGCCAAGAACCATAAAACCTTGGACTCTGGTCTCCTTTTTGATGCTGAGTGACCTTAATAATTCTTTGCACTTACATAGCACTTGGCAAACATTATTAATTTAAACTTCACAGAGTCCCTGTGAGGTACAGAGGTGTAATTATTTGACTTTTTCAAGTGCGAGAATTGAGACTTATAGAGGTTATGCTCTGCAATAAAACAAGTTCAGAAAGAGGGTGGAAACTCAGGTCACTTGGCACTCACTCCTGCTCCTAATCTACTGGAGTACTGCTTAAAGCCTCAGCTCCTTAGCCCAGCACACTGGATTAATGCTGCTTTCCAGTCTGTAGATGCTCATGCTGAGCTGTGTGCCAGGGAGATAAGGAAGATACACATCTGTGGCATCTGTCTCCTGTGGAAGGTACCACTGACCTGCTTTGAATTCTTAGGAAATTCCTTGTAGCAAGGATGGGCAATTCTAACCCAGAAGAAGGAAATGATGTGTTATTTTAACAGATATTGAGAATCTAAGAGAGGTTACCACAAATACACTTGAAGCAAATGCAGAGCAGGGCCGTAGATTGCACAGGAAGGACCTGAGGCTCTCTTGGTTACTCTCTGCATGAGTCTGAGGCAGTTACTCACCCTTTTTGAGCCTCAGATGTCTTTTTGCATGATCTTGCTTTTAAGTAATTCTGTGGTGCCAAAACATGAGCCTAGGAAATGTTGGATTTCAGTGCGGTGTTTCAGGGCTTTCAGATTAATTTGAGTGAATTTCTAGCACAGAAGCTTTTTCCTAACTAAGGCTTTCACTTATTTGCTTGCTGTTTCTGACATGGGCCAAATTGCTGAAATCAGAAGAAAAGATGACATGATGTGAATGTGTAACCAATTTTTATTGGCAGCATTTCCATCTGGTGGAGGCGCCTGTGGGTGGCCAGTTTTCAGGAGGGGCAACATGTGAGCCCTATCTGAGCCTTCCAGCTCATACGCTGACATTTTCCATTCCTGTGCTTCATTCAAAGGCACTGTGAGAAAGAAAGGACCTTTCTGGCAGGTCCTGAGTGACAGCTATGGAACAGATGCAATGGTATTTCTAAATTATCATGATCTTCACCAACTTGCCAAAGCACTCTGAGTGCAGCTTTCTAAAGTTGTCTTTTCCTCCCAGTGTACATGGGCTGCCCCTGGATCATGGTGTTCCCCCTACTCAAACAACCTTTTGCTCTCTGTGGATAAATTTTATGATAACAAAATGTGCTACCCCTTTCCAATATCAAATAAAATACTTCTGGGGTTTTTTTTTTTAATTTTTTTAAAATTTTTTTTATTTTATTTCCTACCTTATGTCTTGCTTTGTTCTGTCTCTGTAGCTTTGGGGGTTTGTTTTGTTTTCTACCAATTAACAGTATTTCCTTTTGAAAAAGTGGTTTTATTTGCTATGCATCCTAACACTTCTTGTATTTCACCTATTCATAATAATTTTAATGTGGTGAACTATTTTTTATACAATTGTGGTTTCCTTTGTATTTTTCAGAGTCTTCTGTTCTCTTGGTTTTCCTGTAAATTATTATTTTCTCTGTATTACTTTACATGTTGTAATTGCTTTGTTATCTATAAAATAAAGGTAGGCTTAGTTTACTCCTTTCATCACTGCCAGAACCTCAGTGAATGAACTGCAGTTCCTCTCATTACCATAGCTTTGTTCTGCTTTGTTCTAGTGATAATTGCCCTTGTCATCCTCTTGTAACATTTGCTGTGAAAACTTGTGGTTAAAACCAGAGAGAAAGTAATAGGTGGTGTTGGAGAGAGATTAATTAGGAAGAATATTTTGCAAAATGAGTTGATAAAGAAATATTTGTATTTCACATCATTAAATAACTGAGTCAGAATTGATTATGTAAACAGCAGCACACATGGAGGGGAGGCAAAGTTGCTTTACTGCAGCAGATACAGTAAGAATGTGGCTGAGACAGTTTGCATTGATTATTCATGGTGTAATTTTGGTCAAGTGAAGACAAATGAAAACTTTCAAGTGTCTGTTTTTAAACCTTTTTTTTTTTTAAGCATCCTTTGCCTTTTTCCTTAGAGCCTACTCTCCCTCTTTTTACACTTAAGAGTTATTTCTGTAAGATGGTTATACTGTTTTTTATGCTGGGTCTTTATGAGTCCTTTTTCCAAAGGGAGTGGAAGAAACATGTTTTGCTCAGTGACTAAATTAGTGAACAAGTTTGAAGTCAAGATCTGTATTGTGCTGCTGGTGGGCTCACTAACTGTCAAATCCAGTTTCTGGGAGCTTGCACATAATTCTCAGGAAGCCAGCTAACATTTGAAATGGAATCTCTTTTTTATTAGAAATATGATAGAAGAGGCCAATTGAAAACACAAATAATAAAAATATATATGAAAAAAGAGATTCAGCTTCATGGATACGTACACGTTATTTTCCTAGTTCTGGAATGTTTAGTCAAGCTGCAGTTTTTCATAATATCCTTCAGTAAACACAGATTTCACTACTCCTCCTTCAGCATTATTTGTGCCCTGGGAGTCTTCCAAAGGAAATGAAAGGTATGGCAAGGCCAGGAAGCTTATACAGAAGACTGTTTATTGTAGGGGAATTTGAAAGATAAACTTGTCATCGAGGAAGCTGAGGTTACCAGATGGAAGTGAAAGATAATGTTACTGTATAACAGGACTAGTGGTGGAGGTGTTCCAGCACAGTGGAACCAGTCCTGGAAGACGCCTGAGGCAGACGCTGGAGAGATAGCTCCAAGGGCAGTGGGTGTGTGCTGCTCCGGTTCCGTGTCTCCAACAACATTGTGATGGAGATACCCTGAGTCCGAGATGGAACTCTGCACTTTAACACCTGGGTAGATCTTCTCCTTGGCAATTTTTAATGAAATGCAAATGAGGGCATTTTTTAGGGGACCCGGTCGCTGAAATCCAGCTCTCGCTTCGACACTTGAAAGTATAGTGGAGCTGATACAGCTCCTCATTGAGAGCACAGCCACAGTGCAAAGGTAAAGGTGATCTCTTTTTGGAGGACAACACAACAGTTTTTCCAAAGACTCACAACAGAGTCATTCCCTTTGATTGAGCAAGGGAATGTGCATTTGAAGATGTAAAAATTCTAGAGCCCATAGATGTAGTCCTGTCTCCAGCAATGTTTCCAAGCCTATATCCATTACAGCAGAGAGCAGCAGCTGCTGTCACCACAGGGTGCTTTCTCAGTTCATATGGGGAGGCATGGAAACCCACAGAATATTGTTTCATCTTGGTCCCTCCAATGGAAGGTCTGCTCAAATGGAGGGAGATATTTAGTGCTTGCATTCATCTGTCGAATACTGGTAATTACATATTCATGATGTGCCATTGAACTGCACAAAATCAAGCTGAAAAGTCAACCCAGTTGATTTTGGAGGCTGTTTATGTGTGCGGTGTACAATGCAGGAGAGGAAGGAAAGCGCTCTGTGCTGCAAAACAGCTGCCAACTGTATTCTGGTGCTCTGGTGTCTGGCCTGTGACATAATTGCCATGAATAAAATGAATACATCCAAGTATCTCCACAATTTTAAAAGACCCTTTGGTTAGATACACAAAGTCCCACAGAATTAAGTTAATGAGAATAAATATCTGCCTTTAAATTTTTAAGGAATGGGTAAACTAATTACAATTGATTGTTACAAAAGCATACATTTTATGCCAAACACATATTAAACATACTCTGAATTAAATCAGAACACTTAACCATTGATAAAGAAAAGAACACAGAAAAGCCTTGAAAAGATGGGGCTAAATATTGAATAAGTGGGATGGTTTCTCAGTATATAGCTGTGATGTAAGGCCTACTATGGTTAAAACTAACTTACATATCAACTGAGGAAGGAAATGTTTTCTTCAGCTGATTCTAAAAGCAGCCGATTTTTTTCCTAATAGATTATGTACTCAGGTATTTGTCACAACAACAAGACGTGGTTCACCTGAGAAGCTTCTAAAATCTCTTAATTAGGGATGGACTGGATGGAGCCCTAAGCATCTGCCTGTAATCTGTCAGAACCAGGCTAGCAATATATTCTCTGCAGATGGAGTTCAAGTTAACGGTGTTTGTATTTCTCTATATTTTTATTTGCTTGATCTTCTTCAGTTCTTTGGCACTTGCTAAAGAGCTATTGAAAATGTTGACCCAATACTCATATCAAAGTTTATTTTCTTTTTTCCCCCCTGTGTTCAAGTATTACGTCTCAATTCAGTGATTTTCTTGTCAGAGAGGTAAGTGCTTTTCATGTAGGAATCATTATATCCAGTAGGAATTCCTCACGCACATAAGGATTTGATGAACCATTACCAGAATATATTTGTGCAGGGAGACTACAGGATGTTTATGAGACCACAGATTTTACTCTCATATACTTTAGCTTTCAGTGTGTTTCCTCCCGTGTTCTTTTATTTTCGTAAGATTATTTTTTTTCTCCGTGAACATTTCCTTTTGACTACTTTGCACTTCATTTAACAAGACAAAAAACCAGAGGCAAGTTTGTTTCTATTTACAGTGAGGAAAGGTTTATGATGCAGTCAAATGATGCAGATAAATGACATAAAAATGAAAAATGGTCTGATCTCTCTGTTTTGATTCGTAGTCTATGTGACTTACATAATTGCCCCCTATTAATGCTGATCTCCAAGAATAAACTCCTGTCAGTAGGAGTCTTTTTTAATATGAAATGCAATGTCTTCAATTTTACTTTAAAAAGAAATGAACATATATTTTTGATCCCCTCTAGAAACTCAGTTTTTATATGAGAGGGACTGAATCTAATTATCACAGAGTCTCTGTTGAACCACTTAAGAATATCAGTATAAAAGTGTAGCAAGCAGTCCCTTGATCTGTAGGTAACAATTTCTAACTGTGCTATTGTGATAGATTTGAGACTCTTCTCCGGAAAAAAAAATGTGAGCATATGTTATACCAAATTGTTCAGCTTGCTAATGCAACAATTAGTGGGAAAGGATTTAAATCACACTTTGAACCAGGAGTATTTCTGACTTGTCATCAAGTAGCCTGTCACCACTAAGAAAAAGCATGATCAAAAAATTCCTTCTCTGAAGAGGGGAAATGCTCAAGAAAGACTCTGCAAGGTCTCACCTTTAATGATACTGATTATAGCTAAAATATTAGAAGATGAAGTGTTAGAAAAAGCACTATATTAAGCTTAGAAGTCTGTGGAAAACAAAAACATCCACATTTTGTTAAAGGCATCAGAAAGAACCAATATACTACTGAGAGAACTGTTGTAGTCTTGTTGAGATCAGCCAACAATGTATTTCTGCTAAAGCTCTTTTCTGTGCTTTTAAAGATTCCCATATTTATTTTCATGGGACATTTGTACATCTTTCATGCTTTTATAACTTTTTGTTTTGTTGTTGATGATGGGAAGCACTTCTGAATTCATTTTGGATAAGTGATTTGTTTTGTGGTTTAGAATCTCTTTCTTTATTCATTATTTGCAATATGCTTTTTAAGCCACTTCTATTTTTGTTTGTGTTGTCACCCTAAATATGGCTTGTTTGTCCTTTCAAGCCATCAAGGGTATTTGAATAAGTGATCTGGGTAAATATGTAGTTGTATACCTATTCATCCATACATAGTTCTAATTTATTGTTATTAATTTTGCAATACGTCTACTTCTATGACATTACATGTATAATTATGCTATCTTGTAATTATTATTTTGAGTATAGCTGGACTAAGGTCACCAAAATTTAAGCTTATTTTTTAATATTTGGAAATATTTTCTCTGTATGGGTATTTTTCAGTCCAGAGAAATAATGTAATTCTGTAATGCTTTATAAAAGAGTATTTTAAGTTGCTATCACTTAAATATTAATTCCCCCCCCCCACCAAGAACTTAGTATTTTAAAGAACAATTAAGCTTTTAAACTGAAATATATTCCTTCATGCTTATTCCTGTGCTTCCATGCAGGATTTCTTGATGCTTTTGCTTTATAATCTGAAGATATATGTAATGTATTCTCTTGTATCTCTTTTACTGATTATAAAAGTAATGCTGTGAGGCAAGAGTGTTTTAGTTTTTGATTTAAGCAAGTAACTCAGTACATAAGTTGGAAGTTCCTTCCCTGATTGCTGCTTACTACCCTTAATATATTCCAAAGAACCAGGTTCACTGAAGCTGTATTTTTAAAGTCTAGAAGAGCAGTAGTTTACTGGTGAGTAAAGCCGTGAATGACTAATGCCCAGAAAGTGAAAACTAGGAGCAGTAGGAGTAGATCAGCTGTGAGAGAAAAGAAAGAGACTGTTCAGATGAGTAGGTTGTAATTTTATATCTAGGTATATCTGTTGATAAAATAGGGGCATAACAAAAGGAGGAACAGAGGAATTACGATAATATTTAGGTGACTGCTAGTGAGTGCATTCTGTCTTTTCTATACAGTATCCAAAAAATATTTCTGAAAGCACTGGGAAAAGTATAACACAGATTGTAGGTTATTTGTTAAAGCTAGCATCAATATCCAAGAAATTTTCCATTAGGAAGTTATTGTGAGAGATATTTTCTGAACCAGGGCCATGGAAAGAACTACTCATAACAACTCCTTCACTGTTAATTCAATGTTTGTAAGGAAAAAATGGAATCTTCACCAGTAGTATAGGAGAGTATTTCATTTGTCTGACTGAGACAGTGAAGTCAATACAATTCTGGCTGCAGAATTGAGTAAAATAACTGAAATCTGTATTAACAATTACTAACGATTTTTAATACCTAGAGAATTCAGTGTCTGGAAGTACGGAAGAATTTGGCAAGTCTCTTCTCATATCTGCACATAAAATATCTCACAGGCAGGAAGAATTGAAGAGATTTCCAAAGTGCTTGGAAAGGTTAAACAAAAGGCTATGTAAGTGGTTTTATTCTGTTATGTCTGCCTCAACAATTGAATCTCCTGTGAAATTATTTTGTCCCNTATGTCTGCCTCAACAATTGAATCTCCTGTGAAATTATTTTGTCCCCTGAAGTCCTTTGGCCTTGTTGACCTTCAAGTAGTAAAATATTTTCTTCAATGGTTTCTCACGGCTGTGGTTTGAATATTAATATTATGTGTGAGTCAGGCAGTTTTGCTCGCTCTCATAAGGAAAGGCTACATTCTTCAGCTGTTCCTCAGCTGGGTAATGATGCTAAACTCCAAGGTCCTGATGCTTCACAGTGGTAGTAAAGGTGACATAAAATCATTGACAAAGGACTTGGCTGAGAGGCTTGGATGCTTTTGAGGAGAGTAATGATTCTGTAACTTCCATAATTTAGACTTGGGATGATTTGAGTACTTTTGCTCTGACTCTTGGAATCATTTTCTTTTTACAGAGTGCGATATAGTAGCCCATTTTTTTTAAGGAAAAGGTTTTTTCATATAGCATGAAGTGGTGATATTAGTCATACATCATATATGGATGTCACTAACTACACTGAGTGAAATAGAGCTTGGATTGCTGTATGTGACCTGAAAAATTTATGTCAGAAGTGATGGGACTTGCTGAGAAATTTCAAAGACATTGCAGAGGGAAAGGA
>VZTN01005023.1:674-53391 GCA_013400515.1 Erpornis zantholeuca | reverse complement strand
AACTCAGTAAAACTAGTTTCTTGGGTTTTGGTAACACAAGTTCGTTTATACTCTCTGTTGCTAAGAAAAGTTCTGTGACAAATGCCAAAGTGAGAATAAACATGACTCAAGCATTACAAATGTCCATGATTTTCACTGAGAATTATGCCAAACTGTTGCATTGCAAAATGCTGTTCAGAAACTTAGGTGTAGCTCTCCTGTAGGAAAATGCCTAATATTAGTGGCAGCATTAAACCTTTTGCAATCTTTCAGCAGCAAAATATTTGAATGCCTGGAAACTAAGGAAATGTAGCATTTCTTTTCACTAGGTGCTTCAGGCAAGTGACAGCCATGCATGTCAATCATAAAAAAGCTTCTGCAATATCATGGAAAGTGAAATAATGTATTTTAACATTTGCCTCCTTGTTACACAGATACTACAATACTGTTTTCCTGTTTGAATGGGGAAACTTAAGCTATTTCTTCTTTATCTGAATTTATTGCTATGAAAAGTGCCTGGCAGTCAGGACCCACCTACCAGTGAATAGTAAGAGACAACCTGCACCTGTGGGATTAGGTGCAGCAGCAGGAAGTAAGAGCACTTGCAGTATATAATTAACAAGGGTTTTAAATTTTTTTTTCCCAAACAGCATGTTCATCTTGCCAGGTTAACTAGTGATTAACCCTAAAAAAGAATGTGCTGAAGCTTACACCCTTGTTTAAACTCATTCACTCGCCAGTGTATTCAGTTACTTGTGTAACCAGCGACAAAGTAACCCTATTTACAACTCTTAATTTCCTGGTATTTTATTTGATGTCTTTGTGTTTCCAGTTTCTCTATTCATCTCTTTGTCTGCTTCTCTTTCATTTTCAGATAGGCAAAACATCTTGTCTGCTGTTCTGAATAAAACAAACTTATAATAACTTTCTATCTATCATTAAAAAACCCACTTTTTTTTCTTGGGGACACTTTCAGACAATCTTTTTTTATACTTATCTAGATAATATACCAGGTTAAAATTTTCTCCCAAAGATGTGCAAATAACTCTTATTAACTTCAGCAGATGTTCTGCCAGAGATTCAGAGATTTTTTTTATATTGAGTTTATACATGGAGACCAGAATGCTTTAGTCTTTCCCATTAAATGCCCCTTGTGACAGTTATTTAAAATGTCTCTATTTGTTTGTCTTCTAAGGTACATGAAATTTCTTTGTTGTTCTTTGTTTATTTAATTCTGTATTAACTTGGATTTTTCTGATACTTAGTAATTTAAAACAGATCAATAGAGGATCATGTAATCAGAGGTTTCCAAATAATATATAATCCTATGAAAAAAAAATTAAAACATTAAAGATATAGCATTAAAGCCATTTTGATAGCTTATAATAGCTTTTTTTTCTTCTTCCACATGTTTGGAGAAAACAAATTAATTCAATGCATGCAATATGAAGAGAAAATGAAGTATTTGATATACTCTTGGTTCATTCAATGTTGAATGTGTACTTTACCCACCACGAGCAATGATGGTTAACCTTCAGTGATTTTGGTGAGGTTTAAAACAGTTACACTTTGGGGTATTGATAATCTGCCTTACCCAGACTTATTTCTACTGTAGTCAGATTGCTATTAAAAAGGAAAATTAATTTTTTTTTTCCACAGCAATTTCAAAGATAATTATCCTGCACACATTAAGAAGGATGAAGTGTTTTAAAGAACTGTAATTCTAATTGGTAAATGTCACCAGCTGTTGCAGTTACTCTTACTTGTGTATATTCTTTTAATGATTACGCTCCTGTGCCAAAAGCTACATGAAAATATATTCACTAGGTGTGAAATTCCCATATGTCACAGCTTCAAGACTAGGTAAACATCTCAAAGATAAGGGAGAGTTAATGCTGATGGGAAATGTTACTTTTCTTGCTTTGGCTATCTGCAAGATGAACATTTTTTATTGAATTTAGTAAAAGAAAAAATTCTATTAATTGGAGAACCACTAGGTTTTCGAATTCACTGGAAGATCCATTAATACATTTCAATATATATCTTTAAGAACTCTAATTAGCCTTTCATTTCCTAGATTATCTTCTTCACCCATCTCTGAAGATTTCAAAATATTTTCCCATTATTCCTCCAAGTTAACTCTAGTCCAATTCCTGTAAATTGTGTATCAGGTTTTAGAAAGTACATGAGGTTTCACTGCTGATTCTATTCTCTTGCGCCATCACAAATGAGTATACTAAGGTAGAATATTGTGTTTTCTGTTTCAAATCTGCTTCACTTTGTGATTTGTCTTAATATAAAAGATTTCTATCACATTTTAGTGAAGGTACTTTTTTATGAAGGAAATCTATTGGTTTCTTCCAGTTGGGTTTTTCAACAAAAAAATGTTTTGTCTATTGAAATCTTACCTTTTTATTCTATTCTTAGGATTGAGGTGTGTGATGCAGATGCAAATATCAATGGTCCTGCTTTCCTCTTAAGAGTTTCATCTAAGCATTATAGATGGGATAAGTTTTTGCAATGAGCTTTCATTGCCTCAGTTTTTGCAATTGCTTTCATTGACCAATCCAAATGTGCAGGAGATATTTCAGTTTTTCGCTGTGACTTTTGGAGATGCTACAAGTGTTAAAGCTGGCCATCATTCCAAATTTAATGGTTGCTTTTAAAAAATGAAGCTGCCATATATGCACATGTGTAAATGGAAAAGAAAATCTTTATATTTTGGAGCACATTCTTCTAAATGTCTGTAGTAGATCCAGGTTAAAAAGAGTTGAACCTCATAATCCAGGAGGTTTCACCCATTGCATCTTTGAGGAGAAAATGCTGTCATCCTATTACTTTAATAGGATGACAGCAGTTTCTAGAAAAGTTTTAGTATGGACATGTTGCACCTCTTCTTCCTTCTTGTGCTCAGACGTGTTCATATATATTACAAAATATTACATACAAGGTAAGAAGAAATAAGGAAAATTTAAAGTTGACTATTCACTTGCAGGCTAGAAAGGAAGCCTTAATATAAAATTATATGTTAATATTTTAATTATATAAGCATCTTCATGCATACAGGTTTTTAAAATAGGCTAAATATTTTACAGTGTTGTTTGTATACTGTTTTCAGACAACAGTGTCTGAGAAATAGACATTTTTTATGCCTGGGAGTTCAGGGCCTGGGTATAACTGCTTCTGTCCTACTTCCCTAGAACTATTAATTATTCTACATGGGGTCTCAGCAAAATCTGGATCCTTTATAAATGTTAAGGCCCGTGTTAAGGCTTGCTAATAAGTATTATAAAATTTAGTGTTCTTTTGCATGCCAGGGACATTATAAGCTATTATTTGGGAGTAATACTTCTACAAACTTGCTCACACAGAAGGCATTTGCAGAAGACTTTCCAAAGTACCTATGTGCGTTCTTGATTCCTGTTAGAAAGGGCATGTTGCAGGCTGGTAGGAGTGTTAGTGTGAAACAACTTGTCATGACTACGAAGATGCAGGAGTCACAGCTGGACAGGAGAGAGCAGTTTCAGCCACCACTGTGCCTGTCCAGAAGTAGTATCACATACACACAACATGAGCTAGCCTGGCTCATGTTTGGGGGTGTGGTATAAAAGTTATGCCTACTCTGCTATTCATATAGAACACACATTGGTACAAGAAGGGAAATGTTTTGGTTCTTACTCCTCCCCTAGCCATCCTCCAGGCTGACTGTGCCAGTGAAAAAGTTTACAAAATATGAGGGTACAGGACTACACTCAAAACAGCCTTTTTATGCCATTGCTCTCAGGGATGTGCTTGAACTTAGTTTGAATTGCAGTTATGAAGCTAACCTCAAACACAACATTCAGCCATATATTGGAAGTAAATTACAAGAAATCTTAGGCAATGAAAAAGGAACTGAATGCTTTTTCTAAGCATTTTCTGAATGGGATAGAAGGATTTGGATCTCCACACTCAGGCTGGAGTGACTATCTATGAAAGCCTCACCAACAAAAAAAGGGGAAGACATCCAAATTTGCCATTGTTTGCAAGAGCCAAGACCTCATTCAATTGCATATGGCAATATAGATTTATGACTCAAAGCATCCATAAATTAAAACACGTAGAACTACATCAATAGTGAAACCTCCTGAACATGTTTAGTAACCAGAATTGACAGCAAATTTTGTTAATACAGTTTTTACATTACATTGTAAATTTTTACATTTTTACATTTTACATTGTAACATTTGTTTTCATTGTGTTTAGCTCCTTCTGAGTCTCAGTTGTTGAAGGGTCCATCTTTCCCTTCCCACTACTTTCTCCCCTCACTTTTTGTCTTCACAGAAACCAGGAATGGATCTAGCAGACACCTACATTATGTTTGTTCGGCAAAACCAGGATATCCTTCGAGAAAAAGTCAATGAGGAAATGTACATAGAGAAGTTATTTGATGTAAGTAACTACCCTTGCAAAGTTTTCTGGTATCGTTACTACATCAGAAGGGGTACGCTGAACTTTGATGGTGTTCAAGAAGCTGTTTAGATATTCTTCTCTGTTGATAAATTTTTCTTTTGCTCATTATTTACAAACTTCAGCTGTCAAGGGTGGCCTTTTTTTAAATTCTGCATGAAGCTTTGAAGTGCTAGAAGACAAAAATAGAATTGGTAGAAGATTATTATTTGAAATAGTAATCTTTCTGCTGTGAGTAGTCCACTTATATTCCATCTTTTGACTTTTAATTTGTTAATGGAGAGAATTGGATTAGTATGGTTTGTGAATTCCATTGCAGACCTAATTTCCCTAAATTAATAATTTTTGCATGTCACTGCCTGCTTGTGTGCAGAAAGAGTATACAGATGCCAGGTACATCTGTGGGTTACACTGATACTTCTATGGAATTACTTTTAGAATTGTGTGTTATGGATTTCCAGTTTAAGACTTCTAATTTCTTAAAGTTGACTTTTATAAACATTTATTAAATTTTCAAACTCATTTTCAAAATTCTAATCTGTCTTCTGCAAGTTCAGAGTAATCTTCATCCTCAAGGTGCATGCAATAATTTCCCTCAGCTTTGATAATAACTTCTGCAGTCTTCTTCCATTCATTCCTTTTCCCTGATTCCTCATCTTTTTGTTAGAAATGATCACATTTCAGTTCACTCAAGTTCTGACCACTAGTTTATGTCTAGTATGCCCTTTTCTTAATTGCCTGAAGGAGAAGCTGTAGGCAGCTGAAATTTTACCTTCTGAATAAATTTAAAGTGCTACACATGTAAAATATATGTAAAATAAAAGTTATTTAACTAAGGATGGATCAGTTTATGTAGCAATTATCTCAGTCACTTACAATTATATAGGAATTTGAGCAGGGAAAGAAGTCATCTTTAGCACTGTGAAATGGAATTTATTACAAAACTAATTCTGGAATGTAAAATAGACTTCAAAATGTATTTATTTGTGTCATCTCCTAAGTATTTTAGAAAGCTTTGCTGGCAGTTTCATTTAATTATGCAAGTTACAGCAAATGTTTTCATAACAGCAATTCACAGCCTTTACTGTGACACTACAGTTGTGGCAGTCACAGAAGGTCCCATAACATAGACTCTCAGCCATGGTATGTCATGTCAGTGTTTGTTGTTTGTTAGACTGGGTGGTCAAAATAAGACTTAACTCTCAGATTTTATATTTCCAGACACTCCCAGGCATCTTTACAAAAAAAAAAAAAAAAAGTATCATCTGTTTTAATAAGCTAAGTGCTAATATGTGTGAAAAGAATGATTTTATAAAAGCTTTGATGCCCTGCAGGGGTAGAAAAATTATCATCCATCCAGCTGGCACCTTCACAAAGTACTAAAACCGTATTAGCAACTTCTGCTTCAGTTTGCTTTTGCAATGAATCTGCAAGCATATGTTTCATTTTCAAGTTTCTATTTTTTTGTTTTTCTTTGGGGTTATTTTTGCTTATGTTGTCATTTTCTGAATGTTAATAAAATTATCTACCTAAGGCCAAGTCTAACTCTCACTAGAGAGACCACGTGGACTTTTTTGATGTAGTGGTATGGGGCTGAGTCTCAGACTGTGTCCACGTGGGGCACTGGCCAGGGCCTGGGCACAGGCCTGAGAGCTGTCAAGGGATCCTGCACACCATTAAGTCACCAACACAGTTCCTGGCATGATTTTGGCTTACCACTAACACAAGGACAGGGCTTCAGCAAGGCTGGGTTAACATGGGTTAAAGACCTCTTCTGAATTTCATTTCAGCAATTAAGCTTTTCAGCACAAGAAAACATCTCCTGTATGGATGCAAGTTCTGATACAGCACCTGCCTTTGAGTTTGCAAACCCATTTCTGTCCCCTTTTACTCAGTAGTATACATTGTATGCTGCCATGACCAATCCTTGTATCTGTAAGAAAAGAAAAAAGATGTACATGATTTGTATTTTGTGTATCAAATATCTATTTGTGTCTTTATTTTATTTTCTGCATGGTGGTATCACATTTCTATGTAACATCACACTGGGAGATATAACTGATTGGCCAGATGCAGATAAAAACATTAGCAAATATGGAAGCTAATAGCATGCAGAAATTTAAAACAAAGTCATCTCATTCTGTTAATTCACCTTTCCTGACGTTAATTCAGATTTAGAACATTATGACTGAGCAATATTTTGCGCATGATTTTTGGAAGGTCTTTTTAAAATTACTGCTTTAAGAAAACCTAAGTACTCTTTTTGTAAATTCAAATCTATCAAGTTGTACTTCAATAGAAAGAAAAAATAGTTTCACATTTTTATGCAAAAATATTTGAAGCCATTGGACTGGCTAGACTTGTAGATCACAGTTGCTTTCCTCTTAAAACACACTCAGTTAATATCAGCTAAGTAATCATCAGCCAAGTGAAAGACGAAAAGTACACTTACCGTGCTTCAGCCAGGGAAACACTTCATCCAGAATAACAAAAAACCTGACTGTTCTGTGTCCTGGAGGTCTTAACTTTAAACATAGACAAGATCAGGCCTCAGACACTATTTTAACCCCCCAAAAATGAATAATTGCAAAGAATTTTTGCACAGATTTCACTGACTTGGTCCAGGGCTGCTATATGGTAACAGCTATTACAGTGACTTAGTGAACAGCATATCTATCACACAAAGTTATGTACATAAAGAAAGATCATTTAAATTTAATAATAGCATTGATATAAGTACAAATGCTTGCCAGTGAATGAAAATATGTTAAGGCTAGGAGTTGTAAAATTTTTATTCTACCTGAGAAGTCTCAAACTGGAGAGAAGACAAAAAGATATGTGCTGTTTTATGGTGGTGCTTGGTAAGCCTGGAAAAGCAGCATCGTGCTATACAAAATACAAAAATAAGGAGAATGGAACTTAAGCTCATGATATAAACCTTTTAATAGGAAAGAGATTCAAATCTCCAGTGACTTTGAAAAAAAGACTGGGCTGGTAGTTTCTTCTGCACCATTTTTAAACCATTTAAGTCTTGTGCTTCAGTACATCTGATGATCATGAAGCAGAATCAAGGTGAAATTTATTTTCCTTCATTTCCTCTGAAAAACTCACCTTCTGGATACATTTCATGAGTACCTCCTCCAGAAGGGCTATAGAAAGCAGGCACAGCAATGTCCAGTTGCTCGTGGTAGCATTGGTCTCTCCCAGGTCAGTGTGCTGCCTTCTTGTTCTCAAAACTGGTCACCAGGTTTGAAGTCACAAAGGTTTTTCACTTGGTCATATCAGAGACACGAGAAGTTTTGCCTTCCTTTGCAGTATGGGAAATGATCTTCCTAAAATCAGCTGGGAATTTTGCTTGTCAAATTCCTTCTGTCACAGGGAGTCAGGACATTTATCTCCTACTCTCATGCATAACAGCTTATAGTTGAGGGCACAGCAGGGGATGGAAAGTAGTGTTTGTTTGTTTTTAACATCACATTTCGTAAAGAGCACTTGAAATTTTTGTAATCTATTGCACATGATTAAGCTGTGCAGTAGCTCTGGGTTAATGTTTTAGAAACAGTATATTACTTTAATTTTTTTGTAAATAATTTTAAAAATACTTGGTTTTATTTTTAAAATAAAATAGAAAAAGACAGTAAATTAAGTTGTTCAATGAAAAAATTAAATATTTATAATTACACAAATCCAGACTAAATAGAAAATATTACTAATTATTATTAACGCTTCTCTATTTATAAAGATAATCTGTTAAATAGATGATGCAAGAGCATCTGTGTAGCCTATCAAAAAACAGTGCTGTGTATCTGATAAAAAAATTATGAGATTATAAAAATATCCAACTATGAAATTCCCATGGGATCTGGTTCTACCTTCTCAAAATCAATAGGCATTTTACTATTAACTTTAATAAATGCAGTGCTGTGTCCATAAACGTGCCACATTATTTCCATTGGCTAGACTTAGATTCATGTTTCTACTAGAATTTTTAAGATGGGACTAATAAATCTTAAACTCCTGAGCATTTTAATATACATTAGACTTGTAAATGAAAAACTATTTCCTTTAAACAAAATTGGATTTTTGTTGACAAACCTCTTGGAAAAGCATTTTTTTAATTTCACATACAGCTCTGTTAAAATATTGATGCAATACTTACTTTCTCTAGTAATGTGTAGTTCCTAAGTGCCACTTGGGTAGATTCTCACTTTCTTGTACCTGTGAATGGCACATGAAGCATGGATATTCCTGTTTGAACACAGAAAAAAATCATTCTGGACATTTTTGCTTCAGATTCCTTCTCGGTGTATTTGCCCTTGAGAGCATTATCTAACATTATATTTGTGTCTGTTGTGGAAAACTTACAGTGTAAATCGATGTATGATTCCAGTTTTATTAAGACTATATATACAATGAAGTCTTTATGCAGTAAGTGATTGCTGCTCTGAGAAATAAAGATCAGCTTTAACACAACAGTGTTCAGCCATTGATACAACTGAAAGGATTTCCAACTTTTTTAGAATTTACTTTCTAGGAAACCTCTTCCTAAGTGCACCATAAACATATGAAATAGTCAGAATGCACATCCTGAAAAGGTCAGCACTGGCAAACAGGTGCCCTTAGTTATCTTGTACGAGATGGCACCTATGAGCAGATGTTGGCTTTGGCCATGGTTGCCCATCTCTTGTGGTGGGATGCAGTATTCCTGTTGACTTTGCAGGGACTGCCCATGTGGGAGGACTTCCTGGAGGCTGTGGCCTCGTGCATGGTAACAATTCAACAAGCTGTGTAAGAGATATAAATGGCAGGGAACTCATACAACTGACTTGGGAGTGCAGAAAGACTGAACGTCTTTATGAGCAGTTCAAAAGCTTAAGTGCTCCAGATTTACATAGCTGGTTTTGGCTTTTGTATTTCAAAGGTTCAGAAGTAATGTGATATTCTTTTTCTGCACAAAAACTGCTTCTATTTTGTCTGGAATGTTTATTAAATGCTAGTGGTGTTCCCATATTCCAACCATTATTTTCATTTTCCATTAGTAGGAGGGATGGACAATTCAAGTTCAATTGAGATAATTTGAGGTCTTAATTATTCTCCAAAGATTATTATGTCATGTACTGTGCTCTATGGCTAAATGGAGATACGAAGTACTAATTGAACTAATCTCTGTTTGCCATCATATGTACAACTATATATTTAGTAAATGCTTTATTCAATTGACTAATTTCTATGGGTTTTCTGACCTATTACCAAAAAATTGTTTAAAAATGTGCAAATCATGGTGTTACACAGCCAAGAGGAGTACTTAATTTAAATTGCATTTTCTGTTGTACCAACTCCTTGGGCTGTTTATGTCTACTTCAAAAGCACCATTTTTATAGTATTTACTATTCAACAATGTTTTTCTAGAAAACTTCAATTGTGACTTTTTTTCCTTATTCTCAAATTACTTCCTGTCATGCTAATTTTAATAAGTAATCTTCACTTTTGTTGTAATGTAATTATTTGCAAGTGTGTGATTTGACAAAAGGTCTACTTGGTTAAAGGCCACATTTGAATCAAAAGCTGTGTTTGTATTAACCTCTGAGAAACATGAGAGGACCGTGCCTAATTACTTAAAAAAATACTCAACAGAAATGGATTGTAGCTTGTTGATCTTCTTATTTCTTTGATACCTCAGATTAATTTTCAAGAAATATGTGGGCTTCTTTCTCAAATTCTTGAAATTTGATCACAGTGCAAAATTGTCTTTTGGCGCAAACCCAGAAATAGACATCTTTGCATGATGCACCTGGACATATGTGGCAGGTCTGGTAGAATCAGCTAATTAACAACACAGGCTTAAACAGGCACCTCATCTGGCAGTGTAGTTAGTTGCCTGATGGTGCTCAGCAGGATTTGGTAGTGCTTTTTATTTTTCTATCCTAATGGTCTGCTGCCCACCTAATTTTGCCTTATTGTCAGCCACTACTTACCGCAGCTTGAGGCCCTCCCAGGAGGCTAAATTATTATCAAAGGATTAGGGAGATGTAGCCTTGCAGCTCTGACATTTCTGATTACTTGTCTATGCCAGAACAGTAATTAGCTGTGACTAATTAAGAAAAATGTTCCTGCCATAGAAAACCATTTAAAAGAACTGAGAAGTAGAAAAGCAATTGAAAAGCTGAGCAGTGCTCAGATTTGCCGATGCTCTTTAGATTTTCACCAAAGTCTTAACTCATCTTTAATTACGTCCCTTATTTTATAGGGAAAATAGAAAGCTCGTGATATGACAACCACTCTGCAGTCGTCTCATGATCTAACAGAATTTTTTGTAATTTTGAAACAGTTGTTTCTTTTTTGGTAAAAGAATTTTAAAGAAGACTGTAGGCAATGTCACTGAAAAGGTGAATTATACTGACATGCTCAAATATAGGAAACTCTTCTGCAATATGGAAGCAATACCTTGCAAATTTACTGTTCAAAGTGTTTTTAAAGTTCACTAAATTGTTCCTGATGTTTTCAAATAGATTTGCCTCATTTTTCAAGGTAGCAATCTCTATAAAAGAAAAAGAGTTCATTTGAAATCTGAAAAATGTAACCTCTATCTGATTTCAAGTAGTGTAGAAGTTTTCTTTGATTTTTTTTTTTCTGGATTACGCTGAGAAAAAGAGTGCCTGCTCTTGGAGGGTGCTGATTATGCTGCTATGACTGCAGCAAAGCTTACTACTGTTGAAATCAACAGGACCAAAACACACTTAAAGTAAAGCATGTGCTTCAGAGTTTGCTGCTTCAGGATCAGAATATCCAGCGCTTTGTAAGCTCTTCTATATAGCTGATAGTGTTTTCTCTAGAGAAACACAATGGTATAACACAATGACTGTATTTTATATGGTTTTGATATGATATACTTCCATATCTTCATTTTTATGCCATTTTTAGTTCCTGAATTTCAATTTTGTTTTTGTTGTGTTTGGTGCACACAACCCAAAAAGATATGAAAATTATTTTATCATGACATTAAATATCCCATAGTCCAGTCTGCATTTAATATTCATGGAATGGATGTCTGACACCTTTTTCACACCAATTCAATCATGTTACTTGAATTTTTCCAGGAGGGGAATAAGAAACTATGAAGTAGCTATTCTGATACCTTGCTAAAAATGCTCTCTGGATATAAAAGGGAAATAGAAGATTATTTTTAGGGCACTAAAACTCATAGTCTGATACTCTAAATTCCTTATACTGTCCTACCCCGTAATTTCCCTGACTTGTTTGAAAAGCTCACTTTTTGGAAAAAAGAACAATGTATAAATTGCTCTTAAAAAGAAATTTTAAATGGGTGTTACAAGTTTCAAGAGGAAAAATGGGAGGGAAAAAAAATCCCAAACTTAATATTTTAAAGCCCATCAGAGATTTAAAGATTTTTTTTTTTTCCCTGAAGGAATTTTGTCAATCACATAGAACTACAAGGGGGTTTTGCTTGTTTATTTGGGGAGGGGCTATAATATTGGGAGCTTCCAGTACAGTTTCCTCATATGCATTTCTGGTATATATAAATGTTCATTCATTTATTAGCTTAGTTAAATGCATCTATCCATTCACTAAAAACAATAACAAATGCTGTCTAATAAAAGAGAACTCTTTCCAACATCCAGGCACAATTTAGTCCTTTAACCTTTTTATCCTGCTAGGCATAAAGTAGCAGCATCTCATTCCAGGCACTGCACTTTTTCTTCTTATCTAGATGGCTTGAAATGTGTCTAGCAACTTAATAGAATCAATTGAGCGTGGACAACTATAAAAATATAAAATAGCCCTGAAACTTTAGATGAGTCTGTCAGTAAGTGTTAACTGTGGCTGCAGCTTTCACATTCTACACAGTCAAGAGAAATCAATAAGGATTGTACCATTTATATTGTCTTACCTAATGTTTGTTCACCATGAAGTGCCAGGCACAAGCACCATCCAGGGAATATTGATTTCTTGATGTACTGTAATTCACACACGTATAAACAGCAGGAGAACCTTGTGGCTTCTCAAACCTTACTTGCAGGTTTGATGTATATACTTGTATTTTATTTGGGTCAAGCTTAGTTGAAAAAGGAAAATAAAACAAAACTCTGCATAAGTGTTCACAAGTAGACACACAACCACATTGTTGATCATATTACAAGAAAAAATAGTACCAAAAACCATAAGAATAATCTAGTTTTACTAAAATGAGTCAGGCATAACAGAAATAGCTTGCTATGTTGCAAATCAGAATAGGTAAGGATGCTGCAGTGCTCTGACACATTTGTCAGTGGAAAGGGCTTCTTCACCTATTTGATCATGGGAAACTGAAGCTTTAGAGCTGATTTCAATTTGCAGAAGTGTTGAACTATATAGAGATTATTTCCTTTAAACAATTTTCAGGTGTTTCACTGTATATTTTCTTAATTTCCATTGCACTGACTTTGTTTTGAATTATAGTGCACTTAAAGAGCAAGGGAAAAAGGTAAAAATAATGCACAGAAAAATCATCTCAAAAAAACCATCCCAACACAGCTGTGAAATCTACATAGCTGAAAGAGTGTTCACAGGCAACAGGGTCAGGGATGGAAAGGAGCAAACCAGCCTCCTGCGCAGTGCAAGGACATTTTGTCCGAAGAGGAAGGGGAGGAGAGAAGCAAGAGGGAGGCAGGAGGCTGGACCTGAGCTCCACATTAGGGCAGCTCAGTGTAGTGCCCAATCAATGTGGTGTAAGAGAGGAGTAGCTCCAGCAGTGTGCATCTGCCTGTCAGCTTCACAGCTACATCCAGCCCTGTCATGTAACATAAAGAGTAAATGGATGAGTCAAGGTTGATGAGGTGGAAAGAAATTTGCTGCCTGTAAATATTCACTCAGAACTCAGGATGGTTTAAATACTGTAATAAAAATATGTACTTGGCCTCCCTCCACAGGGAGCAGGGAGTCTTAAGTAGAAAATTCTAGGACAAAAACTACTAATGTGAATGTAAAAGCTACGGCACAGATGCTGGCCCAATTTCAGCCTATCTCCCTTTTGGTCCTAAGATGAAGAATATTCTTACTTCAAGGGAGTTCTAGATGAGTGGGCAAAAGCAGAGATGGGTGTCTTGATTACATACCTTACAGGCAGGGTGAACCCAGAACTTCAACCTCACTGAGGGCCATGAAGATGATACAAGAGCTGGAGCACTTCTGTGAAGACAGACTGGGAGAGCTGGGGCTGTTCATCCTGGAGAAGAGAAGGCTCCAGGGAGACCTTAGAGCAGCCTTCCAGTATCATAAGGGGGCTTAAAAAAGAGAGGGAGAGGGACTTTTTATATGGATATGTAGTGACACGACAAGGGACAATGGTTTTAAACTGAAAGAGCTCAGGTTTAGATTAGATGTTAGAAAGAAAGTACTTACTCAGAGGGTGGTGAGGCACTGGAACAAGTTGCCCAGAGAGGCTAGAGACGCCCCATCCATGAAAGTGTTGAAGGTCAGGTTGGATGGGACCTTGAGCAACCTGGTCTGGTGGGTGGCATCCCTGCCCACGGTAGGAGACTTGGAACTGGATGGTATTTAATGTCCCTTCCAACTCAAACCATTCTATGATTCTGTAACATTAGGTGTGCACTTAGGAAGACTGCTTAGCATTTGTACAGCTAGGTACATTTGTAGGGCTTTTAGCACTAGAGCCTGATAGCAAGAAGCAAGTGTTATAAT
This sequence comes from Erpornis zantholeuca, assembly GCA_013400515.1. Taxonomy (NCBI): domain Eukaryota; kingdom Metazoa; phylum Chordata; class Aves; order Passeriformes; family Timaliidae; genus Erpornis; species Erpornis zantholeuca. The sequence goes on along the minus strand of VZTN01005023.1, from coordinate 39,264 downwards.
GAGTAACAATTTGGTCATTTTGTATTATGTTAATTTGTTTATTTTGAGGATCCAAGCTGGCTTTCATTTCAGGGTCACTCAAGTGATGTTCCGTGTTCTGTGCCTTGGAGGATGTTTGTGGATATACCCAAATTGCAACACAACACACAGTGTAGCAAGACTGACACTGTTTCCTCCACAGAGTTTTAGCACCAGAATGACCTATGGAAGTTTTGTTCACAGATGCAGTGCATATCCAGAGTGGAGCAGAGAAACTGTTTATGCTGTTAGTCTCTTGCAGTCATGAGCATCATGCTAGTACCTACTGTTTAAAATCAGAACAGTAACATCACATATGTCCAGATATGGAAGGAAGTTACGTGTGTCTAATTTTGCAAACTTCCAGTTTCCCAGCTTATCTGCCATATGTGAAGAAGCCAGAAAAAAATGAAGGTCACAAACATTATACAGTAGCATAAATATTGTGAATTGCTGTTTAACAACCAATATGCAATTCAGGGGAAGATGAGTACAGTATATTTTGCATTAAAAGTGTATATTTATTTGTGAATTGGCAGTAGTTCCATAGCAACTAGTCGTCTTCTAATTAGAAGATGAAAATATGAAAAAATCACTTTCTTTCTAAAAGATAAGGTTTTCATATGTTAGATGTTTGTTATTTCAGAACTATATCCTTTTTGATCAGGAATTTTTAAGATGCTTAATATGCTTTTAAATGAGCCATGGTTTTTCTTTTCTTCTCATTACTGATTTATGAAAACTAATTTTGTTTCCTTGTATCACCAAAATAACCCATCCAACAACTGTTTGCTTGTTTGTCATCATAAGTCTTTCTAACAATGTTTTTCTGTCAAGGTTTGGGTTCCTTTTTCTGTTGAGCTCCTTTCCCTTTTCTCCTGATTGCTTTGGGAGTGGCAGTGGGAATCCTTAATTCAAATCGGCAGAAAAGAGACTGACTAGAAACTAAAGTATTTGTTATTAAGAAAAACAAAATGCTTTCTGAGCTTCCTGGAAGGTTGGAGTAATGGCACAAAAAAAAACAAAGGCAGAAGAAAGCCAAAGAAAACATCCCACTGGAAGAAAGAAAAACTTTCTTCCTTTTCCAAGAAGAGTGTAAGAGGCAAGTTCTTAAATCTGCTATAATGATTTAAAATAAAAAAACTGGGGGCCTGGAGTGTGGGGATGGTAGAAAAAAATAGAAAAAGGTGGGGGGGAATATACCCAAACAGAGTTTGTAATTTCAAATTACTAAACTAAAGAAATCTTGGTTGTGATGCATGTATCAGAAGTATGAGTGTTGAAGCAGAAAGTGGTGTCTGATTTCTTTCTCATCTCTCATTTCCTGATACATATACTTGTAATTTAGGCTGTCAACATTTTTCACATTCTTAAGACAAAGTTCGAAACTTGGCTGAGCGTTCCAGGCCCAGAGGAGGAAGCAAATCACGGAAGCTGAATGAAAACCTGAGATGTTTCCAGAAAGATGCCTGGAAAAGGATTAGGAGTGTAAGACACTGGTGAGGTGAAAGAGGAATGTGTCAGAGATTCTGTGCAAAGTAGGATCTCATGACGCAAAGCAGGAGCATTACAGCAGAAATAAGTGACACAGCAATGGGAGGACTTCTGGACAAGTCCTTGAATGAAAATGTAGGAAGGGACTGTAGCAAAATGGGGAACAGAGATAGAGTTTTTGCATTTGACACAATATTGATTTAGTCATTTGCATTTTCCAGATCGAGGGCTTTTAAATATCTGATTTTTTTTTAATATAGAGAAAAAGCTTCATTTGTTTGTCCAGCCTACTGGTCCTGTGGTTCCAACAGGGCCAGCTCCATGGATTTTCCACTCATGCTTAGTTTAATCTTAATTTCTTTCAATTTGTCTTAAATAGAAGTTCCTCAGGGAAAAAAAGGTGCAAAAGAATAAATGTGGTGGCATCATGATGACCCCCACAAACCAATAGTATTCTCCTTTTTGAACATTTGCTTTTAAGCAAAAGTAAGTTTCTCAAGCTTTCCAGGTCTGATACCTGCCTACTAAAGGATTTGTATTATTACTGGATAGATGATGAAGTATACTAAAGTACACTTACAGCTTTAATAGCTGTATTGATTGTTTTTTTGTATTTTAAGTAACAGTAAAAGTAAGGTATCCTGTGGAAATATACATTAAGTGAATGCATAGGTGAAGCAGTGCTTGCTTGATCAGTGCCCATTAAAAAGAGGTTACAGTTCAGTCTCTACACAGTTACCATGTCAGCTCTTTCCCCAATAGTCCTTTTGCTATAAAATTTATGCCACATAATTTTTTTTCTCTAGTCATAGATGTGCATTGAATCAAAAGGTGGAGAATTTTTTCATGTTTCAGAGAAATAATACAAAATTCTTTGATGTTTAAAACAGAAAGACCAGTTTCACCAAAAAAAACAAACAAAGAAAAAACAAACAAACAAACAAAAAATATATATATAAAATCACCTTTGCATGGACTTTCTATGAAGGCAAAATTCTGGATTTTGGTAAGAATCTTTTTTCTCATTTTTGAGGGCTGGCACTGTAAACTTGGGTTCTCAGAAAGTCAAACCTAGCTCAACATGTTATGTTGTGGCACTGTGAAGCCAGGTATAATGAGAAACCACGTCCTTGTGGGGCTGGATGTTGTGTTGCAGAATGACAGTGGCTGTCACTGGAAAGCCAAGTGGAACTGATAGAGGCATGGGAAAGCTCTTACATGAAAGTTTTCTCTCAGATTTCCCAGCTCCTGTTCTCTAATTTTCCTGGTCACTGACAGACTTTTTCTCATTGGAAATGTGACTGGAAGTGCCTCACAGACTGGTGCACATCTATGACCAGTGCAATCCAGGAAAAAAAAAACACTGGGGACATAATTAGTTCCTTCCAGGGAATTGGTGGGAGGGCAGTACCTCACTAGTCAGCAAGTTCTGGTCTCCCTCCATTAGAAGAAATTAATATGTTAAGCAGTTCATAAACTGTACATGTCAGGAACCAGAAGTGATAGGCTGGGAAGAGAGAACAAACAAAATTTCTACATTTTGATACACTGAATTTTCTGTCTGCCTATACTTACTTTATTCCTCAAAGGTTTCTCAGGCTTTCTTAATCAAAAGGCCCCCTAAGCCTGAGGGAAAAGCACAAATGCCTTTTGCAAAGTTGCTTCCTTGTTGGTTTGGCTTGCAACTAAATATTTTTTATTTCTGAAAAATATAAAAAGATATTTTGAAAGTTAATTACATCTTCTTACTTCATTTCCTGTTGTATACATACCTTCTGATTCATTATGGTGGCCCACAGGCTGGAAAATCCTTCCCCAAGTTGGAAGGGGATGGGGGGGTGGGGGGATACTTTCAGAGTTGGCAAGACTTTCCAGCTTTCAGAAGGATGTCTGAACTCATCATAGCTCAGGTAAAAATCCTCATTTCAGTGGGTGATATCTGCAACTAAACTTGGAAATACACCTCTGTCTTCTAAACATCAGAGTCTTTTCAAAAACACTACAATTGACATTTGTGTCCTTCATTATCTTTAACACTCAACAAAGGAAGTCGGTATAACTCTTCATATTTTGCTAAAAGGGTAATAAATTGTTATACCTAAATCAGGACCTTTTTTCAGCTTTTGCTCTTTGCATTTTTAAGGAATACCTTATTTTTTTCACAATTTAACATTTTTTTAAAATGTCCTAAAATTCCTTGGTATGCTAATAGTGCTCTCTATCATAAACTTGAAGCAATATAATAGCACTGCCCTTTAATAAAAACTAGGCATTTTAGCCCTTAAAATTTAACATGCTCATGTTATGTCTTATTTTACCTCATTGTTATTTTCTCATTTGAGCTCGTGCTGCATGTGGTGTACAATGTCTTCAGTGAGAAAAATACTTTTTGTTACTGTTTCTGGTAGGCCAAGTAAAGCTGAAGGAAGTACAAACATCCAGTTGTTGTCTGAGTGACTAAATTCCTGATCAATAGTGCGATAAAGGCTTTCGCAGGAACATAAAATGCAGTTCCTAGAAAAGCTGTTCCCCCTGCCATACTCAGCAGAGAAGGCATTATGACGATGCCCATTTATCAAGAGCAGTCAAGGTATAGAAACTCAACGGGGTCTTGTGTCTTAGGCGTTAGGGATACCAGCCCTAGAAGGACTAAACCATTGTGTATTGCTATGTATTGAGCCTCCTTCCAGGTGGCAAACAGCTGCACCTTTTCATAAAACTTCAAAAATAAATTTGAAGTGCTTGCTTTCAGCTGATAAGTGTTATATTTAATTGAACCATTCTGCGAATGTTATAGCTCAGGCAACCAGAAAGATGGGGAATATTTAGTATATTTGTTTTGTATTTCCACCGGTCAGCAGAATAATGAAATTCCTTAACTACTTCTCTTTAACTTGCCTGAAGAAAGCACGGTATGTTGCTAAATTGCTTTTCACTAGCCCTGCCGAGAAACAACTTTAATCCTTGTTAGAAAATTGCAGAGTCTGGGCCTGACAAAGAGCTCATGCCTGGCGCATTGTGAGCGCTGGGAGCAGGGCGAGGGGAGCCCTTTACAGCTGCGTGCCTCCAGCCCGCCTGAGCTGGACTATTTAGGCGAGGAGGTTTGTCAATTCCTCCTGACAATGGAACGAGTTTTTCAGTGCCTGTAGCTGCGCCGAGCCCCGTTGGGGATCAATGCTGGCCATTCAAGCTGCACCCTCTTTCATTGCTTTGGTTTGTTAATTTAAGACTAAAGGTCTGCTGAGGGGGTTTAGGGTGTTTAAGAAAGCTGATGAACTGTTTAAGAAATCTGATGAACTGAGAGCGTTTATAGCCCTGGTGTGGCAACTATTGGCACTGAGGGAGCTGTGTCCTTGTTGACCCTCTTGTTATTAAAAATGCACAAGTGCTGCGCTTCTCAATATTTCAACACTCTTTCATTGTCAATACCACCTTCTGAGCCCTTCAGCTTGTTGCTTGCTCTAAAGATCTTCTTATATTGGGTTTGAAAACTTCACCTTAAACACTAGATTAGACTGATGTTCTGTTTTCCGTGCTCCTGTTGATTTGTTGAACCTTCCCAGGGCTGGAAAGCAAGTAGCAGCTTGATGGGGAGACGGGCTGCTAATATGATTTACCAGTGTACAGTCATGCACAATAAGTGTGAATAAATACAAGGGTCTCACAGAGTCAACCCTAGCCTTTCCTTTTCTCTTATTTTTTACTTTGAAAGAGGTATCTCAGGAAAATGAAGTGAGTAATGCATGCCCTTACAGGAGCTGGATGGCCTATGAATAAGGAGAGAGGAGAAAACAGCAAGGCAAACATTTTTGTTAAAGTGGTTGGCTGCTGTTATTTGCTGCTTTGGAAAAAATATATAATAAGCACTCACTGCTTTACTCTTGCAAAGACAACAGCAAAGAATGTGGCAGTAGTACCCATATAATGAACATCTGCAAGAGATGCATTGTCCTTTCACTGCTGTTGTTACTAATGGGAAAGTTACTTTGTCTTAAACCTGTTAGAAGCAATTAGTGGTTGTTGGTGTTTTAACCGGGTAATCTCAGCACAGTTATCTAGTCACTGAAGTTTTGGGGTTTGCAATATATTCCCATCAGCCACAGTAGATCCATCCCTGCCTCTATAACATGCTCATGGTTGTCAAAATGTGTGGCTTTGGATTCTCTGAGAGGAATTTGCAGGGCTGTGCTTTTTAACAGACTCAAAAAGAAGTTATAGGGAAATATTTTTTTTCTTGTCATGAAGTCTGGCAGATTTATGTTTGTACAGCTTCAGCCTATATTAAGTCCTCAAAACTAGTGGATATAAGACCAATCCTTACCAAGAATCCTACCCACATGTATCTCTGGGAAGATGCTAGAAATACACTGGATGTGATTTTTATTAAAAATTCTGTGACAATTAAAAATAAAAATGCTTTTTCTTCCTAATAAAATAGCAGCTATATTTTTTCTTAACAAGGTATGTTGACAGAAGAGCAAGTACTGTAGTATCATTTCACAAGCACCAAATTAAACATTTGTACTGAAAGTTTAATGCATCGAAGCTAGTCAGGAAAACATATATTCATAAAGTTGAGTAGAAAATTAATTGCCTCTGATGTCTTAGCTTTGTTTTCAGTGCATGTAAGAATATCACAGGTATGCAGGGAGAGGCGAAGTTTTACTGTGTCCATCCTAAATAAGTTACTTGGCTGGGTTTTAAAACACATTTTACCAGAAAACTGGAACAGTCTATTGTGAGTAATCTGTCATTGTTCAGTATTGTTGCAAGGGAAAATCAGTCTCAGAATTTTCAGTCCTGTCTGTAGTTTGTCTGAACAAGTTTGAGCCCATTCTGCTTTCTACTTGATACAAACAAAATACATCATGGATGCACGAATTCTTCACTTTCTCTTATTGAAGAATATCAGTTATCAAATAGTAGAGTCTGAGTGATAATACAGTTTTTCAGCTTATCTTATTGCATTTGGGTAGAATATTTGATGTAGAAATTGTTATGTTTATTTAGATCAATAGAGTTGTCCAAATAATACGCACAGTCACATTTTATTTTCTAGACATCTGTATACATACAACACCTGTCATATAGTTTACAGCTACCACTCAGTAACAACTCTGTCACATTAAAAATATTTTTCAGGTGCTTACAAAGAAAATCAATACCAGCCTGCATGTTTTGGATTAAATAATGTAAATAGGATAAGAATGTCATTCAGTGATTTTAAAAAACAGTATTTTGTGGATATCTAATCAGTCCCACATTTTCGTGAATAAATTAAACTACTTTTATAAAATATGAAATCTGCCTTTTTTGTGGTGCATTTTTTTTTTACTTCTGTAAAATAGTAAATTAATAGAAGAAGCTCTAAAGAATTAAAAGTAATTTATTTCCAGCAATTTATAATTAAAATACAATTCAACACAATCAAAAAATAAACAGAAGAATTATTATATGAATATCTAATTTCAAACACCTTAAAACTGATAGTTATAATGTGACGAGACTGTTACCTGTAAGGAAAAGTATTTGTAGTTATTTACTGTATGTCTTTCAAACTTTTTACAGAGAACTTATATTTTGATGGAAAAATTCTATTTCTTTCTTTTGTTATGTCCAGTAGCAAGTAATTTGTCTTCATATTTTCAGTATATATTTTATTTTATTTTTTAATGTGGAGGTGGCTAATGGGACACGTTAGATACTTCCTTTGAATTACTTTCGCAAAATATACCTTGCCTAACATGCTGCATTTTAAAATATGCACATGATTTCCTCTCTTTGCATATCACTGTATTTTGAAAAAACACAGGGAATTATATTAGAAAAGAATTTAAGTCTCTTCCCTGTGGGAAAAGAGACTAGAAACTGAGCTCTGACACAAACTCTTTTAATCTCTCACTGTTAAAATGAAAAAAAAAAATTACTTCTTTTTTACAATTTGACTAAATGACATCTGGTCGTGATTTTACAGGAGGGGGAAGAAAAATGCTACAACTATATTTAGTAAAATCTCTTATAATCCAGTTAATGTGAAAGAACTATTACAGTAGCTATTTGGAACTGAGCATTTTTTTACCGTAACATAGACACCAACAGGAGAGGGCTTATTCTTAACCCATCCATTTGTGAAGTGTTGAGTGAAAACCTACCCCTGCCTAAGACATAAAAAGGAAATAAGGTAGGCTGTAATTATAATTAGTAATTAATGTAAATCAAAACCTTAATATGATTATTTTGGGAAGGGTGGATGGTGTTTTGATTATACTTAAATACGGTTTCCATTGGATTTCTGGTTTTTTTTTACTTAATGATGAAGTGATTAAAAAAAAAAAAAGGAAAGAAAAAGACAAATTCCTTATTCTCTGATACCGCTTTCCTCTTTGGATTGAAAAATCTAGTTATTGTAGATTCTCTCTCAAGATACTGTACTTGTTTTTAACCTTGCTGTTTTAGCTGTCAATTCTCTCCTGTAGTTGTATCTTTAATATCCATTCTCACTGACAGATAACAAAGTGCATAACGCTATTTTGCTTGAACATGTTGTAACTGAAAGACAAAATGACAGGTGCTAATTCATGTAAAGAACGGTCTAGGTCAAGTTATTTGATTTCCTACTGACCCATGCAATTCTCGTAACAGGAAATTATATCATTGTTGACTTCAAGTGCTGATCTGTGATCATTTCAAAGTGTTTCATTACCTCTCATTACCAAATCTGTTAAATGAATACTGCAGGGTTATTTGGTGGTGTTTGTTGCTGGATTTTTTTTATCCTTCTTTTCAGCAATGGTATAGCAACTCCATGAAAGTCATATGTATGTGGTTGGCTGATAGATTAGACGTCCAGCTTCACATCTACCAGCTGAAGACTCTCATCAAGATAGTGAAGGTAAATAAAATGTGTTTGCATTAGACTGCATAGTAAAGAGAGAAAAGTAATAAAGTAGTAACATGGATGATCACCCCAAAAGTTAGCAAATGTGGGATAAAGTTGTAAACTTATGTAGTTTTATGTTGAGGATTTTTTTTCCCACAGTTGTAGCAAATTCCAGAAGTAAAATAACTAATCAACCCTTCAATGTTAATTATATGTGCACTAGTATTTGTCATACATTCTGGACTTGGGGACAATTAAGATCATTCCAAGGAATTTTACAGCTAGCTGTCCAGCATTGCCATATGATTATTCTTACAGAATTATTGTTTGTTTTGTTACTCATTTTATGTTTTACCAAAAATTTTAATTTTTGCTTACTGAATAATTTCAATAGTGTTCCTTCTCCATTTTCCCCTTTCTTCTAAAAAAAAGGAACTATTTTCTTTTTTATGCACATGTAATTACTAGGTTTAATTGAAAACAGTATTCAATGTACTATATAACATTTTCTAATCTTTCACACTCAGGGATAAGTATCAATAGAAATACCAATCCCCCCACTTCAGTCCTCAGTCGTTTACATTGGCCACTGTCAAATGCTTCCAAGCAAAGTGTGCCTTGCAATGGGCAGTTATGGGTTAACCTTCCATAAAAGAAAATTTCCTCTTAATTCCCTTTCAGATCTTAGCTGATACCCTTAGGCAAGAGACAGAAAACCATTTCAGACTTTTTTCCTTTTACTTCTGTCTTGTTTAACTTTGGACTTTCTTGTTATTTGTACAAATGTGGGGTAAGAAACACCTGTTGTCAGTGGTGACTTGGATTTTTTCAAAATATTATCTCATGAAGTTCATGCAATACTATAAAGTCAGAAGCATTTTGACTTGTGGTCACTGGACTTGCATCTGCAACTTTCAGGATTCACTAGCCAAAAAGGAACAAAACAGAGAGAAATGCAAGAAAACAGTCATAATAACAATGGCATTATGGCTCCCTGAAACACCCAAGCTTAGATTTTCTCTTTTTGACCTTAAATGATTTCTCTGGAAGCAGGATTTGGCCCTTTGCTAGATTGCGTGCCCAAACAGCAAGAGCAGTTTGCTATTCCTTGTTGAAATGAATGGCTCTTGTGAATGGTTTAAAGCTATTCTCAAGTGAATCATAGAATGATAAAAGGGTTCAGGTTGGAAGGGACCTTAAAGATCATCTAGTTCCAACCCATCTGCCATGGGCAGGGACACCTCTCACTAGACTAGGCTGCTCAGGGCTCCATCCAGCCTGGCCTTGAAGACTTCCAGCGATGTGGTATTACCTGGACAACCTGTTCCAGTGCCTCACCACCCTCACAGTAAAGACTTTTACGAATATTTAATCTAAACCTACTCTCAGTTTGAATCCATTCTCTCTTGTTCTCTCACTACATGCCCTTGTAAAAAGTCCCTTTCCAAGGTAGTTGTCATCCTCTGAGGAAGAAGATAGGTGTTAGGGGATCTAAAACCTGTGCCCCATGAGATCTAAGAATGAGCAGACTGAACTGTACAAGAGAAGTATCACCAGGGAGATTAAAGGAAGCTCTTACAAAGCTGAATTTTAGGTGAATGAGCAGCATTGCCAACCCACCTTCCCTCTGCCACCTGGCACACTGGTTAGCCTTGCTCAGAAGCAGGAGGCTCCCGATGGAGGTGGGAATACTGCTTCTGGCAGTGGCCTTGCTCTGCCCATATACCTGATTTGCTCTGCTCGACTGTGTTATTCCATGGCACCTTCTGGTGGGTATTAAAGATTGAAGAAGATTATGTCAATCATATTGGTTCTGGAATACAGAACAGTTTGTAGACTTTGGTTTTGGTGGCTGCTGGGAAATACGAGACAATGGTTCAAGTAGAGTATCATAAGAAACTTTTCCTCCTGCAGCCCAGCTGGAGAGAGACATGTGGAGAGGCACAGTTCCTCCAAACTAGAGTTAATGAAGGCACTTTTCTGTTTGCTTTAGGGAAAAAGAAAAAAAGAAAAAAAAACCCTAGTGTTGCTCCTGTCACCTCTTGAAAATATTAAAAAAAAAAAAAACCCACCGAAATAAGTAGGAGGTCATTTTGAAAGGACACAGGATGAGTAAGAGAAATATCATTCTTTCAGATTTGGATGCAACAAGAGTAGTGGCATTATTAAGAAAGACTAGAAGAAGAAAGATTTTTCCCTTTATTCTCTTTAAAGACTTATGATGGCATAAGGGTTTCATTAGATGTCTGAGACACGTGCAGAGGGATGTGACTAAAGAAGGGTCAAGGACCAAGAAAGTTAGGGAGAAATGAAAAATTAAGCTTGGAAGTGAACATTATTATCCTGTGCAAAACTATGTCAAGAGAAGAGCAATGTCTGAACCCCAGAGTGCTGGTCTGAGAATGGGAAGAATACAATGTAAAACTGAAGGAAATTGCTGTAGGACCTGTTAACAGCATCAAAGCAAATTGAATGCACAGTGTTATAAAAAGGGAATGCAATGGTGACACTTGAAAAAGACCAGGCGGGGTACTTGCAGGAGTGCGTGAGCAAAACATAAGCTGCATCCATTGACTCTGACGCTGACCTGTGAAAGTCAAATAAATCTCAGTTGCAGTGATTCAAGCAAGGTTTAAATAATCATCATAGTGGCAGAAAAAAACTCCCAACTGAATGTTACCCATTTTAAGAGTGGTCTTTTGCAGTTCTCTGAAGTATTGAGTGAAACAAGATCAAATCTTTTCTCTAAGGATTGTACATGGTCTCCTCCTCAGGCAGCGGAATGGGCACGATAGCCCTTAATTATCTTACATTTTCTTTTCCCCATAGTCTCTTCAGAAACATTCAGAATTTGTGGTGATAGTGCACATAAAGCAAGAAACTACCTAGATCAACTTGTCCTTTATAAGCCTTTAAGAGTAACATCAGGAAAGATTATTTCAAATGCGTTACAGCTTAAAAGAGTGTTTGCAGGTGATATTTCCATGTGCTTACCTGAACATAGCATCAATGAATAAAACAATACCACTCAAAATTCCTACATGATGGAAAATCAAAGGAGAAAGTGCTATCTGCTGGTTTATAGTATGGATGAATACAAGGGAAACAAAATCTTTTGAAGTGAAGAAAATAAGTAGATGCAAATCAAAGAGACTTAGAATGTAAATCAACTAAGTAGTCACCTGAGAAATTCTGACACTGTATAGTATACTATAGATCATAATCTATATTCATTCATTGAGTATATATTATAATATAATATATATTATAATCATTATTTTCCCACATTTGGTATATAAATGTAAAGATAAAGATAAATAAAATTCCTCTATGAGGAAAAGGTCAGGCATTTGCATTTTCTGTGAAATGACAGAACTGAACTACCTGTAGCCAAAATCACATTTCAGTAGGTATTTAGAAAAATTCTCAGCTGGTTTCCTATTGAATAAATGAAACAAATAGAAGTCGCTGAGAAAGCAGCAGTTAGCCCAAAATACAACCTCTTAATGGAATGACCATCAAGTAAGAATCTCAAGAATTTGTAGAAATCTCTTGCAGCCCAAAAACTAAGATGGCAAAATCTTTATCAAGGCGGTAAGTCCCTAAGCTGCAGGAGGAGTAAAGCTGTGCCACTGGCGTGCTAGCAATGGCCAGTGTATAGTGAAAGAGTACTCAGACTTGCCGGAGTCCAATTCAGGATGTTTTACTTCTGCCACAGAAAACCTACCGAGACTTCAGGTTGCAAGGAGTGCTGGAGGGGACGCTGAACAGCAAAACCTACGACACGGTGCACAGCCGCCTGACCGTGGAGGAAGCCACAGTCTCAGTCACGGATGCGGGAGGACTTCAGGGCATTACAATGAAAGACAGTGATGAGGAGGAAGGATGATACTATTTCACAAAGCATTCAGAGATGGGGGGTGATGGTCTGAGGGTGAGGTTTCTCTTTGCCTTGGGGTTTTTTGGTAACTTGTCCTTGTAATTGCATTTATAGTTTTGCCTTATGATATCGGTGCAGAAATATAATTTGCTCCATTAAAAAAGAAAGTAAGATTATCAGAGGAAAAGTGCCAAGGACTTTTTGAGAATAATGGTTGTAGCATATTTATATGTATAGCTTTGCTTAGAGCTGCAAAAACATTGGCATGGAGTTTGAGTTTTACTTGTGTTTATGTTTCTTTCCCTTTTGTTTGCTACCATTTGTTCTTGTATCTCCATCTAATATTGACGTCCTGTGCAGAAACAAGATGTGTGTCTCACTTATAACACAACTATACAGAAAATCATCCTTGGAATGAGTCAATTCCCTAGGTAAAAAAAATAGTGTATTTTCAGGGTTACAATTTGTTTACCTTTTTTGTGCTTAATTTTACATTATTATGTGATGTGCATTAAAAACTTTAATCTTGGTTCTTTGTATATTGAGGTTGGTATATAAGTACAAAAAATTCAAGGACAGTCAAACACATACAAACTGCTTAGGAGTGTTTTGTCTATTCATTTTGCAAGTTTAAAGATATCTCATCCTGTTGGATGTCAGTAAGCTTGCCATCTATGTTTGTATTTCTGTGAAAACTTTCAGGCAATAAGAACACATTTTGTCGTGGCCATTTATGTATCTACCCAAGTTTGTATAGAATTCTACAATTAAAAGATGTTTTCAGTATTTCAAACAATTGTATGAATTGTATGAACCATTGTATGATTACTCATGAGAATGAGGTTTTTTTAAAGATTATTTCATTATATAGGGATTTATAGCAAATACATTTCTTTTATAGAGCAGATACATGTATCAAACAAGGACCTGAGGACACAATGCCTTGATATAGGGAAAAAGCAAACAAAAACCTCTCCATAGCAGATGAACAGATAAGGCCCACTGCCTGTTTTTGATGCCCTCAGTATGCTGGAAAGAATTCAAATTTTCATCAGTCAAAACTCACACAGCTTACGAAAAATACAGCAGCCATTTTGGGGGGGCTTTTTTGAGTTTGTTTGGTTTTTTGTCTGTGGGAGCATGACTGATTCCTGAGTTTATGTACACAAAATCAGAAGAACACAGATGATACCCAAAGAATATAGGTCGCTGAGGTCCTTGTTGAGCATTACACCTGAGGGGCTTTACTGAGGGACTGGTGAGGGTTTACAAGGCTGATGTGACGTTTCCCTGCAAGAACAGTCTGTAGGACTTCAGGGGTCCATTGCAAGCATGCAGGGTGCAGGAACCGAGAATGAGAGCTGCAGGGAAATTGGCTTTCAGTGCACTTGGAAGCTCAGCCAAGCAGGGAAGGGCAAGTTACACTTCTAGGTGTCTAGGGGAGAAATCCTAAGAGGCAATTTTTTCTGTGGCAAACCAGCCTAATCATCATGTGAGCTGAGGTGAATTCAGCTAAAAGGAAGAACTGGGAGCTGGTAAGGAAGACCATTCTGCTCAGCTTTTCATCACCATCTCTGCTGGGCTGGAGGAGGCACAGGGAGCCCCAGCAGTATTTTCCCCTATTACCAGGCTCCCAGATGGGTTTGCTGATTTAGGTTTTGATAGCAGTAAAAGAATTGTATATGTCCTTTGTCCTAGTTGTGCTGGCGTGTGGAAGCAGATAATGCTTGAAGAGCCATTTGGGACTCTGGTTGAGACCCAGACTTGGTAAGGGATAACCTACCTGAGCAGGAGCTGCAGCCTCAGCCCCAGTCTGATTGAGGCAGACAGCAGGGTGTGGAGGAAGCCAGGCTGTCCAGTGTAACAGCCATCTCCCAAACCCAACGAGGCAGAGAGATCTGTGTCAGGCACAGAGGGAGCTTTGTCTCTGCAAAAGTCTCCCTGCTTCCCCTCTCCCCATCTTTACATTCCTGAGACCCTGCAGAGGTGCCTGTGGAGAAGCCAGGTGTAAAGAGGTGAAGGCAAGTATCACTACAGTGGCCTTGCAGTGCTTTCCAGGGCCTCCTAATGCAGGGTTGTGCTAGGTCTGTGCAGGGCTTTCACCAGAAGGCATTAGATTTTTAAAGTTCCAGGCTGACACAAGAGTAGGAAGCAGCATCAAAATTGAACACTATCCCTAACAAGCCACTAACAGTGTAGGGAGCTGGAGTGGGACCTAGAAACACCAGGACAGAAGTGCCTGTCTTCAGCACAGCCCAGGGCATAAGTGATGGGTCTATCTCCTTCCATAGAGAGTGACCTGGCATTAGCCTCTGTGCCCAGCCCTGCTATCCAAAAGCCCTATGGGATACAGTGATTTGCAGTCACCTCCTCTTTGGGCTTTTCCTCTGTCCCAAGCTGCCCTCTTGCCAAGAAGGATTTCCTGGTGAGGCAAATAACTCTCCCTATCAGTTTGGACAATTACAGAATAGGTTATAGTAATTTCACTTGTTAGGTGCTCAAGAGACTATAGGTCTTCATGGTCCAAATGGGCCTCATCTGGAACCCCCACCCACAGCTTTTGTTCAGGGGCTCAACCTCATCTCTGCCCAGGGCTGCCAGCCTCTGCCCCAGTGATGGAAGTGGGGTGCTGGATTCTCACCTCAGCTACAGCCCCATGTGGGCTTGTTTATGGGCTCTGTTTGTCCAGAGCCTGACCCATTGATTGATTTCAGACCCTTCTGACCATCACAAACATGTTAGTTAGTGATCTGGTCTCTGGGTTGCCACCTCCTCTTCCTCTGCCTTGCTCCCTGGGTGGGTGTGGTGGGACTAGCCCTGACTGGTGGGGCCTTGTCCAGGCAGATGGGGGAAGTCCCCCCACAGCTCCCTATGCCTTAGGGAGCAGTTAACCCTGTCTACATCCTGACATAACTTGAAAAAACAAATTAAGAAAAAAACCACCTGAAGAAGACTATGACTTTTTGTGGCTTGAAGTGGGCCTGAGTTACTCAAATTTGACAAAGCATTGTACATGTATGCCCCACATGTCAAGCATTTTGCTATACAGTTTTTTCTGCATGCAGTGCTTGCAAAGATGTATTTGTCAGTAAGATGGAGATGAGTAAGGAAATGCTAAACAAACAAAAACCCAAACCAAAGATGATGACAATAAGAAAATAGTAAAAAACAAAAACAAGGGACACAGGTGATATAACCATTAAGAAGTTAGAAGGTGTTTGAGAAAGAGAAATTAACTCAGACAGAAAACATGGGATAAGTTACTGTTAAAGACACAGCACAGCAGACATCAGTGGGAGACAGGTACAGAAAAGACAGTGCTTCAAATGTCCTTCAATTTCTTCCAAAGTCAAGTATATTTTTAGTACCTAGATTTGTGAAACCGTGAACCAACATGAAGCTTGAGAAGGCCAGTGAGTACTTGCGTGACAGCTCCGGCGTTAGGCGCCGTCGCCTCCAGCAGCCAGGGCTGTGCCCTGGGAGGGCACGGGGGCCGCCTCTACATCTTAACTTCGGTGTTTAAGCGGAGCTGTGTGCCCGTCCCGAGCGGGCGGCATCGCCGCTCCCTGTACGCCTTCGTGCGAGCAGCTCTCCCGGGGCTGCGGGGGTCTCCGCGGGCACCTCCACTCTTCTTAAGCGGGCGCGGAGTGCAGGGAGCCCTCAGGAAGGGGGCAGGAGCGGTCTCGTTTAATTCATTCCCCCTGAGTCTTAGTGGTATAAAAGAGGCTTTAGAAGCCGAGCCAGAAGAAGCTGCGACCAGGTGCGCGCCCCGCGCTGTGCGCGATGCTCGGGGCCGGAAAGCGATGCTCGCAGGTCTCCCGCCGTCGGGCAAAGGGTGCCTGGGGCCAAGAGCCCGCTGCCCTCGGCTGTCGCTAGCCCGGACAAGGAGGCGATAGGCAGCCGCTGGGGGAACCACCGCGGCGGCAGTGGGCGACTTTGGGCCACTGAGCCTCCTACCTCCAGACAAGCAAAGCCTCCTCTCCGGCCGGCTCAGGCCGCGCCCTTTGAGCCCGCACCGGCGGGTCCCGCCGCCGAGACTGGTGCTTGTAGAACCGCCCCTCCCTTTAATCCTGATCCGGAGCGGAGGGTGGGCTGCCCCCGGCGCAGGAACCGGCTCAGCTTTGGAGGAAGAGCCAGACTCAGAGGGCGAGTGGCTCCCGGGGCACCCGTGCTCATCGAAGGCGCCCAGCGGAGCGGCCTCCCTCCCTCCGAGGCCCTGTGGACACAGCACCCACACAATGCTTCCTGGGCTCCCGGGGGTAACTCGGGCCAAGTGCTGGATGTTTCCAGGTTTTGGGAAACTCATCCTGGGACGCACCAGACTCCCGGCGCAGCGGGCGGGCGGGGCACCAGTGTCAACTTCGGAGGGGGCATCAAGTGCGGCTCCACGAGGGACACGGCGATGAGCGCGGGGGGCCGGGGAGGGAATATAAGGCTGTGAGGCGGACTCCTGCACAGAGAGTGCCCCTTAGGCACCTACCGAAGGAGATTGAATCAGATTTTTGAGTGTCAGCAAAGAAGCGCGAAGCAGACGGAGGGAGCCGCGCGGCAGCGGCAGGGCAGTCGGGCAGCCAGGGGGGAGCGGGGCTTCTGTGCGAAACCCGGGACGCCCGTGAGACCCGCAGAGACACCACGGCCGGCCTCCCTTCGGCATGGCGCTTTGTTTTAACAGTGACTGGGGGAAGAAAATGCAGCTAAACAAGCAAATAACAAAAAAAAGTCAATCACACAAACAAAAAAGTTAATGGTTTTTGCCTTAGCAGGTGTATTGTCGTGTCGGGCCCCCCGTCCTCCTCCTCCCCGCTCCGTTCCGAGGGTTGCTCAGTTTTCCCCTGTGTCTGTGCCCGGGTAGGGGCGCCGAGCGAGCAGCCAAGGAAAGGAACCCTCTCCGGGCTCTGTCCGGCAGCGGCTGCGACAGGGCACGACTCCTACTTTCGTTCTTATTTTCACGTTTTTCACTTCGCTTATCCCCATCTCTCAGCAGCGGCACATCGAAACGGGTCCCGCCATAAAGGAGTAGGGTTTTGTCCTGCTCCGTGTCCGGCGACCACCTTCCTGTCGCCATGGCGAGCCCGGCGTACCCCGGTGCCGGGAATACAGCACGCCCACACGGCGAACAGCTCTTTGCTTTGCTCCAGGTTACCTCCCAATACACTGACAGAAAATGGAAACAAAAAATAAGTTAATTGCTCCTGATCCTATTCAGGAATCTTAAAAATAAATAGCTTCCCCCAGCCAAAGGGAACGCAAGGCGTTCATTTAGCAGTAACATTAGTTGAGCTGGGAAAGGAACAAATGAGAAAGTGTCATTCATGGCTCCAGCTGCCGCTGGCCTCTCCCAGCCACTTCCACCAAGGGCCCTTTGGAGTTGATGACACCGCTGGGTCCCCTCACAGGCGGACTGATTAGATTAGACGTGATAGCTGCAGTCCACGTTCGGAGCTGGCACACTTAGCCAAATCGCTCGCATGAATTACAGGAGGGCCGGAAGCGCTACTTTAGAGGGTCACTTGTAATTTCGTTTATATGTGATTAAAGGCTTTATACGTGAAAAGGCTTAATTTGCACCGGTTTGGTTTTCGATTTAGGGGGGTCTGTACGAAATGTACGGTACTGCCAAACTTTGTTTTACCTCCGGAAACACTTGTATTTTGCGGGTCAGTGTCAACAGTTTTTCTTTTGTGATGGATTCGGTTACAAATAGCAATACTTTATTCTTTCGCTTGCGGTGGAACTGCTACCGAAGGATGCCAACACACTCTCACTGTATGGGAAGACTACACGTAGTCCCCGAAGGTGTGTACACACGCACATATTTATTTATATTATTTTCTTCCACTGGAGAAATTATCAGTGGAGAAAACGCGAAATGTTACAACTTAAAAGCGGGGAAAGGCCAAGTGCCTTTGCCCACGCTCCAGAAACAGCAGAGCCCGAGACTGCTGCGAGGTGTACCCGGGCTCTGCGACCGTCCCCCGCCGAGCAGAACCGGGGCCGGGGCCACGGCCGGGGTCGGGTGGGCCAGGGAGCCGCGTCCGCCACCCCAGCAGCCGGGCGGATGGCAGTAGCAGCGGATTCCCACCGAAACGGACGGCGGGCGGGATCTCCCCCAGCGCCAGCTGATTAACTGTTACGGCGGCTGGTCCACTTCCCCCCGCTGTAACTCCCCCGTTTATATTTTTACTTCCCTTCAAAAGACAGTAAACAACACGCCCGGAGTGGGAATGAACAGCGAGCCCTCCAGCACCTCAGCAGCCAGGCGCTAATTCCCAATTGTAAGAACCCCGGGCCAAGCACTCCGCCGCGGCGGGGTCTGCGGGCGGCGGGGACGTGCGGACAGTGCTCGGCGCGGCTGAGGGGAGCACGGCGCCCCTGCTCCGTGTCGGGGTAAATCACCTCTTCACAAATCCGGTGGCCCGGGAGGGAACATCTCGGACTGATGCGTAGCGAGAGCAAATCCGAGCTTTAGCAGCGAATACCGGCAGTGTCACTATTAATGACGACTATTACAAAACTAATAATAGTAAACAGCCGCCGCCGAGTCCGCCGATGTCGTGGCCAGAAAGATGATTTGTAATGTCCCTGCTTCCCTCCACGCCCGAATTGCCCAGAGGAGTCCCGGAGCCAAGCGGAACGTTGCCGTCCCTGCCCGTACCCGGTCGTGAGGAGCCGGCTCCGGGCGCACGGAGGGAGCAGTACCGTCTGGCAGGAGGGCTGCGGTAAAACACTCCCAGGAAAATATTAATACACACAACAGAAGGTTAGCGGAGTTATTATCCTTTTCAATTCATTTTTTACTTAAAAACGCAATGGAATTATTCATTTTATTAAGGAGGAAGAAATTAAAGATTAGGCTCTAAGGCGGTATTTTACTTCCCTCTAATCGCCTCTGGGATCAGATTGGAGTAATCCTGACGACGAGATGAATTCGCCGGTGACTCGGATTTTGAGTGCATGTAGAGATACGTTATGATAATAATGCAAGTGAGCAATATCAAGAACATAGCTTAGGAACGAATGAAACACAAAGCCGATTACGGGGAAAAAGAGAACAGCAGCTTTCCCGGGCAGAGCACGAAATCAACTCGAGGCAAAAGTTTTGCCCTTAATTCCTGAGACGGTTTGTAACTCTGGGAGGCTGGCGGGCCTGCTCCTTCCCCCGCCGGGTCTCTTCTGCTGGGACTCGGTACGTGCTGCCAGCCTGGAGGGAGCCCGGGCCCACCGTGCCCCTCCAAAAGAAACCGGCAGAGACGTTCCTTATTGCCACTTTCAGAGCCTGTAAGTCTCTCTGCCTGCACCAGCACGACTGCAGAATATTTGCGGCTCGGCAGATATGTAAAACTTATAAAAAGATGGGGTCAGAGAGCAAGGACAGGACTAAAAGGATATGTCGAGGTTGATTTTAGTAACTCTATCTATATTGCGGGCAACACCAGCACCTAGCAAGGCTCCATCTCTGAATCGGAGCAGAATGACACCCTCCCCCCTCCCCCCGAAAAATGCTGCTTTTAGATCGCTACTGAAAAATTAGGCATTAGCGTAAGTTTTCGTGAGAGATACTAAAAAAAAGGGAGGTATATCGGTAAGGAAGTAACGAATAATTAAGCTACAGCTTCTCCAAAAGTGTATCTCAACATCGAGGAGACCAGTATAATTGCAATGGCAGGGCTGTAATTGCTGCTTTGCGATATTTACCCTGCTCAAATGACACCACGTATTTTACTTTCAAGCACATGTCAAAAAGTCAATCCCAAAAAGACCAGTTAAGAACAAGCTGTTAACATATTAAGTATATGGGATTTGAAGCCTCTAAAACCCACTCAACAATAATTCCCTTCTTCAGCACCAATCAAGAGGAAATTTGCCTAGATTGAATTAAATGTAAATTGCTCTGAAGGAGGAAATTCTCCTCTGGCGGACACAAAGTACGAGAGAGACACCGACACTGTGGAAAAGGAGGCAGCCCGGGGCAGCTGCCCCTCACGACCCTGGGGGGACTCCTGCCCCTCGCGAGTCCACGATCCCTCTTTCCTCCAGGTAAGAGGAGGGCGGCTGCAACAACCCGATCCGGGACAGTAATTACGGTCTCAACGCCCGACCCATCTGCCGTGGGGAATTGCGGGGGAGAAGCAAGTGAGCGGGTGCAGCCCCGGTCAGCGGCTCCCCACCCAGACCAGGGGAAGCCAAGGAGCAGGGCTGGAGCGAAACATCGCGGCCGGAGTCCCCGCACGGCCCAGCACGGATCCCGTCCTTCCTCCTCCTCACGCTTGCCCGCACGGCTGTGTCCATCCCGAGCCACGTCCTTGTGGCCCGCCTGCGCTCCGGGACACCGGAGGGACGGGGCGGACACGGGGATCGTAGGGTGTGCAGAGAGCGGTGCTCGGGCCACGGGCCGTCTTTCGACGTCCGTTCTGGGATCAGCAGGACATTCTCTTCCTCCGTGCCCCGCAGCTCCCGGCCGCGGAGGTACCGTCGTGGAACAGCCTCTGCCTTGCTATACTCAAACGGAGCCGCGGTGGCTTGAGGCCGCATAGGCCAGGTCACAGCGCCGGGGGCAAGGATGCCTCCCTCCGTCCCTCCTTCCGTCTCCCCAACTCTCCCTCCCTTTCTCCCTGGGCCCCCAGCCCTTCCTCTCTGCTCTCACTTCCCCGCAAGAGGGTTGTCCTGGGCCGGCGGCTGCGGGGGGAGACATACTTGCTGGTTCCTGGGCTGGTACAAGAACAGCGAGGTCGGGCCTCCCTGCCTCGCTGGAGGTTTCTCTCCATTAGCAAACCCGAGACCTCCTGCTTCTCTCCCCCTGCCTCGAAGAAGGGCAGTGCTGGACCTCTGAATTGGAAGCTGCTGCATGGGTCCCTCCTCTGAGAGACACGGCCTGGCTGCTCGCTCCTGGGGTGGCAGGGACGGAGGAACCCTTGGCATCTCCTGGGTGTTATTTCGGTAGCGGCCTCCCGGTCACCAGTCCAGTGATCCCCAGGCCAGCGGAAGGAACAGGACCTTGTCCTGAACCCGAACTGTCGGATGATGGGGTGGGCGGGAGCACAGAAAGTCCTGTACCCACCGCAGCCCCTCTCATCTCCCCGACCACCCCCGCTTCGCTGTAAGGACGAACACCCGCTGGCGCTGCCCGCCCCGAACAGGGCCGTCAAATTTCTATTAAATACATGGGAATTCCCTCTCTTTAGGTGCAAATATACCTATACACAGTGTGTGAGCTCTATATTCCTTCGCTTATCTATGCCAACCCTGAGTTTTTAGTATTTGTTATGCATGTATTATATAAGGACACAGAAGCTATACTTAGTGTATATGCAGACTACATATGTATATCTCTACAAACATATATAAATATATATAAATAATGCTTCAGATTTTAAAGGCACTCCTTCTTCCTACCTCCTTTTTCTTCTCTTCCCCTGCCCCAGGTTTTTGAATCATCCTTTTGCTCCCAAGCACTCCTTCCATTTGGCCCGGGAGGTTCCTGCATCCCCACGCGCTGGTCTCGCCGTCTCCTTGTTGGAAGTCCCCCGCTTGTCTACTGTGTTTTCCAAAAGCTCACCGCCACCTGACCCTGTTCTTTAAAGCAGTGAGCAGTCCCAGGAGCAGTCCCAGGAGCAGAGCAGCCATTTCCCTCCCTCCCTCCCTCAGACACACACGTACACACGCACAAAGAGAGCTCGGGCTGGAAAGTGGCAAGGAAACAAACAGCTTCCCCTCTAGCCGCTTCTTCTGCAGCACCTTGTTTGACAAACACCCTGGCGCTTGCCCTTGAATTGGGTTTCACATCCCTATTTAGCACTTGGACAATGATTTTAGATGATGTCATTTAAAGCCAAACAAGAAAATTGATCTCGGATTTGCTTGGCCTCTAAAGCCTGGTTAAGCAGATTGCAAATAATAATAATAAAAAGAGAGAGGGAGGGAGGCAGAGGGGAGAGAGGCGAGAAGGAGGGAGAGACACCTCCTTCTCTGGGCGGGGGAGGCGCGGGCGCCAATGAAAAGTAGCCGCTTGCTGGGGGGGGGAAAAACTTTTCCTGTTGACTGTTGGAAGCGAATTGAGCAATTATCTAGTTTACCTTCTCCTCTTGGAAGTTAACGATTGGCGAGATCTTGGCTGCGTTATTGACACAACACTTTCTATTGATAGAAATAAGTAGCGATTGTCCCGAGTCACTGGTGCGCCAAAGTAAACTGTGATGGGCTGGCATGAGTCCACTGGACTGAGAAGGCTGGTTCCGCGGAGGCTATGGTGATGGTGGCGGCGGCGATGCTGGTCTCCCTCCTTGCAGATCAGTAACAAGAAAAGGGGCAGAGAAAGTGAAAGAGAGGGGAGAGGAGGAAAAAAAAAAAAAAAAAAAAAAAGAAAGAAATCAAAAAAAGAGGCGTCTACCAGAGCGGCTCAAACCGGCAGAACAAATGCAATTCAGCCATGGACAATAGTAGCAACCACACGGCGACCAAAATCCTAGCGACTCCTCCGTCCAGAGAAAGCCTGTCTGCCAGGAGCAACATGATCAGCACGCCCAAGCCACTCGCTTTCTCCATTGAGCGCATCATGGCGCGGACTCCAGAGCCCCGCTCCATCCCCGTCCCGCAGCTCCTCCATGGCTCCGTGGCCAAAGGCGACCCCAAGCACCCGCTGCACCTCAACTCCTCCATCCCCTGCATGATCCCCTTTGTCCCGGTGGCGTACGACACCCTGCCCAAAGCGGCGGTGGCCGGAGCGGAACCCAGGAAGGCTCACTTAGATTCCGCTTCCTCGCCCTCCTTTAGCTGCGGCGATCTCTTGAACTGTGCCCTGAGCTTGAAAGGAGATTTCCCCCGCGATGCCCTGCCCTTGCAGCAGTACAAACTGGTAAGACCCCGAGTGGTCAATCACTCCTCCTTCCACGCCATGGGAGCCCTGTGCTATTTCAACCGAGGCGACAGCCCTTGTCACCCGTCCTCCAGTGTCAACATCCACCCGGTGGCTTCTTATTTCCTCAGCTCTCCCTTGCACCCGCAGCCCAAGGCTTACCTGGCGGAGCGGAACAAGCTGGTGCTGCCGACCGTGGACAAGTACCCGGCGGGGGTGGCCTTCAAGGACATATCTCAGGCTCAGTTGCAGCACTACATGAAAGAAAGTGCTCAGATCCTCTCGGAAAAAATCGCCTATAAGACGTCGGAGTTTAGCCGTGGCTCCCCGAGCAGCAAGCCCAAAGTTTTCACGTGTGAAGTTTGTGGAAAGGCAAGTAGCGCCGTAGCCCGCCTCCCTTCCCCAGCCTCCTGTCCCCGTCCGTCTGCCCGCCGGTTGTCGGTCGCTTGCTTGCTTCATTTTTAAACGACGGCTCCCCCTCGGCACTCTTACCTTCTAATAGCAATTTCATTTTATTTTATTGTCTGCTTTCTCTTCCAAGGTATTTAATGCACATTATAACTTAACGCGCCATATGCCGGTGCACACGGGAGCCAGACCCTTTGTTTGCAAAGTTTGCGGGAAGGGCTTCAGACAGGCGAGCACGCTCTGCCGGCACAAGATCATCCATACCCAGGTGAGCCCATTCTCTGTCCCTTCCTCCCTGCCCAAGACCGTCCGCTCACGTTTTTCGGGGAGCTCGGCGTTGTCCGGCGCTCCGAGACAGCGGAGTGGGGGGCGGCCGATCCGCAGCCGCGGGGAGATTTCGTTTGCCCCGAGCGCGGTAGTACCGCGGGGTGCCCCGCACCGGCAGCTGCGAGCCGTCAGTTAAACACACAGACTCCACTAACCAGCTCATAAACCCCGCAAAACAGAACACAGACCCCGCAAGACCACCAACAAGCCGTGTCTTGGTGTTTATTTCCCTCCAGGAAAAGCCACACAAGTGCAACCAGTGCGGCAAAGCTTTTAACCGGAGCTCGACCCTGAACACGCACACGCGAATACACGCTGGCTACAAACCATTTGTCTGTGAATTTTGTGGCAAAGGATTTCACCAGAAAGGTACCGGTTTCAAGAATCCACTCTCTTGCTCGGCTTCCCTCTCCCCAGGCCAGGTCAAATGTCGGGACAATTTGCGACAGGGAGGGTGGCGGGGAGTTAATTTTGTTTTCACGTTTAATTGTTAGATATTTTGGTTAATTTTAAGTATGGCTAGCTCCGACACATGTCCTGGTCCACGGAGCGGGGCAGAGGTCTCGTTCCGGGGGGGAGCGCGGGGCAGTCGTTCGGCGGGAAGCGCCTGTTCTCCCCGCACCGCAACGTGCAGCTTCCAACGCGGTTCGGCAAACGAATTCGCCTCTGATTTCCCCCTCCAAATACAAGAATTTATCTACTTTTTCTTCCCGCGTTGCTGTGAAGTCTAAACCCAGGGGTTTTATTTCTGTAACTGTCGCGATTTTGGTTTATTCGATCCTTTCCTCGTCGTCTGTTAACAGCCGCGGGGAGGATGGGGAGAAGGCGGCTGTTTAAGGTCGTTTTTTCCTAAAACTGAGCTCTGGTGATGGGACAGAGTTTGGGAATTGTTTATATTTTCCTCGTCTTTGCAGTGTCCGTCTTTCAAACGCAGGTCCATTTGCCCTTCTTGTCTCATTCCCAGGCAATTATAAAAACCACAAGCTGACTCACAGCGGGGAGAAGCAGTTCAAGTGCAATATCTGCAACAAGGCTTTTCACCAGGTGTACAATCTGACCTTCCACATGCACACCCACAACGACAAGAAGCCCTTCACCTGCCCCACCTGCGGCAAAGGCTTCTGCAGGAACTTTGACCTCAAGAAGCACGTCCGTAAGCTGCATGACAGCGCCCTGGGACTGCCCCGGCCNCGCCGGTGCGAGCCCTTTACGCCTCTTTGCATGCACCTGTTAAGCAGTTTTGTGTATTACGCTCTATATCGCCACTAACGTTAATGGGACAGGTTGTTTCCTTCTTTTTTTTTTTTTTTTAAATTTTCCTTTGTTCTTTAAAGACTATTTTTTTTGTTGTCATTGCATCTCAGGTGGAGAGATGGTTAAAAAAAAAAAAGGGAAAGAAAAAGAGCCAAGCCAATTTCTGCTGTATTTATTTGGGAATCTGTATTATCAGAGCCGGGAACGCTGCACCACTTTAATTATTTCTATGTATATATATGTTCCCCTCGTGTTGACCCTGCCCTGCCTCCGCTGCCTGCTGGTTATCCCCCCCTTCTTGGTTTCCTCCTCTCCCTCTCCCCTTGCATATCGTATCTATATGGACAGAACTGTTCTCTATGTACTGATTTGAATTTCGCATTGATTCTTGCACGTGGAGAAAAAAAAAAAAAAGAATTCTTTGACCTGATGGAAATAAACCTTTGCCAAAGAGTGACTGCGACGGCGGGGGCTGCGGCGCGGACGGGCGGGGAGCGAGGGTTTGGCGCTGCCGCACGGCAAAGCTCTTCCTCGTCATTGCCAAAACACTGAAACAACCGCTAAAGACTTTAATTAAGACGGGTAATTAGTTCGAATTGATCAAAGCAGGGTTGTTATGTTATTAGCTACTCAGCACACTCTGCCAAGCCGAGCCTTGAAAGCGAAGCCCGCCCGTCAGTGGGCGCCTGAGGAGCGGCGGGAGGGGGTGTCTAGGATTATACCGCTCCCGGGGTAAACGAACCAGGCATGGTAGACGGGTGCTTACCCCCCGGGGAAGGCAGGCGGGCCCGCTCACCTCCCTCTGCTCTCTCAGGGCTGTGCCCGCATCCCCCTCTCAATCTCGAGGGTACATCCCGGACAGGGGGCCGGGGTAGGGTCCGAAGACGGCGACGCGGGGAGGTCCAGGGAGAAGCGAAGGGTGTCCCACAGGCGCTGGGGTTTGCCCCAGTCGAGGAACCTGTAAGGAGCGTCTGCGGGTCTGCCCCAGAGTGAGCCCTGCAAGAAAGGGTGATGTGACATCCCAGATCTCGCCCAGCTCTTGTAGCATCTGGAGCCCTCCCAGGGTTTTGGCTTTTGGTGAGGAGAGAAGCACCGTGGTTACACTCGTAACTAACGCGTTACACCCAAGATGCGGATATCGCCCTGCAGCCGGCGCTCCCACCGCCCCTCCTGGGACGCCCTCCCCGGAGTGCCCGCAACCAGCAGGTGTGGTCCTCAAGCTGGGGCCGACGGCTCTAGTCTCCACCGTGCGCCTTTGAAAGCGGCTGAAAGGGGAAGCACATCTCTCTCGTTTCACACGTCTCAGATTACGGCGGTATAATCTCCGGGGCAGGCGGCTCTGCGTGTAAAAAGCAAAGCAACAGGTCAGATCCACAGCTCGGGCAGAGCCCGCGGCACCCCGGCAGGGCTCGGCTTTTCCCCGCTGCAGGGGAATTGGACGTGCACCCGCTGTCACGCGATGGCTGTGCAGCGGCCTGGGGGCTCCCTCTGGAGCGGGTCTCCCCTTCGGAGACCTTGGGGAAACCGGGAGCCGCTCCCCGCTTTTCCCGGGGACTGCGGCAGCAGGGACAGCAAGAAGAGGAGGTGAGACACCCCTCAGGTGACCCCGGGTAAGATGGAAATCAGGATGAAGCGAGATAGGGAGGAGAAGCTCCTGTAGAGCTGTGGCGGCAGAGCAGGTGTCCTTTGAGGATCTGTCCCTATGGGCACTTCTCTTTAGCTCTGCTCTGATCCTGGGACTAGAAAAGTGTCATTCTGGCTTCAATACAGATAAAATTCTCCCAAATCAGGTGGCTGCAGTGTGTTGCTAGTTAAAAGGAAAACTTTTGCAACATGTATTGAAAGGTAAGATGTCCAAACCCACTGAACTGATGCGGGTGTGCCATTCCTCTGAGTCTGTGCTTGAAGGAAATGATTCAAAGCAGAATTGCTTTCTTATTGAAGCAGAAGTCCAACTTGTTTTTCTTATTGCTGAGCAAGAGTGATACTACAAGTTACTGCAGCTATACTTGGCATTGATAAGTATCTTAATTTTACAAGTATTTTAACCAGTTCAAAACTATTCAAACACTGGATACTGGAATACTGGGAATACTAGAATAGTCACAAAAGTATTTCATATCATGACAAAGGGATGTGGATGTAAATATATTGTGAAACAAAAGGGGAATATAATCTGGCCATTTTGTGATGAGCACATAACATCAATTTCAAATCAATCACACATGAGGCCTGATGATTCTACTGGAGATTATGTGCACTGGTTACCCAGATGTCTGGCAATTCTGTGCTCAATTTTATTCCTTCAGATTGTTTTCTAACTGCCAGGAGAAATGAGGACTCAGTCCTCCCCATCCAGAAGCTGTAATTTCTCCCTTTTTCATGGCTAGAGGAGAGAGAATTTCCGATGTTGCTTGACCACAGACCATTTACAGGTTTATAAACAATTTTTTTTTTTTTTTTGCCTTTTCTCCTGTAAAAGATCTGCAGTTGCTGCATAATCTGGATTCTTCCACATCTTCCTGATGGAGAACAATAGTTTGCTAAGGAACGTGCATGCAGGGGTGACCACGTTTCGATATGGAGTGGAAATGAGGCACTCTAGCTTTATTCCAAGGTGAAGCAGAGAAAGTCAGTGATGAGCATGGATAAGCATTTCTCTTCCTAGATTTCTTAGGGTAAACACTACAGATGTGGGACTTAACAGGGAGATGATGATAGCTCATTTGTTATTTCACTATATAAAACCACGTTTGTGTCAAAGACTGGTATTAATTCATGCCTTGGGAGGCCTGCATAGAATTACCTTTCATTTCCTCTCCTTCAAGATTAATCTCAGGTCAAGTGAATTTCTAGTTAATGGTCTGAGGCAATTCAAAGCTGTTGAAATCATCATGAGAGACAAAAGCTGTAATTTGATGTAGCTATATTTGATGTAACTATTAACAGCTCTCCTTACACAGACAAGATTTATAATTTTAATTTTTTTAAAATGTGAATAATTTTGATAGGAGAAATGGAGCCATCTGTACCTAAAGGAAAGGTTATATGTTCTAATTTCTGCATGCCAATCAGCATCATTGCCATATTATCCATATTCTGTGTGACAAGTTATCAGCCTCATTCTACCAGTCCCTCATGGATGCTGAGAGGAGAAGAGCCTTGGTGAGTCTGGACCTGCTGAAATCCAGAGCAGCAGAGCTGAGCATCAGCATCCTGACAACAGTGTAGCCCACCCCCCACCTATCACAACAGCTTCACTTCAGTGCTGAATGAAAGGGAGACAAGTCTGGTGCCTGTGGGACCCTGAAGCAGAGAGCCCTTGTAAAGGAGGAGCTGTTGCCCTGTACTCTCATCCCCACCCAGGAGTTCTCAGATGGGACTGAATTTCTTCTGTGGTTGTCAGATGCTACAATTTTGTTAATGTGTTAATACTGAAAGTGTCATGTACCTGAAAGAACTACTAGAATTACCAAAGCTGTTGTATATTGCTGTAGAAATAAAATACACCATGGCAGGATCTTCTCACATCATCGAAGTTCCTTCTGAAACTGAAATGGTGCTGACTTAGTTTTGCTAGTGCTTTATTCATGACCAGACACTCCTCAACAACAGAAAAAAAAACAAACGTCTCCCTCGCCTCACCCCCAAGAAAAAGGAAAAAAAGACAAAGATATTAGTATTAATGTTTGGTTGGGATTTTTTTTTTGTTGTAGGGGGGTAGTGGTGTTTTTGGTTCTCTTTAAAAAAATCCTCATGCATGCCAAAATGTAAACTAAATCCTCAGCTTTTTAATAGCTTCCAAAATCACTCTGTGCTTAATGGGAAGTTATATGGAAATCCAGAATATCTCAAGGTACTCAAAATGAACACTGGACAATGTTTAGTCAATTAAGTATTTTTAAAATATTTTTATTATGATTTTTAATCACTTTCTTACACCCAGTCTTTATAAAGACAATGGTGAAAAAGGAGAGATTAAAGAAAGTTCAATAAATTCACCTGGAGCTATCTCAGATGAAGGCATGTTCATCGCAGCTTTGTAGCAGGACAATTTATTTGGACAGTGCTTGAAAACTAGCACTTAGGAAATGCTCCTACTCTTTACCTCCTCTGCCGTACTTAGAATGGGATAGTGTCTTGGTTTGAGACAAATTCAGAGGAAAATATTTTCTGATAGAAGGCAGATTACAGCCACCCCTCCCTCACCAGGTTTGGGAAAAAAGAAATACGTCCTCAGAGAAAAGGGAAGAAGAAACAAAACTATTTATTTAACACAAACCAGGAAAAGATAATAATGCTAAATAACAAAATCTCTCATCGTGGAGAGAAACTTGGAAGATTTTAGAGGTTTTTTTTTTGTGGGTGTGGTCTCTCTCCTCTTCAGAGCTGGGTTGGTGTGCAGGGCCCATGTCCAGGCTGGTGGAAGGTTTCTCAGTAAGGTTTTGATGTTCTGGTGTTCTGAACAAGTCTAGAAGAGAAGAAGAAGAGACCAAAGTCCCAGGGAAACAGAGGAATTTAACTCTCTGTCTCTCTCCAGAGAAAAAGAGCTGAGAGCCCACTGGAAAGCAAGGAAGGTGCTTCTTCCCCTCTCTGCAGCAGCAGCAGCTATCTCCCCACCACAGCAGAATAACAACAGAGAGTAGTGACTTTGAACCTCAGAACTGTTTTGAAAAACTTCTTCTGATTGTTTTTTTCTTTCTCTCTCTTTTCAGGCTCAGTTTAAAGGCACAGAAAGACACAGGATTTATATCTGGGCCATATGGGATACACTTCATAAAGTCACTCCAAGACAGACAGTCGCCATTTTGTCCTTTGGAGCTTGGTAAAGAAAAAAGGGACCTAATTTTCTCCTGGGATTTTGACATGCTCATATCAAATAGCTATAATTCTTCAATTATGTAAATCTTTCCCCCCACTGGCTGTTCAGCTGCTGCTCTGATCAGGTACCATCCTTATGGAGGCAGAATTGCGTTGTACCCTGCTGGCCACTGTACTAGTACCTATTTAGTAATAACTCCCACCTCTCCTGCAAAAGTAGTGGCAGCTACAGCTCCACTCCATGCTGGGTCCCCCTTCCCTTCCTGGCTCAAGAATGACTTCTGGATGGCCACTTAGGGGCTGCAAGCATGCTGTGACCCTCTGCAACACATGGCTGGACTCACCCTTAGTCCTGTGACTTTGCAGAAAGTCCTTTTGCTTCAGTAATCTGCAACTTTTGAAACAATACAAAACTTCTATTTTTAAAACTTCTGGTTGTATTATGATGTACAAAATGTGTCTATCTTTGGTCCTCTTTTGAAGCTTCCATGTAAGTTATTTAACAGCTTCACTGTTCAGTCACTGTTGTAGTCAAACCCTTGCCTATCTGATCAGGCACAGTATTAAATCCAATAATGATGCCCATGGAAATACAAAAACTCCCTTTCTGCGTTTGAGATGGTTAATATTTCACCACCATTATCATGTGAATTCTAAAAAATCATCTTCAGTTGCCAATGAATTAAAATATATAGAGAAGCTGCTTTTCAGCTTTTTTTTCTGAATAATTGTATGACAAATTAATACACAGTAAGTTTTATTTTGTGTGCAAAATGGAAGGGCAATATTTTACAAATGTAAGCATGAGCAACTTATCTGCAACAGTAGAGCTAAGTTTTTATTTTTGGGGATAGAACTATAAGATTCAGTTGCAGACTGACACAACATGCAAGAGATTGATTCATAGTACTTTAGCTTACAGGGATTAAATACAACAGATGGCACAAAAAGAAACCTTTTCAAAATATTTCTAAACTACCTGTTAACCTCTTGATATTACCATGAAACATCTGAAGAGTGTATACCTCCACATAAAAACCTTGCCTAACTCAGGTTTTATAAAAATAACCTTGAACAAGAACTTCCTTTCTAAACAAAAATGATTAAAAACTCTTGGACAATAAATAAGTTCAGGTGAAATTTTTTTCTGAACGAACAAGAATTTGTAAAGCAGTGTCTGCTGAATCACAACCTCCTGAACCACAATATTTTAGAAAAGTATTTAGCTTTATGTAAGAAGCACATCAATAAATTGCATTTTTTTCTCTTGTTCACCAGAAAACAAAAAAAAGAAATGGAAATCTTATTTTTTTAACTACTATATTTTAAAAGGAACAACATATTTCCTGTTAAAATGAGGAATGCAGGAATCACATAACCATTTGATCTTTTGTTTACCAGCAATACATTAATCTGCATATCATAAACAAGAATATGTTTTTTAAAAACACTTCAGGCTGCTTCAACTGAATACTAAAAGCTGAGGGCCAATGGTGGCTTATTATTAGTCCAATAATGCTACTGCATTGCATGAAGCAGTGCAAAAGATAGAGAAAATTTATTTTAGATGGCATTTTCAAATTCATGGCATACATTTCAAATGTATCAAGTTTGAAAAGCTGCAGTTGCAGTGGCTAGAACCTTTAGGTAAAAACCAAAACAAATTCATAATTACTTTAGTGGGAAACATGTAATTATTATGATTTCATATAATTAAGTCATGGACTGTTTTGATCTGCAAGTTCTAAGAAGCAGAGACACCCTTCCCTACAAACAGTGTTTCTTCTGTTCTTGTGGAGCATGCTGCTTCTCACATACCTTTAGAAATGCAGTGTATAATTACATTTTCTTTGTGAAAATAGTTAAGTATATGAGGATTATAACTAGAGCAGAGACTGAGTTACCCCCAAAACAAAACTGCCACAAGACATGCAGCTGAATCCTCATCAATAAAATTCATGTTTCTTGAAAAAGAAATCAGCAACTTGTCTAAATCCTGTCTGTTGCTGAATGTTAGTGCACTGCAGACTGACTTGTGGAAGTTACAGTGTGCAAAGAGCTACTTTAATTTATGTGAGAAAAGGAATAGAACATAGCCAAGTTCCATTTACTAAAACTAACTTCCATCTCTCTCTGTACTAATTACAGAGGGTGTTACTTTACAAGACCTTTTTTCTGAATAATTTTTTGTAGAAATTTCTTTGACAAATTTATAAATCACTGAAGCAGTGTACAAGTAGATGTTGACAAAACATTTATATAAGAACTTGCTCTATTGGGAAGAAATTTTTTCAAACCAGAGATAACCAGCTTAAGGGCCAGGAGGAGTCTACTGGGCTGGGTTCTTGCCTGCGGGGGTCATGCTCACATTCAGAGGCCCCTTCGGCTTCACGTGCTTTCAAACACTTCAGGAGCACCTGTCCTGTATTATAAAATCAGAGTATCTAGCCCTGCTTTACTTGGACTGCTTCTCTTGGCATGAATGTCAAAAAGCCGTAAGATCAGGGAGGGAGTGGGAGATTGGATGGGGGTCCAAAATCTGCAGCACATGATTGGTCCCGTGACAGGTGTTCAGTACCTAGTTTACAAGAGAAATGCCTTTTTAGAAGTGGCTTAATTAAAAGTTATCTTACTATGCTTAAGCAACTCACAGGTAGGTATAAATAATTTAATTTAATTTAATGTGGGTGACAAACTTCTAGGAGTCTTCCCAGTGCCCAGGTTTTTGATATTCCAGATTCTGGGAATTAAGTGTTAGAAAAGGACTGTTGGTTACTCAGAGTGGGGCTGCAATACTTTTGAAAGATCTTGGTTTCACCTTAGTGCACAAATGAAGATAATTTCTGGAATTATGAGATGAGATTATTTGTTAACCAGTGTTCCTGCTTTCCCAGCCAGATTTTTTGGTCATATTCTTCGTTCAAGCCATCTGCTTCTTTTACAGATCTCTTTGGCTTTTTTGTTTTCATTTCCTAAGGAGCGTGAAGCACCAACTTTTAAAGTGTCCCACTCTCTTATCCAAAGTTTAAATATAGTTACTCCTTCACCCATTTTTACAATCAAGTGGTTGCTACATGCCACATGGAGTAATTAGCTTACGAATAATTTTGTATTCCAGAAATTTGTTTCCTTGTTAGCAAAGTACAATTCAGAAAAATCTTGCTGAAGTGTCCTGGATTGAGATAAATTCAGAGGAAAATACTTTCTGATAGAAAGCAGATTACAGCCACCCCTCCCAGCTGCTCCCCGTCAGGCTTGGGAAAAAGGAAGTATTTCCTTGGAGGAAAGTGAAGAAGAAACAAAACTCTTTATTTAAAAAACACACAGGAAAATAACAATAACTCTAAATAACAAAATCTCTCACTGTGGAGAGAAACCTGGAAGATTTTAATGTCCTTTTGTGGATGTGGTCTCTCTCTCTCCTCTTCAGAGCTGGGTCGGTGTGGGCCCACCTTCAGGGCCTTGGTGGAAGGTTCTTCTGATGTGTTTTGATGTGGTTGAAATAGTCCAGAAGTGAAGAAGGGAAAAGCCAAAGTCTCAGAAAAAAACTTGACTCTCCATCTCTCTCTGGAGAAACAGAGCTGAGAGCTCACTGGAAAGCAAGGAAGGTGCTTCCTCGCCTCTCTGCAGCAGCAGCAGCAGCAATCTCCCCACCACAGCAGAAGAATGCAGAGAGAAGTAGTGACCTTGAAGGACAGAACTGCTTTGAAAAAGTTCCTCTGCCCGTTTTTTTTTTTTTTATTTCTGTCCCCTCTCAGGCTCAGTTTAAAGGCACAAGATTCATATCTGGGCCACATGGGATACACATCAACATCATAAACTCAACTTAAGACATCAAGGTATGAGTCAAACTGGCCTATCTACCTTGGGCAATGCTTATGATATTGGGCATCCTAACAGGAAGTAAATGAACATAAATGACTCTATTTTCTACGCCATCAATGGAGAGACATAAGTGCCTCTAGACAAACATCTCTAGAAAAAGAGATTCAGGCCCTGCTTTGTTAGGTACTACCCTCAGTGCAGATAGTCTGCATTTCTAGCAGCCTCCAGAAACAATACAGTTGCTGAGGCATCATTATTATGTCTTCTGGGTGAACAAGATGAAATCCCATCATATGGTGATAGTGACTACTTTTTGCACAATAATTTGGTGGCAAGGTTACTTATCCACATAGCCTTAAGCTGTACCCTGCTTTGTCTGACTGACTCACAACACCAACCTCTGCATTGCAGGAGACCATCCTAGCCCTTTAGCCATGGAGTATGTTGAGAGAAAGCACTCTCCAAGCCTCCTAGTTTGCTCTGCATCTGACATGAAAACACTGATGTGGCCAGCAGGACAGTGAGCAAAAAGAACTTCTTCCCCTGCCCTCCTGAGTCAGGCAATCAGAGGGAACAGAGCTGTTGTTCTAGCTGGGTGCTGTGGAGCACATAAACAGTTTTCAAGCAGCTTTGGAAGCAGGGATGAAATCCCAGGCCTGCTGCCTAGTCAGTATGTGGTATTATCACTGGCTCTGTGTCTTGCATTCCTGGCTTCACAATGTCTCATTTTAAACAGAGACACAAATACTGTCATGTGAAATATTGTGTGGCTTTCTCGTTTTCAGCTTTTCCCTTGGCTCTGAGTATAATCCATCTTGTGTTGTGCAGATTAAGGACTTTTTCCTGCAGGATGAGCTGAATTCTGGCAATTGTTAGGTTTCATTGTCAAATGCCACTCTTGCTTGCATCTGGTAGATTTTAAGAAATCTTCAGCTCCCATCAATGCGTGCCGGAATGACTCTTTCTGGAGCCCATGGTTGTGGCTGTATTCAACTGTGAAGACTTTCCAGCCTAGCAAAGTGCCTGGGCAGATAGGCTGTACCTGCTGCAGGTGATGTCAAAGCAGTTGTTATTTCTAATAGTTAGCACAGCTAAGGGAACAGAAAAGTTCCGGATTCTTGAGTGCAGAAAAATTAAATGTATAGGAGACTTCTTCCATCTCTTTAAGAAATATTCCCAAATTAATTTGATTTTATTGAATTGTTAAAACTTTACAACTGTTTGGGATTATCAGGAAACCTGTTTCTGGTTTGCTTTAGAAACAGTATCTTCCTTGGAGAGGAATTTTTTTGGATACCTCTACCTTTCCAACAAAAATTAGTATTTGAAAATAATGGTGGAGCATAAGTGCATTTACCTAGTAAAGGCTAGCATAAGAAAATGTGGCTATATAAACTTCCCCATATTTCCCACTTTGGATTTTATGAATTCACATAAAAGGGAATGCTTCTTGCTCTATACGTGAAACATTTGCAAGAAGTGAAGAGAACCTTCTTGACACTTGGATACCTCTCACTTTGTTCAAATGTTGAGTGCTGCCATACCCTTATACCCATCCCTGGGAAGCCAAGAGGAGCCTCATGGTGGTCTCAGACTGCTGGGGCTGGATCAGATGTGAAGCTGAGGGTGAGATGGGCTGATGGCTATGACTGATGACACATTCCTGCTTTCTTGTCTCTTCCCCACACTGGGGACATGAGATAACTGGTAGCCATGTGCCAGGGTAAACTCACTGTAAGTCATCTGACACCTCCTCAGTGTGGCAGCTGCACTTGGAGGCTGCCTGCTCCCCTCTCAGTGAAGAACTTTATTTGGAGACCATTGATATCAAGCACTGAGGCTTCTGCTAGGCTGTGGTACTGAAAAGGCAATGTACAATTATACTGGGCTGATCCCACTGTGGGTTTCTGGAGTTTGGGAGGGGATTTTTTTTTGTGTTGAAGATTGGCTTTTGTTTTTTTTCCTCAGATTGGAATTTAAATCCTATTAAATGGAATGAAAAAAAAAAAACAAACCAATCCTTCTCTCCTTTGAGCCCAACTAGTCAGATAAATAAAATTCTGAAATACAATTATCCTGTGTTATCAGCAATCTAAAAAAAGTAAAAAATGTTTTATGGTACCTCAGTTTGTAACTAATAATTTTCCATATCCAAAGGGCTTTCCAAGCTGTCAGGAACACCATATCCAAATTGATCTGAATGTTCTCAAGTATCTTAATTTTACTCTGTTACTTTTTCTAAAAAATCTGGTGTCACACCATAGTATTCTCCATTATTGTAAAATGAATTATTCAGTATGACCAGTGGAAAATCTTCATAATTTAGATACAGATTTTTTTATAAATCTCAAATTTTATATAATACTGAAAACTTCTGTGTAGTTTTTAATAAATCAACTCACTTTTATTAAAAGTTCAGACAGAAGCTCCATGGAACTTACATTTTGCCACCAACTTCAGTTGAATCAGTGTGAGACATATTTGGAAGATGATTCTATGGATATGCTGAAATATTATCCACTTTGGTATGCAATTGCTTTGGTAAGATGTTATGTTAAAATCCAAATATAAGCACTCTGAAGATAGAAAGAGAGAAAGATGAAAGAGTGCTCCAAAAATCTAAATATTTCATTTATATTGTTAAAAAAATCACAGAATCACAGGATAATTTGAGTAGGAAGGGACCCAAAAGGATCACCAAGTCCAGCTCTTTGATGAGTGGCCCATAAGGGCATTGAATCCACAACCTTGGTATTATTAGCACTGTGTTTTGACCAATTGAGCTAAAATATTTGGGTATCAACAATTGTGGGTATAGTAAGTAAGGGACACAGTGTTTCCCACCCGTAAAATATTACCATGCTATAGTCTATTTCAGAATGTGCTGCCAAATAAATATTTATGGTTAATTCTGCATTTTTGGGCTTAGTAGTCTGATTTCTTCAACAGATATCTGAGCAGTGTCATTCCACTGCAGATGTACCATGCAATCAGCCTCATACTCACAGTGGGATACTGCTGCTAATTGCCACAGCTGTAGCTCAGAATAAGGTAGCAGCTTCTCAGTGAAACAGAAACAAATTAAGATTAAATTTAAATGAATCAATCAGAAACAAAATCCCAATTACCCAACTGTGAGTTGCTTTTATAGTTCATTAGCTATTAACACTAATAATACTGTAAAAGAATTGCTAATTTTCCTGGGACATATTGTACATGCTATAATCCAGTAAAAGGGCGGGTTTGAAATGTGAGTTGATTCTTAGGAACATAACTCAGGTCTTCTTTGAGCTTTCTGCTGATAGATTCCTCATTATTCAAGTTTTTTTGGTGTGCACTGTCAAGCCTGAGGCCCCATTTGATCATTGGGAGTGAGTATCATTTCTGTTTGTTTTGTATCTTTGCTTTCCCAAGCCAGGAGATTTTCCTGGTTGTTGACATACAGAAATATGCAAGGATCCAGTATATATGAATTGAGAAAGTATTTTGTTATTGGCTCCTTCTGGCCTGAACCTTCATCACACCAGTGAAGGAACCTGTTGTCAAGGAAGACAGATGGAATCCAAAACTGTGGGCTGATTTTTAAATCCCAATCTGACCACTAATGCTATCATTTTCTATTTGTCCATATTAAAGACAAAAGTGGGTCATAATAAGATATCCTTGATAGACTCTCTTAATTAAGAGGAGCACGTTCCTCATGATGAGCTGGCTGACTAGAACACCTGTTTTAGCTATAAAACTGTAATATAGTTGTATTCCCTGTTCCCTCCCTGCTTTGAAGGAACAGTCTGTGTTAGGCTTTTCAACTGGAATTACACTGATCATGTCTAAGACTGTAGCTAAGCAGAGAGAAACTTGGCATGTAAAACTAGACATAGGAGAAAATCTTCATTGTTAAAGTTACTGACAGATCCTGTCATCTCTGTGAAATCCAATTGAACTAAATCTTTGCTTGATTATTTAGATGTGAAGGGCAGAGATTTAAGCAATTGTTTTCTGTGGCTGGTAATTGAAAGCAAACAGTGGAAATTCAGTGGGAGGTTTTTGGGAAAACCCAAGATTACAAACTTGTTTTTCTCATAATTTCCCTTTACATAAGTAGGTAATTTTGGCTCCCTACCCCCCTTCTCTCTTACACACATATATGGAAGAAAAACATACTTTGTGTATCCTCATTCAAGTCTGTAGCCATACAGTCATTGTGGTCTGGAGTTTTGTGCACTCCTGTAGAGACCTGTGTCTTACTCACCACCCTGCCCAAGTCCCTGCTTCTGCCAGGTACCCTTGCACAGGAGCCCTCAGCTTTCAGGAAGTTCTCCTTCTCAACGCAGCATTAGAATGAAAACTGTTCATCAATAACACTGTCATGGACCCATAGACCCTCCTTTAGCAAAAGGAAAAACCTCTGTACAGGTTTTGCACACAACCATGAATACTGGCTAGTTCCAAGATAGTCAAATGGATCTGGGGGAACTCTCCTGGGCACTGAAACTCAGTTGTTAGTCCAGTCACTAGCATGGTTTAGTGAGGGCCAGACAAACAATTCCCAAACACACTTAAGGATTAGTATTGATCAGAGACCATTCCCACTGGGCAGGTTGGATGCAGCTACTCTATTTTTGGAGAGTAAGAAAATTTAATAATATAAATACAGGTTGTTTTCCGTGTTTTTCTTGCCAGCTAGGTTAAGTACTTACAAAGCAATCCAGTGCATGTTTTGTTTACTAACACAGAGGCAGCTTGTGTGCATGCTTGTTCTTATGCAATTCAGGTTGTGTTTGAATGGAAGGGTTGGATGTATTTCACAACTACAGGAAAAAATCCTGTG
>VZTN01005020.1:149798-163592 GCA_013400515.1 Erpornis zantholeuca | reverse complement strand
CAGCAATGTTGTGGCACTTCCACGCTGGCCTTGGCATGGTCTTTGTAGCTGCAGTGTCCCTAGAGCTGTGGGCTTTGTGCGTTTCTAGATCCTAACCCTTTGCATAACTCTGACTCTTAGCCTTGGTGTGTATGGAAAGCCAGCAAGGGTCAGGCAGGTGCCAAGGAGCGAAAAGTGTGGAGGGAGCAATATTTGGGCACTCTGGAGCTTGTCTTGGCATGGTCTTTGCAGCTGCAGTGTCCCTGGAGCTGTGGGCTTTGTGGTTTTTTAAATCCTAACCCTAAGCATAACTCTAACCCTCTAACTCAGAGCATGTGGGTTGGGAAAGAGGAATCTAAGTTACATTTGCACAGGCCAGGTTGTACAAGTTCACCTGTGGAGATTACCATGAGCCTGGAAAGCGAAGTGTTACCTTTCAGAGCGGGGCTGGTAAATTAGGTATATTTTAAAACCTCAAGATCTGTTTCGTAAACTGTGTGCGGACATCCAGCCTCCAATGGCAGACATAAACAATGTCCAAAATAAAAGGTCCTCCCTATGAAGGACATGATCGATGATAGAGAAGTCTCAAGGGGAAAAAGTGTTTGCAGAAATACAGGAGCTTCACCCAGTGAGGCGTTCAGGATAATTGAAGAAACAAAATTTCCTAAAGACTAATGAGCTATAAATGAAGGAAACATATTTCCTCAGCTCTGGAAATAGAATATACTGTTTCACATAGTGGAAGAGCCTAGTGAGACATTTTGACATACGTACTCAGGCATTGAAGAGCTGCAGCCTCTTTAGGAAATTAAGTAATGAGAGTGTATAGGAATAAAGGAAAGTGCCACTTTAGAGCAGATGAAAGGACTCCAGATGTGTACACGGCTGTGACTGCTTCATATTGTTTGGGACTTTCAGTCCTGAAAGCAAGAGACAATCCTGATGAAATATGTAAGTCTTCACCTGA
Organism: Erpornis zantholeuca; assembly: GCA_013400515.1. NCBI lineage: Eukaryota > Metazoa > Chordata > Aves > Passeriformes > Timaliidae > Erpornis > Erpornis zantholeuca. The sequence continues at coordinate 162,643 of VZTN01005020.1, read as the reverse complement.
CTGCTATAAAGACAGAATCAAACCTAATGTTAAAGCTCAAATACAGAAAGGAAATGCAAGAGGAAATGAAAAGTGAAAAAGAATCTTCCCTGGAAAAAATAATAAAGATATTTCACTTCCCCATGCTCTCCCTTACATCACTTGGGGAGCATTGTTTCTGCACATATGAGCTTCTACACAGACCACAGCACATATTGCAGGATGTAATTTCTTGGTTTGAAAAGAACAATTGGAACTGAGAGTGCTATTGTGCTTGTGAGCATCCCCAGCTCTACAGGTCACACAGACACTGTCACTGTCATTGCCACCAGGTGCTCTGTGACAGCTCTCCCAAGGCCACTCTGGAAGAAACCCAGCACAGGACAGGAACTACCTTGGGTTAATTATTAAAAACTCCGACCATACTTACATTACAAAAACCTCTTAAAATGGTCTGCTGCTCCTTGCAGAATTTGGGCAATGAAATGAAACCAGGAATGCAAAACTAAATAACGTCTTCTTTAGCAGGTCTAGTTCCCCTCTGTGGCAAACTGCAGCATCTTTGCCAAGCCCGTGGCCATCCTCCTGGGTTCTCACTATTTTCTCCTTCCAGGGCCTGACACTGTGTGCAGCACTTCCCACACACTTGCTGGGACCATGCTTCTGAGGCCCCTTCAAACAGCCCTGTCAGACTGGCACAGGTACTGGTCTGGAGGATTCAGCTCCATTTGGGTGTAGTTCAGGCATGGAAGGACTAAGCAGGAGAGCTACTGCCAGCAAGGCTCCTTTGGCCTGAATCTCAGACAAGAATATCCTAGAGTCCTGCCTTAGCTGTACCCAAGTCTGTGATGACAGCACTCTGCACTCTTCCACCACTGCACGTTTTTTGTGGGCACAAGTAGGCTGCTCCCATGTGAAGAGCAACTCAGCAGGCACCCATCCCCCTGGGCCCTGCCCTGCAGCTGGGGCAAACACACCTTTGCAGGTAACACTGCTAACATCAGATTACATCCTTTGAGACACTGGGACTCTGCTCCACCACATGCTGTTGGGGTGACTGCAGAGGAGAGCACCACTGCCTTCATTCTGCACCTGCACCCTGGCAAACAGCATTTCTCTCCTGCACAGATCATGACAGTAGGATTATTAGAAGTATGCCATGCACTTAGATAGGCCATTAGCAAGGAACAATCCCTAGGTAAATAATCAGCAAATTACCTGTTTGAAAACAGAAGAAGAAAACTTAATTCTTGATTGTTAACAGTCTGGCATTTTTCACATAAAAATTACAGCCAATAAGCAATTTCACAATGCAGGCCTTGCACAGTAGTCTTTTCCTTTGCCAAGCCATTTTCCCAGAGTAAAAAAAAAACCTCTGAGAATGCTTATCTTGGTATAAAACCTTGCAAGAAAAATAAACAGAATTATGTCCAAAATGAAAAATAAAACAGCATGTTTACAGCACTGGTAAAGCTATAAAACCTAATATTCCAAGTGCAAGAGGTCGAAGCTGTTTGCTGTCGTTAGTGTATCCCTTCTATTGAACACCATCTTCCACTGCAAATCAAGTCCCAAATAGCTGGTGGAAAAACAAGAGGCAGAAGGAAAATAAGGCTGAATTGTGAAGTATATGTCCTTATGGCATTAGAGATGACCAAAGTGAAAAGGGGAGTTTCTTTAATAGTTCTGATGTATTTTAAAAATTTTGCGCCACAGGCTGCATTTCAATTAAAGGACCAGAGTGTAACAACGGATGGGACATGATGTTTAAAACCCACCAGTTTTCCAGACAGGAAGTCTCACACCAGGATGGCCACCCATATAGGAGAGGGTGAGTAATGTGGGCTAGGGTGCTAAGAAGGCAGGAAAAGAGTTAAAAATAACTGTCTGTCACAGCTGCATGGACTGCAAACTGGAGCTTTGGACAAGAGAGAACTGCAAGCAACACTTGGATCCACTGGGATAAACTGGGATCTAAGAGAGCAAAACCTGCAGGTGTACAAGGTGATGGTGAAGCCAGCTGTGCTGCCAGGTGTCACAGGGATGCTGAGGTGCATGGGACAATGGACAGCCTGTGAGGTGGCTTCCAAAGTGCATGCAGGCACCAGAACGGAAAGATAACTCAGAGTCTTTTTGTGTCACTCACTGATTCTGAACAGATTGAATCACGTTGAGTCACTGGCTCTTTTCTGCTTATATCCTCCATCATTTTCTGTACAGTTGAGATTATATCTGGAGTCACTAGAAGATCCATGCATTGTTTGTGTCTTACATACTCAGCTTAGACCAGCCCTATGGGGATTCTGGCATTGGTTAAGAGCACCAGTTATAAAATCCAGCAAGAAGCAGGAAGAGAGACAGAAAGCTTGTGGATAAATATCCCGTGTTACTGGAGGGAATTACGGAAAAGAGTGCCTGCAAGTATTCAATTAATTGAGAGTTAAGCTGCCACCCAGCAGCTCTGTTCTCTGTCACCTGGCAAAGGCAGATGGCATCAGTGCTGCCTGTGGGCAAAGTGTGCCCAAAGCCAGGGACATACTCAAAGAGGCACAGCACGATCTCTGTGAAACACTTTGCTCCCCATAGCACAGGGCTGTGTGAAAGTAGCCAACATCACAGCAAACCAGGCTGAGCAGGACTGGTAGCTTTAAAAGCATTTTTAATGGGAAATGGTGTCTGATAAAGGCATCATCTTTTTGGCATGTCATCACAGAAAATTTGCTACAGGCAGCCAGCTTACCAGGACAAGCAAAATATCACAGAAGCTTTACTGAATTTTTCTGAGGTTGTCAACATCCCCATCTCCATCACCTTTGAAAGGGCCAACTGAGACCTTGCCTGATTCTAATTTCATAATTAGGGATATTAGGAATAGCTCTGCTAAGCAAGGTCTCATACCTGGCCAGGGCTGGTAGAGATAAAACAGACAAGCAAAGAGGATAAGGTTTGACAGGGAACAATTCTGAGTTCTAGGAATCTGATTTTGCTTACTAGAATCTCAATCTCTTCAGAAACAGTTGTAGTTGCAGTCTGAGGGGAAAGGAGATGGAGAGGACAAGACAGAAACATTGTATAGAATGAGCAAAACATTAGCAGAAAAAAAAAAGAGGAGAAAGAAACAACCTAAAAGCTATATTAAGCAGTAGGACCCAAGGGAAAACAGAAAAAAAAAAAAAAGAGAGAGAGAGATCATTAACAGAGGAAACTGGCTGGCTCCACTGAGCAAATGTTGGTTAACAGAAGAATTAAATTCTGCAGGATTAAACAAGGCATTAAACTGGCTGGGAAAAAAAAAAACAAAAAAAAAACCAACAAAACCCCAGTAATCACATGCTCTCAGATATGTCAAGTGATTCTACTGACTTGAAAACTCAACTGGACTTAAAAAGTTCTTTACTAAAGCAACTATAGGAAACGTACGCAAATTGCTAAGAGCACAAATTATAGAAGAATACACAGTTAAGGAGGTTATCCTCTGCTGATGCTAATACTTGTCTCTTGATTCAGGCAGCAAGTTTAAATGTCTGCAGCCACAGGTAACAGGAACATGCAGAGAAGAACCCCATGTGTCTTGGATTTCACTCATACATATCCTTCTGGGCACTTAAGGAATCACCCCTTAAACCACTCTAGCCATCCAGCTGGGTTCTTCCTAATGAGGCAATGGCAAAGAACATTTTTCCCTAGCAAATGGAAAATAAGATCCAACAAAGGTTATTTTGAAGGCTTGTCTAAAACTGGTTGAAAGAACTTTTATCCCCCTGGAACTGAGGCAGCTCTCCTATCACTGAAAAGGATTGGCATCACCATGGAGAGATACACAGAAGCTGTAACCATGTACCACATGTCCCATGTGGAAATGGCAACAACAGTTACTTTGGGAAATATCTGTGAACAATTCCAGGGTCTGGTTCTGCACAAATTTCACTGGCACAAATGTGGACCAGCTCTGCCAATATGGCAGTATTATAACTGAGACTCACAGCTTGAAATCAAACCTTGGCAGAATACTGGCCCAGATCTAACATAAATCAGCCTCTCTGTTCTTGATGATGCTTTGGCACAAGCTGGCTGAGGAAGAGTTGTTGCCACCCCTTCAGCTGGAGTTTGGACCCAATGCATTCCTTCCTGAATGCTGCCACTCTCAGCACATGCAAAGCCTTGGTGCAAGAAAGCCACAGCTTGAGTAGAAAGGTTTCAACACACTTAAAACCCTAGAATAAACAGGATTTTTTTCATCTATGAAGTTCTTTTTAACATGAGCTGTACGCTGTTATGCTGTAGATGCTCTGATGAAGGACTAGACAGACAGGGGAGGGTGTTACATCAGATGCCAGCTGTGCTCCATGCAAGCCTTTGCCCTCCCTGGGGTCACAGCACAGGCTCATGGCACAGGTCTGCAACTGGGAAGACCCTCACTCTTCCCTCTCACCAGAGCACATCCAGTGATGCTGGATGCATCACTACATCCAGCAGAGTTGCAATGGGGAAGCCGATGTGTCTGAAGTCCATGACACCCTCCCAGGAAACATGGGCTTGCTGAACGTAAGGGAGCTGTGAAAAGCACTGTTCAAGGTGACAGCATTTGGGGCTGTATTAGCTGCCAAACCAGCATCAGCTGCCTGGCAAGCACCAGAGTAGGGCCCCACAAATCAGATTTGCAGGAATGCCCTGGGGCTGGCTGATTATAAGGGGGTTTTTCCACCAAGAGTTGCACAGTATGAAAATAAACACTTTGAAACAGGCAGGAACCTGAAGCTGCACAAGCTCAGGAGAAACCATCAGAGCCAGACTGAGTTTACATTGCAGGTCTCTCCTCCACACTAGTGGATATGTTGGCCATCACAAATGAGATATGAGGAGTGAACAAGATAGAAGTCTCTTGGTCCTAAGACATCTGTCAAAACTTCTGTACCACTGTTCCCCCATGGAAGCACAAGAATTCACCTGACTATCAAAGCTACTTGGCTTTCAGGGACATTTTTAGCCCAATACTTCATTTTTTCCCTAGATTTAGTGGTACCAAGACTCTTCACTGGCACCTTCCACAATTTATAAATTAGCAATAACAATAAAACAAGACAGCCATTCCTGGGCTGAACCTCATGACACGACATGAACATGACAACCACCTCTTAGCCCCTTAAAACAAGCATACTGTATCTCTAGTTCAGACCTGAAAGCTGCAAAGTACCAGCCTCGTGCTTGGGTATACAGGCTCCAAGGGGCACCGTGAAAGATGGCCCCCATTATTTCTTGCAGATGGGACAATTGCCTATAACTATGCTGGGAAAGAGAGAGGTTGCCTTCACCTCTGCAGGAAGCCAGCTCCCATATTTAATGAAGGTTTCTCCTTCCAATTGCTTTACTGAATACCAGAGCAACACTTGCTCTTGTAACAAAATGTCACTTGCTTTTCAAGTACAAACTAAATGAGCTTTCCTGAGAAAATAATTGCCTACTATTAAAAAGCTACTGTTGGAGCTTGAGAGGACTATTAAAATACAAAGAGAAATGTACCACATTCTTCCTGAATTGATACTTCACACAAAACCTATTTTTGTTTTGAAATGTGGCACTAGAACAATGACTAGTTGCTTTTCTAAAGTTTTAGACTGAGAGCCATGCAATCATTTTCTAAGAGCAGCATTTCTGTGTTGTTCATGAAAATAGTGGGGAAAAAACCCCACAGGTCAATCAGTCAGTCTCTGCCTTAGTCAGCAGAGGAGTCTCAATCCATCTCTCATCAAGTCCACACTGGGGAATGCCCAGCTCAGGACCAGAGTGGACACCTCTGCTTCTGCCAGGGAGTCAACTTACTGTTGCTGTTTCGTTAAAAGCAGATTTTGAACAACTATTTTCTCCATAAGAATCAATTCCTCCTCTTGCCATTTTGAGTGCTTCTTGAGATGGAGCACTTTGAAGGATCAGCTTTAGAATACCCACATGCACAGCCAGAATTGCATCAGTAGCAGCCCAGAACTGTCTCATCACTATTACCCTAGAGCATTCAGTTGCCTCAGGCCCATAACCTTGAGAATTCCCTAGAAAGGACGAGCTTGGGGTAGATTTTCCCAAGCCATATTGTGCTGAACTTACACTGCTACACTCTCCTTTTGACTTTAAGCATCTGTTCTTTTCTGTCATCGCTCTGTCTTGATAAAGGTCTGGATGCGACACTTTCAGTGTACTCCCATCTCCCAGGAACATGAGGTATTAAAGCACAATTTCATCTTTGCCACAAAACCTTTGCAGCAGATGTTGGCATGAAAGACTACACCACTCATGACACTACTTACCCCTTGGCCTGAATTATAACCAGATACTGTGAAATGCTGACCTAATTACACTGTCTAGAACAGCTGAGCCACTGTTCATTAAAAGAGAAGTCAAGTTACTGAATCTCTCTCTCATCAATCTCTGCTGGTTGCTATTCTGATGACCAGATCAGCATTGAGACTGCTAATGAAAAACAGAACCTGGGAGATGGTCTCACCAAGGACACAACTGCTCCCTTGCAAGTAACAATCTCAGACACACTGGAGATGGAGACAAGCAAAGCAAACACCAGTGGAAGCACAAAACCCTCATGTCAGAAAGCAGATGCGAAAAACTTCCCAAAACAAATGGTGAGAGGGAGATGGAGCAGCCATCTACTTACTGTGACGTGTCCAAGGCATAGTTCTGTCTAAAGAGACGACATCCTTCAAGCTACTGTGGAAAAGCCACTCTGGGAGCTGAACCCTGGCACTGGAAGGGCAGTGCCAGCCAAGACAGTCCTGTTGGCACCAGCCACAGCAGGGTGGCACAAACAGCAGCTGTGTCTGAACCAGGCGGTGGCGATTCCCAGTGTCTGACCAATGTAGGTCATATCCATGCCTTGGCCTGGCAAGCCTGCCCAAGAGCTGACCAGAGCCACACAGCACCTCAGCAACCATTATTTCTCATCCACATGCTAATCATCAAAATAACGCCAAACTCCAACTTAACCAGTTTTGTTGATGAAGCAGGTATATATTTTTTAAATCTCAGAAAACATAGCAACATACATGAGAAAATTCTATTCTATACCCCTTAAATTATACTTCCTCAAACCAGAAAACAGGATGAAGAGAATCTGGTCTCCAGACCAGTGATCCAGAGCTAGAAAGCACTATAATTAGAATCAGGACTGAGACTTAAGACCCTGGGTTGTTTGCAAAACTAATTAGCTAATGTCATTAGAAAGCAACAGAGAATAAGCAAGAGCTGAGTCAGATTCTACAGCAATCTAAGCAAAGGACAGTTTAATAACTGTACTTATGATATGTTTTAAACGAAAAAAAATCACTTTATGGAGTAGATTTCATCCTGGGCAATATCCATACATCTTGTACTTGGCAAAATGGCTTGGAAAAGAGGGTTTCGTCATAGTAAACACAGCTACTTCACAGCAAGATTTATTAATACATCCAAAAGAAAGAAAGAAAATCATTTTGTCACACTATATACAGATAATACATACAGTGTTTTATACACATATTACATCAGTTTTTACACAAGAAAAATATACATAAAAATGTAAACTTTTGTATACAAAAACCCTTAAACAAATTAAACAAGGACCAGATAACAAAAGGAGACCAATCTATAATCATTTAATTGATTTTTTTTTTTTAAATGGTAATACAGTACATTCATTGAGAAGTATGAGGAACATGTGAGCCAACCTTTCCTATTTAAAGGGAAAGTACAAACACAAGCTTTCCTCCCCGCCCCTGGAATGCTGTCCGTGAGCCTCCAGCACTAAAAGCAGTGGTGCGAGTTGCCATTGCTGCCAGGGACCCTGAAGGAAGGGACCCTTCTTCTTGGGCACCTCCATGCACCACACTCTCCAAAAGCGGCACATCCACAGAAGCAACCTGGGCTGGGCTGTTTGTGCGTATTAGCCAGTGTTCCAGCTAATACCGGGAGACGGGACGCGGCAGTGCCCGTTTGTATGTTCCCTTTAAGCAGTCATTAAGTGGATTAGCGTTGCTGGAGGAAGTTGCTTATTTTTCCCAATGTATGGTATGCTGAACACGTGTCAGGGATGAGAGGGAAGAAGGGGTGTAAGAGACTGCTAATCCTTGCTACCATGCAGTTACTTCAAAATCAGGTACGTTTGCAAGCTACAATTCACTGGTTCAAAATACACTGCCTCACCTTTGCTTTCCCACTGCAACTTGTTTACATTTTAAACTCTAGTGACCGAACAACTGTATGAGGCTCTTTGTTACAAGGCTGTTTCTGATATCAAAGCATGATCAAGCTACCTTTAAAATGACACCAAACACAAACTTCTCGGAGACAGCCTTAAAAAGAGAGAGCATCCCCTCTTAAGCACTTCAGATTGTCCATCTGCCACCTTCTTTTATTAAGTCTAGGATAAATATATTTACCCTTAACTGCAAAAAGGATATTGGTTGAGCTTCTGACATCTGTTTTGCTCCACTTGCAGATAAACATTTTTGGGAATTGAAAGGAAAAAAACCCAAAAAACAAACCCACAACAATAAACCCAAATTTTAAAACCTCAGGCATAAAATAAGAAGGGAATTATTTAACATGTTGGTGAAAAAACAGTTGCAGAAACTTGAACTTGTTGGAAACAAACAGACGATAGATTCCAATGAAGGCTCCTCACATTAAATAAGTTAGACGGGTTACAGATATCTTCAATAAAAACATCCATCCTCCACAAAGTATGTTAAAATGAAACACAATAGTGATGCACTGGTATTTCTCCTAAAAAGGACAGAAGGACATGAAATCTCCTTAGTGATATCAGGACTATTGAATGTAGGAGGTGAACAATGATTTATGAAAGTAATGAGGGAAAAAGAAAATCATGAATCATTAATTATAATTGGACAAAAGGGGGATGGGGCAGAATGCGATTACTGTATGTCTCAGAAACACCTGAAGGAAATAAAGACTTAGAAACTTGTGTTTCCCTTTCTTTCACCTAAACAATGGTGGGTATAAGGGTTTGTCTGCTTGCTTTTGTTTTGTTTCCTCTTTTTTTCTTTTATTTAAAATAACAACCCTTCTAGTAAAAATTCAAGACAATTACAAATGGCTTTAGATAATTAAAAGTCTCCTTTTTAAAATAAAACTTTGATAACACATTTCTCCATTTCTTCTACATAATGCAGCTTCAGTGAAAATAAGTAATAAGGGACAGCAATTTGCAAAAAAAAGTGTGGAAAAAAATTGCCAACCAAGGTTCATAACATATACATATGTATATGCAGGACATCTACACTCTATATACATATTTAATATATGTATGCATGAGTATATATCAGGAGATAACCAACAGGTACATTCTCCACATACATAAACTGAAATAGCATAATAGGCGTGTGCATCTCAATCTATACGATACACACGCAGTACACAGACATACCCATACAAACACCCCAACATATGTATCATAGAAATCGTGTGTGATTGCATGAGAGCTCTGATGGAATGGTACACCAGTTACCTTTTCGAACAGAAATGCAAGGAAGACAAAATTCCACGGCTGAATTGTGGCCAAGAAAAATTGTGTCCTAGCCATATTGAAAACATGGAATCCAGTATGGCTCAATGACAGAACTGGAGCAGCATTCTCCTCTGAAACTGAAGCCTAAGTTACACAGCATTTCAATGTGACTGAGCAGGTTGCTGACAGCTGCTTTCTGCTAAAAGGATGTAGAAGCTCCATTTAGCCAGAAAACAGAAAATAAAACACTTAAGCCCACAATTTACTTGCATAAGCAAGATCATCCAATACACAATTAGATGCAAAGTGCTAGCATGTCAATGGTCAACTCTGCACTCCATTATAAAATCTGTTTTAAGTGTAACAAACTGTGTTTCTTTTGATATGTTTGATGACAACCCCATTGCTCACAATGGAGCACAGAGCTGCTTTCTGCTTACTGCCTGTGTTATGGGAATCACAAACCAAACTTCTTTTTTGTCCCTAGGGTTGAAAATTGGAAGGTAATATTTGGTGGGTGCAGTTTTCTCATTTTGACCACTTAAATATGATGTTGGGATAACCTTTTAATATGCTAGGAAGCTTTGCATCAGGTTCCATAAAAAGTTTGTATTCATCTGCAAATCAATCACAGTCCTACTGAATCACAATTGAAGCTGGGAAGTTTGCATAAATTCAAGCAGGTGCTCAGGGCCCAATTCAGCTACCACTCCAGTCACCAAGAGAATTTCCCTAATGCATAAGCAGAGCTGGATTGGGCCATTAAAGCTGATTGCTGCTAGCAAGAGAAACTGCAGAGATGCAGGGACAAGGAGGAGCTGGAATGGAGGCAATGGAGCAGAGAAGCAGAAGAAGTTGGCATTGCAAGAGGCCTCAACGAGACTAAATATAAAACAAAAGCAGAGACATAGCAAGGAAACTCCACTGTGAGGGCTGAGGTAACAAACCAATGGTGACTAAGCTCAGATCAGTCTCTGAGTCATCCAAACCCCTCAAAAGAATTTAAAACAACTTGTCTGGCACAAGTGCTTACCTGTTGCACATATGTTATGTGGGTAGTCCCTCTCTAGCTCACACACTTACTCATGTTACAGCTAATGTACAGGTGTGTGATACAAGGTATATCCCATCTATATGTCCATATGCATGTAGGTATAGATTTAGTTTGATTGCATTCATATATATTTGTTGTACATTGTGAGGGCAAGTCCACATTCAGCAAAATGCTACCATTATCTCATATACAGCTATATCTCTCTGTACAGGTATACACAAAAATGGATCTATTCTCCTCCATAAAGATTTATGCTCCTAATTACCCAAATTAAGAGCATAAAGATTTATGCTCCCATTACCACCAAATACGCAGAAGGCCTCTGACAACTTCCACCTCCCTACCTTTTTGCCTGTACACACATGTGCCAGAAACAAACCATGGAGAGAAGGAAAGGGGAAGATGCCGGGGCGGGGTATCAACATAATGATGTGGAGAGGAATATAAAAAAAAAGAAATGTAAAAAAAATTTCAAATTTCTGTTCAATACTGGAAGCTCTGTTTTTCTAAAAAGGTTTTTTAAGTCACAAGGATCATCATATTTAAAAGTGATACTGTATGAATAAATAACAATTAGGTTACTTTCTCCAGTCTAAACAGAACAGTATGAAGAGTAAGCCAATCTGCAAGAATGTTTCTGACTTCTCACAATTTCAAGTGATAGCTCCCATAAAGAAATCTTCCTTCTCCAATTATGAAAAAAAGGTAAGTGGTCACAATCAAATTCAGAATTTCACAGCCTAAGTGAAACTCCCTTGACTGAATGCATATTTTGTTCTGCAATCCCACAACAGCAATTTTGGGGCAAAATTGATACACACAAAGATCCTCAGAAGAGGAAAAAAAATCTACTTTGAAGACAAGATCCTTTTATGGTATGGAGACCACTCCACAAACAGTACCCCTTACAATCTAATTGGAAAACACAAGTACACTGATTGACAACATTTTCCAAGTCAGACCATAGGAGACTAGGGTATTAATTTGCAAAGATACAGCAATTCTCATGCCTCTCCATCCCACTGAATGCAAACCCTCCCATTCAGTTTCTCATGAAAAACTCATTTCTTCCATCACTCCTCCTCCCCCGTTTGTTTTATTTAAAGGCTGTCTTTGGGAGCTTGGTATTTTCATGGCATTTTAAACAGGGCGCAAAGCAACTCATTTGAAAAACAGTAAAATTGGCATGATATCAGAGTTAGCCTTATAACAGAAGATTATATAGTAGAGAGTTTCAGTTATTTATACAACAGTGAGGACATAACAACCCCCTACTAAATAATCACATTTCTACAATACATTCCATCACCTCTTGACTACTTTTCTCTTTACAAAACTATGACCTACATACAATATACACATTCATATCGCACATACATCCCCCCCAATGCATATTTTTTGTGTGTATATATAATACATACATGCACACAAGCAGTCTAATTCTATTTATAAGTCACAGTGGGAATTCCTTTGTGAGGAAAGGAGGGGAAAATTCCTGAATAAGACACTGAAGATTCCTAATGTTCCAACTTTTCAAATTCCAACTCACAGAGCTAACTGGAAATAAATACATTAAAAAAAGAAAAGGTCTTACAAACTTGGTTCACAACTCCCAGCTACAGTAGTTGGATTTTTAAATTTGATCTATTTACCCTGTAACTAAATTTCTAATCATAGGTACAAACCACGGATAAATTATTGCAGAATGTAACACTCAAAATTTAAAAAGAGTTATAGGAACAGTAATATAAGGGTTAAAAAGAGTTCTATACTTGTTGATACAGGATACCATTTTATTTTATTTATATATATATATCTATATATAGATATAGATATCTGCAAGGTAGCAAAGAATAGCTGTACACCTTGACACGGCAAAGATCCAGTGTAAAAAGGTGCTTCACTAGTTTGTTTTTCCAAAAAAGCTTGTATATAATTTTATAGCTATTAAAAACACATATGCAACATAATTCATTACACTCAATACAGCTTTAGTATAAAACTTATAATTTATGAGGTGATGTTAATAGCATAAATTAATATACCATTTCTCTTAAAATCTACAATAAGTATTCTGAAAGCTCATTGGGGAAGGGTATCTTTAAATAAAAAGTTTAAAGCTGAGCGTGATGAAAAAGATTCTGTATGTTGAACTTGAGATGAGAGCCCCGAGAAGAGAAAGAGTCCGTAAGCCAGACACCATTGACTATAAAACTGAACAAAGATTTCTCCTTCTTGCGCTCTCACTTAGGTGACGCTCTACCTTAAATTATTATTTACTTTTAAAACTATTTAGTTTTT
>VZTN01005020.1:110616-149710 GCA_013400515.1 Erpornis zantholeuca | reverse complement strand
AACTGCCCTTATTTCCACAAGGAATCCCTGAGACATACCCAAAACTGTACAGTGAAGGTCATCACTGTTCAGAGAAACTGGTTCAACCCCTTCTGGTAGGATGTAGCTATTTTTCATGAGAATCAAAATGTCCATCACTTCAGAATGAATCTATTTGCACCAGAACCAACTACACTGTTTAAGACGCAGGTTAGAGAGTCATTTCAGGGTAAATCAGTCCACTCCAAGGTAGAAGCCAATGCCTTCGCAGTTAGCTACATCAGAGCAATCTGCACCAAAGTTAAAGTTTTCCAGAGGATATCTGGGAACGTTACCTATCCAGAGTTCATCTCCGTGGGCACCAGCTGACAACGACAGAAAGCAGGTTAAAAATTAGCATTACTGGGACCAAGTTCAACATGCCTATGTGCTTGACACATGGCTAACTCTGGACATCTCACTGTGTGTGCGTTTGGGGGACTAGCAAGAGGAAGGGTAGGAAGAATGCATTTTTCTACAGCAAGTAAGTACAGTTTTATGGCCAAAAGCCCATGTGTCATCCTATTCACTTCCAGACCGAATTCTGTAACCTACAGTAGACTGAAAAGGTGCCAACACTTACTTCAAGGAGGCAGATAAAGAAAGCCTTCTCCAACTATTGCTGTCAACTTACAGCCATGCCCACTTTATCCTTTCATGCTTGCACTACATTACCTCATTCCACAGTAGCTAGAGAAGAAGCAGAGTAAAACAGGGGAAAGCAAAGAACTCAACAACCATAAGAAGTACCAGAACAGCAGAGGGAAAATAGTAACTAATGTTTGGGATTTTTTTTAAAAAAAAGAGGCTGAAGACACAAGTGAGAAAATTGTTTTAAGATGCATCTTTTCTAACTCCTTCTCCTCCCCCAAACTTTTCTTTCCTAACAATAATGTTCTTGTCTAGTTTTAAAGATAAGACTGAAACTTCGACTGATCAAAACTAATGTCTGTTATGACTAGACCTCTCCTTAAGTCCAAGTTTAAGTTTAGTGAACACAAATACAGATTTCTGCCCCCAACCCTCCTTACTTTTATTTGGGCTTGAGTGTATTAAGAAATAGTAATTTAGATTTTAATTTGTGACTTTCTACTGATACACATCTCAAAAGAAGGGGAACTTCTGAGAAGGTAAATTCTTGCTAAAAATGGCTGTATATTCACTGCTAACGTGTGCACTCCCATGATCACTGTTGTACCCTCAGCATCTAGTTCATGACATATTAGCATGCTGTGAAACATCTCCCTGCTCACTGATCTGAGAAATACTTTGATCTATTGCACTGTCATTCTAGCATCCAAAATGTATGTTATGAATAGCAGGAATCTCTCCTCCTTTCATTTTGCAGTCACATTCGCTCAGAACCACGGAAGACTTACCAGCTGGCATAATTTACATTGGAGAAGTGTCTGAGAACGGGAAAATAGAAACAAGAATGATGAAGAATGCAGAGTGGAAGGAAATAAAGGAGGTACAAGGAGTAGCCCACAAATCCCCATCATTAAGTGTTACCCAAAAGATCAGAAAGACCTTGTGACGAGAAGGTAAGAAAGATCCAGCCAGCGCACTAGCCCCAAACTGTTCCTTCAGTTACTATTTCTACCACCACTGGACCTTGCAAGAACTCTGCACAGGAGACTCCTTCACATGTAAAAATACAAAAGAAAGAATAGACCAGTTCCACCAGGGAAGCTGCCTGGACAGCGACACAGATGTCTCATTGCTGAAGATCACTGCAGGTAACTTTCCTATTGTTTGTCAGCTGAAAGCACCTCCTGCCACCATCCTGTGCCCTGCAACTCTTTAAATGTTAACTGCAGGTAGCTGGCTCTTCTAAAAATTTTTATCTCCTCTCTGCCCAAAGACTCATACTGTTGGAGAATTCATGAGTGGATTTAGCTCACTGCAGCACAAAGATGGGGAGAAATACCCTTGGAGGCCTGACAATGCCTAAAGGGAAACACAGCAGCAAGAAGGCTGTGTTCTGAACAAGAAGGTTCTGTTCTGAACAGAGCAAGTTCAGAAGCAGAAATAAGTAGACACCAGGGCAAACTTCTCAGGGAAGAAAATTGTCCACTGTTTATTGTACACCTTTGCAGGACTCTCTTGGCAAGTAGATTCAATCCCACACTATATTTAGATGTGGTTACAGCAAAACAAAGCTTCAAAGTGAATTTGGCTTCTGGTTTGCTGGTTCAATCCTAGGTCTTTCATCTTGGCCATGCCCCTAAAGCCAGCAGCAACTCACAACAAAATATCCTAATTTTTCAATACTCATCTTTCTTCTATTAAAAAAAAAAAAAAAAAATTAAAAAAAAGAAAGCCACTTCTCTTTGCTATTAGGTATAATTCCCCTTTGACAATCTCTTTTCTCTGATTTTTGCCTAGCAGGCGATAAGCTTCTCAGGGCTTTCAATGCTTTCGAAATGAGAACTGCAAATTCCCATTTTCAGTTGGAAATCTAGCTGTTGCCATTTTCTCCACAGTGCCTGAGGCAGACCTGCAACTGTGCTACCTCTCAGCATTATCAATTCAAAGCCTTTATGCTCAACCATAGAGAGAAGCATGCTACTAACGAGAAGGGATCTAAGCAAGAACCTGGAGGAACTGGAAGGCAGGAGACAAAATTATGCATCTTTTCCTGTACCATAATTTTGAAGCCAAAGAACAAATCAACTTTGAGGTATCTAAGTGCATATGGTTCCCCTCAAAGCTGGTGTAAATTCTTCCTAGGTGAAAGGAAACGTCAAAGTGCATCTTAAAGAATGCCTTATGCACCAGGAGAGCATGAAGCTATTCCTGATAAGCCTCTGTACACTGTCAAAATTCATCTTGTGTTAAGGACTTTTGTACAGAGACTAACTGAGGTGCTATTATTGCCAAAATTATGTAAATGATATTCTATTCTATGTCTAATTTTTTTCAATTTTTAAAACGCCAATCTTATGTAAAGAAATTAACTTTTAGGTTCAACTAGCCTTATTTCATTTCTCAACATGTAAAGGGCACAACAGGTAATAAGCATCTGAAATCGCTACACTGGCTCTTTGGTGAAGGGGTGATGAGAGTGCTAATTGCTGTAAGAGCTGATACTCAAAATCATTTGTGAGGGAGCATGGATTCTACTCAAGAACCACAAAAACAGCCTCAAGGACTACCTTAACCAAGCCAGCAGTATTTCCCAGAGGAAGAGGTGTGACATATCTCTGACTACACATACTGGATCTCCCGCATCCGACAGTAAAACACTGATGCACAATGCACTGATGCACTGATGATCAACAGGTTGTGTGGGTGTAGAAACCCACCTGGAATGATCCACCTTGTAAAGCTAAGACCAAGACCCGTAACTGCTTGGTAGACATGTAACCATGAAATTGGTGGCACTGAAAAAATGGGAGGTGAACCAGGAAAAGGCAAGAGTGGTGGCCCATTTCAGAACACTGTGGCAGACAGGACAGAAGGATTCCTATTTCAATTGTATACAAACTGAAGTTTATTTTTGAAAGTGCAGCTTTATTGCAAACTTAGTTTGCTCACTGAAAACCTTATGCAGTCACTTTTCAGGGAAGATTCATCAAGTGATATAAAAATTGAAATCTAGGTGGGAGAAGAGACTTGATGTCCTAAGCTACTTTAAAGAAATGCAGGTACTTAAAGGCCATTGATTTCAAATGGGAATCACAGACCTACATAGCTCTGACAGCTTTTGAAATTCCCTGTCTAAATCAATGCACAGATTAGGAGCTGTGTTCTGCTCTGAGTTAGACCAATACAAACTCACCATGACCTTAGACCAGAAAGCTCCTCTGTAATTTATACCAATGCAGCCAAGCAGAACTCAGCTCTCAGTTCCTATCCTCTCTTCCCTCCCAGCATTTGCTAAGAAAGAGAAATATGATGTGGGGCAAATATACTCGGCACTAGCTGCAGTTTCATTAGGAGTATGATGGGCACAAGAACCATTTTAAGACCAAAGCCCTGAAACCAATACACAGATATTAACACCCTCTGAAATTACATGAATACACAAGCAGATTAAAGAATTAACCATTTGGTATACTAGTTCTCCACCCTTTTTCAGTCAGACATCCCAGCACATTGAAGAAGGTATATGAACACAACGAAAACCATCTGCAAATCAAACAGTTGTCTCCTCAACAAAGTATGGGTAACATAATACAAAATAAATAAAAGCCTTGTCAGATTTGCCTCATTCACAATATCACTGGGCATTCTTCTATCAGCAGGACAATCACAAGCAGGATTTCATAGGCTTCAATTAAACTTTTTATGTGATTCAAAAACATTTAAGTGTTACAAACATATTTAAATCACCACTTAAAAATATTCGGCTTATATTATTAAGATCTATTTTACCAAGTATGAAATAATGACTTCATAACAACAGAAGCATGAAAATAATTTTTGTTTCTTCCACCCACATACACTTGCAATTTCAGAAAAGGACATATGCATCATCCATACTCTTTTATATTTAAAGAGGACACATTATTCAAGAAAAGAGGGAGAGTATAATTGCTACAATAGTAAGAAGACACAAGACCTATCCCATTTAAACTCTGTTCCTTGGGAAGATGAAAGGAGAGGTTTGGGTCAGATATTTTGGTGTGTGCCTGACTGCTAACAAAATGAATTTCTAGAGCAATTAAATTTCATTCAGTGATCCTTTGCTCAAAAAGTTTATTAGGCCTCCCTATTACATGTGCTTGGTTCTCTTAATTTCCTGAAATAGACTAGAATACACACAGGTAGGACTTTTTACTGTAAGGTAGAATAAAATCCATCATCTACAGTACAAGACTGAAATGTAGAATTTTCTATTTTCTCTCATCTTCATCTCTGAAACAAACCAAGAAGACTTATATTAAACAGGAGCTACTTTTATAGTCAAAGTAGCAAGTGTGAGCCCTAGAGAGTCATAAGCAAATTCCTTCTTGATAAGGAGATGCAAGCAGACACCTCAGAATTTCTGCTGCTATTACCTCTTGGTTTAAAAAACAAAATTAAACAAAAAAATTTAAAAAATCTAAAACCTAGGTGAGTCCTTTCTTTAGGAACTGGAATTACTACCAAAGAGTGAATGCTATCATTAGCAGGTGATAGTACAAACAAAATCATCCTGCGGACAGAAGGAATTCTTACCTATTTTGCTTTAGTGACTTCTCTTTTGTTAGCCTTGACTGCTGATAGGTACCTGCTAGTTCCTTACATACATTCAGCTTCCCAAACAGAGCATCAAACCCTACAAGTGTTGAAAAACCTATATGGCTCTCAAGGAATTAAAAACTATCCAAGAAAGTCTCACTAGTTAGACATATTGTGAGAAATGCATCCATTTGAAACTTACAATGGGTCTGACCTAGACTTGTGTGGATGGGCAGAAAATCAACCTAATTCTTCCTGTTTCAGCTGGGAAATTCCTGTCAGCCTGTCCAACAAAGAGCTCTGGACAAAGACACACTTGAAAAGGCAAATCATCAATGCTACAAGGCCACAGTAATTCAGCAAGGAAGGGAATTTCTCACAGGAATCTTCAATAATCCATGATCTATATTTCAATCCTTCTGTTTATCTTTCCTTGTATTTTTTCCTGGGCTAACTTCATATCAGCCTTCAAATTTATGGGCAACCAGTCAACTGATCCCTTTGCTACTCAATGAATTAAAAATCATAATAATAAAAAAAACCCAAAAATCAGCATGCAGTAAGAACAGCAATCAGTTCTGGAAGGGGACAACTCCCACTTCTTCACCAAAAGAAGAAACGGAATCGTTGCTCCCTGCACCCCAAACACACACACGCACACAGAGGTCAAGAGACTATTTCAAGAAACTGCCAAACTCATCCTCGAGTCATGGTCTTGATTTAGGACTTCAGTGCCCCATTCTCAAAACAATGTGTGCAGCCAAGTTTTCCATGCCAGATGCTACCTTTGGAAAAAGAGTAAATTTTAAAAAAATAAATAAATCAAGAGACTTCTGCCACTGGAGAACTTTCTACCAGATGCTAATGGGATGGCAAGCACTGATCCGAACCCTAGGGAACAGTAACATGCATCAGTGATCTGAGGTATCTTCCCATTTCTAGGTCTTACTGCTAAGATCAATTACATCCAGTAACTGTGCTGTATCCTTAAGGAATTATTGGGGAACAGTGAACCTGCCTGCAATAAACGAGCACCGGTGCGTAACAAGCACATGTGAATGCTACAGCAAGGTTCACAGAGGGCTAACCCTGGTCAGTACTGAAGCAGGGGTTTTCTTCTCAACCCCCTCTTAAAAAAAAAAGGAAGAGAAGTCAGACAAAATAAAGGGAAAGGAAAAAAGGAAAGATAGAAAACACAGGTCCCCCATCTACCTGCAGGGAGCCAGGCAGACAAGCTCAGTTGGAGGTGGTGAAGGGCGCGGATGCGTTATTGGTACTGGTAGCGGTGGCACCGGTCACTGCGAAGCCCGTGGGAGGAGCTATGGAGCTGTGGCTGGGCTGCAGGTCCTTGGGAATGCCACTGTGGGAGCTCAGCTGGTGCCCAAAGGCTGCGCTGAACTGAGGGAGCTGTTGTTTAGGGGAGGTGGAGCCCATGAGTTCAGCGGAGGCAGGACCCATGCCACTGAAACTGGTCTGCGGTAACCCCGGAAGCACACTGGAGCTGTTGGGGGTCACAGTGGCGAAGGCAGGCTGTGTGGTCTCTGAGTGCGAGGTGGTAGGTGGTGTGGACAGGGAGGTGGACAGGAGGTGTCCATCTGCACCAAGAAGGTTGCTAAACGGAGAGGGGTCCCCAAGATTGACAGGAAGATTTCCCCAGTGAGTTCTGGGGTTGACCACCCCGCTAAGTGGCACATCCAGCTGAGTTGGGAGCAAGTGCTGTGCCATCATGGGCATCTCTGCTGAGAAGGTAGCTGCCAAGTTATCACCAGAAAAGGATGTGGTGTGAGGGGATGTGATATGGTCACTGTAGGGAGACGGCACATGCTCACTATCATAATGGCTTCCATGGGGTGAGGAGTGTGAATGGTCACTGCTGTATTGCTGTCGTGAGGTGATCAGGTCATCTGCCTTGCTCAGCAGCTGGGCAGGGTGGGGCCTCTGGGAGGCATGGCTGCCATCATGAAGTCCATGAAACTGTCCCGGGAAGGCTCTCTCCCCAAGGCCACTCTGGCTTATCAGAGTGGCAGAAGTAAGGCCAACGTTGGCTGGGGCTGAGAACTGCCCCTGGATCTGCCCTGCCAGGGGCGTAGGTGGGTTGGACAAGGTAGCAGAACGGAGCAAGTTCTCATCCAGCTCCAGACCGGAGAAATTATCATGTACTATACGCCCATTCAACAGCTCCCCCAGATCCGTGTTAACCTCTCGACTCAAGGACTGCATTCCTGGAGCTCCAGCACCTGTAGAGAACACCCCTATCGCTCTATCTGAGAGCTCCTGAACTGGCACACCATCTGTCTGTGTAAGTACTCCAATGGTACTCAGGCACTCAAGAGAAGTTACAGCCTGTAGGGCCCGTTCCAGTTCTTCAGCCTCTTCTGTGGTCGGAAGAAGATCTCCATTTTTACCTGCAGAAACAGGGACATTAACAGCAGTTAATGTGCTGCTCTCAGGTGAGCCTGGCCCGGGCATGCAAAGGATGCGGATGTACAGACAGTTCAGCACAGAGCTGCATTCTATGACAGCCTTCCAGCATGGCTTGCAGTACACAGAAAGTATCATTCACCAGTGTTCATTAGCTAAGCAAGGTAAGAAAACCATGAAATTACGCCTTCCTCTTCCATGGCAATCCCCCTCTCCCCCTTCTCTTCCACATACTACAATAGGAAATGCCTCTTAAACTTCCTAGACTTAAAAGTAAAAATGCTTAAGTAAGATTTTATTCAATGCTGCAATAACACATAGCTCACAACCCCTCTTTCTACTTAGCACATTACAGCCTGGACCTAAAATTTCCACAGATAGTATAATATAGGTTAATTTCAATTCAAACACAGTCTGATGTCATATTCTATCAGAAAACGACCAAAGAAATCATGTACCCAACTCCAGGCTGTCCTAATTTCTTTGTTATATGTGATAGGTACTGAGCTTTAGAATGCAGAAATTCAAGTACATTTCTGATTAAAAGCTAGTTTCAAAAATGTATTTAAAGATTTTATTCTCACTGTCTTCTCTTTTTATCAAAGGCCAACATTGACTGTGATTCCAGCCCCACTCGATGGCACAAAGATGCCATTACTGAGAATACTCTTGATTAAACTGTAACACTGACAGACAGTAAAAATGAAAAATGAATTATTAAAATACTAAACCAATTATGATTTTCAGAGCAGTAATTATATGAGCAAACAGAGAACTGCACACAGCCAATCTTAAAGTCTGCTTTACTTCAGAGCTCACAAACAGCACAAATGTACACTTCCTTCTCTAGAATTTATTACCTCTGTAGGAAAGCAAGTAACTCCTCAAAATGCAGTTTAGAAACACTCGCTTCTTCAGTTCACTGACTGTGTTCATGCTAGCATAAAATAAAATGGTACCTTCAAAGAAATCAAAATCTTGCAAGTCATCGGGCAGCCGTGGCAGGACATCAGAGAAGTCCTCCTGATTCAATTCCAAGTCATGTGGAATGTCTGTGATTTCATTGGCGATATCATCAGGCAGCTCATCGGCACTGAGCTCTGGTGTGGAGGGGCTCCTGAACAGAAAGGAACATTAGTCCCTGGTGTTCAACTCTGCTGCTTCCAAAGGACAACTATCAGTGCATGGCCATCTACAACGGATGCTTCCCAACACTCTTTTTCTCCCATTATCTGGGAAAAAAATGCTTTTAAGAAGTTTCTTTAGGAAGCTTACATTTAGGCTACTCATTAATTACACAAGAGACAACATCAGAAGCAAGATATTTTACCCAACAAACCAAATCATTGCTCAAATCTGAAATAACCCACTCTAAAGGTTTTTTTCAACAGTCACAAGGAGAGGGGATTTTTAGCCCCGCTCCAGATACTGCCTGGCACAAGGAAGTCACAACTTTGTACAGTGGTCATTGGCAACGCTCAAGCCAGCAGTGGGAAACTGGGCAGGAACAGCACTGACCGTATGTGGGGTATCTCTACTGGCAGTGAGACACTGGCAGGCATGGTGAGGTTCCCTTGGGGCACTGCAGGAGGAATGGGTTTCTGGGGCCGGCGTGGGCCTCGCCTTCTCTTCTTCTTGTGTTTTTTGGTAAGTGCAGGTGGCTTTGTTTTCTTCCTGGGTTTCCTCTGCTGCTGGTGCTGAACTTTACGGGAGCTGTCCCCTCTCAAGAAATTATCCTTTCGAAGTAAAACAATACCAAAAGGAATATATTAAGAACAAGTATTACTTTCCTTGCTTTTTTCACCCTGGTCATCACACAGACATGTGGAGTGGAATGTAAGAGGGACTGTTAACTTACACCCAGGCACAGTTTCAAAAACTGAGCTGTTTCCTTCCTCATTGACCCCAATGGCAAAAATAACATAGACCAAATTATGAGGTATGGTAAATAGGAGATTGTGCAGTGTCACTTTAAAAACGATCATAGCAAACCTTAACTAAATAGTGCAAAACCGTAACCTTTAGCAGCACTCCTGTAAGTATTAAAGACAAAACACCATTGTGAGGTGGTGTTAATAGGGTTAATGTGCAGCAGCTGAAGCCAGAATCCTCAAGTGCCCATTGACATGACAGAAGGACAGCACCGAGGAGACAAAATTAATAGTGCTGGACTAGGGTAAGGATGTGGGTAAACAATTACAGCCTCATTGCTTCTGAGCAGCAGTCGCTGACCCATTAAAAAATAAATCAAACCACCATTAGTGTTCATTGCCATTGTATTGGGAATGGCAGAGGATTGTATTTGCTACAGAAGTAAACCCTGAGAGACATACTAAGGATTGCCTAGAAGAGGGGGAAACCCCATACACATCCATATAGCACAAACCCTCACATTTTAATCCAAAAAACTCCAAAATTCACAATTATTGGAGGAGCTGGACAAAAACAGTAACAAAAAACTAAACAAAACAGGTAGGACTGAAGGTAGGACAAGAAGCCTCGAAAGAGGGGCAGGACAGAAGTGGGTTTGTGAATTATCCTAAAGGTTTTGTGCTGGAAGATTGGTGTCATTAAAGGAGAGCAGATGACATCAACTTAATTTCTCCATTCTCTCAACTTGAGTAGGCCACTGTTTTTTCTATGGGATCCATGGATCCCTGAAGGAGGTTAAAGATAAATTGTAATAGTTACTGAAAGATAAATAAAGTAGCAAAACGATTACTTGCATCCTTGTAATTGCTATCTACATTTCCTTTAGAAAGTACTTTAGGCCCTGTGTACTGAGGCTGCTTAAGATGCAGTGTTCTTAATACCACACTCATATTATATTCAGATCCAAGGACCAGGACTGAGCCCAAATAAAATGACCACAGGATCGCTCACAATGATCTTGTATTTCTCAATTCGAGACAATAATCAAATTTCTTCCAGTGAACAGTATTCTCATGTACACTTTCTTATATCCTCAAAAACGTGTAAAAGATTTTCACAACATACTTTATACTAATTGGGAATGTTTGGCAAGTTTTACTATTTTAAGAAAAAGAATAGCGAAAAACAAGCTCTTGAGTTCATAAATTTGCTAGTTGTCAAGAAGAGTTCTAAGGAAGACTGGGGTTAAAGCTCCTGATCATCCCAATACACAAATGTGGCTTTGTACTTACCATTTTTTTGGCATGTTCTTCGCACAGAGGTGTCTGATGTGTAATGTCAAAAACTGGCACAGAGCACTGTTGACCATCTGCAAACTTGGCTGTGCAACTCGAGAAGAGCTGCTGAGAACGGTTCAATAAGATATCTGTGCATTTCTGCATCAGGAATAACACGAGACAATGGTGGAGGAACGCCCTTTGATTTATCAATCTGATAAAGATCAGAGCCTTCAACTCTATCTGTCCATAGATACTATTTTTAATGAGTGCCTTAAGATTGCTATTCAAGTTCAAAGCTAGGTAAAGCTCAAACCCAACTTTTAAAGTGAAAAAACTGCATTCATGCAGAATCTCTAATGATTTTATTATACACTGAGATAGTTTTATAAAAGCAGCCATTTCACTAATGAGTTCTTAGCAAAAAGAAGCCTTTTCCTGGAGTCTTAATCAATAGATCAATAGTAGCAGCTGGAACAGTGTAGTCAACAGGACTATTTCCTTACAGACTAATGAAAATCCATACTGAAACATTAAAGAAAGAGTATTTCTTAATTCAATCTTTTAAGGTACAATCTTGGCATTCATCTTTAGAGCACAGACAAAGAAGTTTCAAGATCCTTCCTGCTCCTCTGAAAAAAAGATGTGCAAGCAGACAGAAAGGTCAAGTAAATCCAAACGTAAGTTTACTGAGATTTCCTTCAGAAAAATCCCTAGCAGGAGTAAAAATGTCTCCAGACTTACAATAAATCAAACAGATATTTCATTGTGTCTTTTTTCAAACAACATTAGAAGCACTCCTTCCATCTTGAACAGTTCTCAGATTCAACATCACTATGTATGTTCATAAAATGTTAAAACAAAACAACAAAAAAAGAACAAAGAAAATGAAAAAACCTGCAGAACAATCCAGATAGCAGACTTGGATGGATGAGTCAGAACCAAGAACCTGTTCATTTTAGAGGAAAAAGTGGGCATACATGCAAATCACTACTCTTGACTACCCTGCTCTACACACACCAACAAGAAAGATCACTTAAAATTAAAAAAATATCCCAACAAAAAAATCCCATCAGAATCATGAGGCAAATTCTAAACACAGATATACACCAAGCTGCTCTCTCATAGAGGTTTTGAACTGCTCTGCAAACTGCTTTTAAGTGGCCTGCAAAAAAATCAACCAATAAAAACAAGGCATCTGCAAAACAAAAAGATTGAAAAGGTGCTGCAGTCTGATAGTAGCTTAACATATCAGCACTAGTCACTTTGAATACCAAAACCAAAAGCTCCAACAAAATGAGTCACCCCAACAAAAGCACCAACAATTCTTCAACTAAAAACAAATAAGACAGTCTGTAGAATTTTTACGTATTACAGGTCATGAGTCTGCCTTTTTATAGTCTTAAGAACCAAAACTCACATCTAATGTGCTCTCTTCCTTCTGCGATCTTCAACCATTGAGTTTTAACATCCTTTCCAGGCTTCACTTGAAATTCCAAGCACAGGGAGCCGTTCCTCATCTAGATGACTATGAAGTTCTGTGACTCCTTCTATTCTTCTTTAAACAACACAAAGAATGATTTCCATCTTTCTAGTCACTGTAAGCCATCTTTTTATACTATGTATAAAGTTTTCCACAAAACTATCCCAGGAAGGTGGTCTAGTGGAACCTACCAGCTGCATGAAAGCCAAGAGGCTGAAAGCCACATGGCTTGTACTGAGTCATTGTGAAAGATGATCAGTTTGTAAAGGTTTCTTGCACATACTAAATACAGCTTAGCAAGTAAAATGGTGTTCCTATCATAGATACCAGTAGCAAACTATTTATCTTCACTGTCTACAGACCCAAATCACACAGCCAAATTAAAAGCAAATTGATGACACACTAACAAATATGTATTTCTTTGTAAAAACTTATTTGTCAATGCAAAAAATCTAACAAACAAAAAACCCCTAAAACAGAAGAGCTTCCATGCCCGAATGCAACTCCCAAACAGAGTTAAGAGGATACGCTGAAAACAGTGCCTGGTGAATGGAAGGGCCTTGTTAGTGCACTGCTCTCCCTTCGAAGTCCCACTGCAGGTTGTTGGTTCTGCATCTCTCTGCCTTGCTTGGCTTGTGCTGAAAAGAAAGCATAAAAGAGTTTAGAGACAAACCTCCAGTCTCAGCTGGTTACTTAACACAATTATACTGAATGTGGCACAGTAGGATGGAAAATTGTAACACACGTGTGTGTGTCATGATCCAGATGGGTGCACGCTACTACCGGGCTCTACACGGGGACACGGAATAGATGTCAATGACAGGTGAAGGCGTGACTGTAGTAACAGGATTATTGCTTATTTCACAGGGCCTCAATTGTAATGAGAGGTGCTATGTGCTACTACCATGTAAATATTACCTTGCAACAGAGCCAAGGGTAGCAGTAGGTGAGTGCCAACACAGGTGACCCTCAAAATGAGGTCAATCTTTAGAATTAAATGTATTGGGTATGCCTATATGGGAGTCAAGTGCACTTCCAAGCCTGTTCATATACCAAAAACATGCCGAGGATCCCCAGAGCTTACATGCAAGCATGTGCTCAGACAAACTTAGACTGAGCTCTGGAGTGGCAGAGCCTGAGCGTGCTCAACATGGATAAAGCTCTCCTTCATCAACGTGCTACAGCCCAATCCACCAGCAGGTGCCCGGAGCTGGGCGCTTCCCCAGCACAGCCTCTATGCTTTGAGCCTGAGCTGCAAGCAGGCGACCAGACAGCAGTGTGGACGAGCACTCAAGCATTACACGGCTCGCTTGGGGTTAGCCCGCTCTCCAGGCATGTGTCACCTTCATGGAGATAAAGCTGGCGATCCCAGGGCTGACTTGCACCTCTGTACACGTTGTTTTCTAGGTTGACAAAAAGCTGTCTGTAGCCTGACTGTTTTCCTTCAGCCATTTCTGTCATCAACTGCACTT
This sequence comes from Erpornis zantholeuca, assembly GCA_013400515.1. Lineage (NCBI taxonomy): Eukaryota > Metazoa > Chordata > Aves > Passeriformes > Timaliidae > Erpornis > Erpornis zantholeuca. The sequence continues at coordinate 135,998 of VZTN01005020.1, read as the reverse complement.
TGACTAAGCAAAGTTTTAGTTGGCAGTATTACTCCTGTGAAAAATTTTCTATCTGAAAAGACTCTGTGGTTACTTAAATCAACCAGAGCAGTGATGACAGGCATATCTGGCTTTGGTGGTCTACCCAAAATAATGTAAACTTTTTTTGCTTAATAAAGGGCAAAAATAATAGGGAAAAAAACAGCAAGAGCTTAATCAGCTGAGGTGAAATTTTGCTGTACTTTAAGTTTGGAGAAATTTATACACAACTTTGTAAACCAGTAATGGACTGCTACGTTACACCTCAGAGCAGCCCTTCAGCATCAGTCCACCTCCCCAACAATAAACCCTCCAACTGTCATGAACCACATCCCAGTGTCCAGGAACAACAGAATATACTCTCAATACTTAGCTCCAATTTGCATCTCATACTATCCACTACACCCCACAGTCACATTCTGTAAAGCAAAACCACAACAGCAAAAGGATGCTTCTGATACCCCAAATGTAACACCAGGGTTCAGACGTTGCCTATTCCTGCACGAATATAAATCAACTCTCCATATGCTAAGAGCTGGAGGGATGTTGACATTATCTAGAAAGAATTCCCACAGAAGGTAACCTTCAAAGTTGTTAGAAGTTATGTATTTTGTTGCCAAGTTTTATTTAATGTTAGATTGAGTTAAATCTAACAAAAAGCATGAGCTTAAATTTGGTTTGCTGGGAAGATAATTAATAGGAGATACAGACTTTTCAAAAAAACTGTCTGAAAAATGAAATCTGAATTGAAGCAGTGAACTGTAGACCAGACTGCACACCTTCTGTGGGCGTAGTCAAATAACAGATATTTGGGCCCAAATACTGCTGAACAAACCATCCACATTTTAGAACATAAAGCTGAAGAAGGCCTGTCTTCATGGAAAACTCTGTATGCCCCATTTATTTTACTCCACTGACAGGCATTTACGTGTCATGGTTCTTCTGCCTTGTGCACGACTACCAGTTTCAGAGTTCATAATTTCAGCTGCTGGATGCTCAGCCCATCTCCACCCTGGCCCAGCCCCAGGTTCCTGCAGTCACAGGTCAAGTCTAACCTGGCACAAGCACATGTAGCTCTCCGGAGCTCTTGTATGAGCTGCCCCGCGTGCTCCGGCTCTCTGCTGGCCGCCTGCAGCAAGGCTTTCCGGAGCGTGTGCCGGCATTTCTTCTGGCGAGATTCTGCCCGCTCCAGGCGGCAGAGGTGCTTGTATTTCTGCTGAAAGTAAGTGCAAAGTCTGGTCACCCTGGAACTCCTGTCATCTGCATTGTCATCATCGGACCTGAAGAAGGGAAAATAAAAACAAATATGCTTTAAGTTACTGCTTTTTTTTTTTTCCACTAAGCTAATTTGTCATTCTAATAGAACTGTTAAGTTGGCATCCATCCTCTAGGCACACAAACATCCAAATGCTAAAATCAGGCAGGGATGCTCAAGAAATAGCAAGAGCAGGATCCCTTTTAAATTCTAAAGGTATTTGCCCTTGTTATTATGTCATTATTAGAGATTACATCAATTTGTCATCAAGTCTGACACATTTAAATGTCTAGAGCCTGCTGTTCAAAAAGAAATCTATACTGTTAACCTTTATTTACTGTAAATGTCTCAGCAAATGAGACCAATACTTAAATCAAAGTGCAATTAATGGAGAGGACAAGGGTGGGGAATTGTGTAGTAGAAATTTATTGAGGAAAGATCATGCTGGAGAAGATGGTCAAATTCTAACAAGTACCAAAACTGCTGACTTCTTCCAATTCCTTTTACTCTGCCAGCTGGTGTATTCCTTTTTAAACCAAAATACACACTAACACGGCTAACAGCTGATACTGATTTCCCCTTGCTACAGAGTTGCAGTTGAGTTACAGTACAACAGTAGAGAAGAAATTCACATTCAACTCCAAAGACACTGAGGGAAAGATCAGACCAGGGCTAAGCAATGACCAGATGAAGGACTAATCTAACCATTTGTTGGCTTAAGAAAGCCCTTATCCATTTATCTTGGCTGTCCAAATGTCCAGGCACCTATCAACAAGACCATCAAACCATGTCAACACATTCAGTTAAATGAAGTAAAAGTCTTGAAACAGAAAATCATCACTGGAACTTGTTAAAACAACAAGGTCCGTTAAGCTACCCACAAGTTCTCCACAACAAGCACTGGTCTGCAGAATGGGTTTTTTGTTCATGGGAAGACAAAATACATGTGCTAAATCTAAGCAGACTCTGTTCAGTTTTTCCTTTAAGGTTTTTCTTATAGAACAGAGAAACCTTTTGCCAGCTTTCCGATCTGTAACACAAAGAAAGGGCAAGGGAAAGAAGAGAAATCCAAACAAATGAAGCAAATCAAACGCTTGTGATGTTCAGAGCCCATGGGACTGAATGAGCTGACACCCAAACCTGCACACAGCAAAGGAGGCCACCATTGAGATGCAAGAGACGTGAATTGCCACCCATTATATTTACTAAATAAAGTAAGATCCAGAAATGCAGAGAGCACATGTGTCCCTGAAAGGCAATATGGTGAAGGCCTACTTTCTTTTCATAAAAACTCTATTTATGCACAGGCCAAATGGAAGAGACTGCAGCCATCCTCCACTAAGGCTTTCCATGAAAACTCTCCAGCAGCAAACACTGCCTCTGACACAAATGCACATTTTTATGAAGTTTTATGTAAAGTTAACAATACTATGTGTATTGTCTGTTAAAAGACATTACAGCTTATTTTCTAGAAGCATAAATTACAAGAAATTAACCTCTGCAATTACAAGCATAGCAGCAAATATAATCTGTTAAACATATTCAATATATGTAAAATGTTTAGAATATTTTTACATTGAAAATTTTTAAAAAATACACTTTTAAGATCTCTTAGGAAAGAATGTTTACTGGGAAAAACTGCCTTTTAGAAAAAATTAACTGTGGGCTATTTAATTTAGATTTTAATTTTTCCAATGTATTAATAAAAGAGGAATACATAGATAGCATATATATTTATAGGTAGGTTTAAAATCTTAGTAATTTCATTATTGCTCTGGGCCAAGACTTTAAAACAAAGTTACTGATTTAATTTTTGATATGGTTAAAAATCAACTTTAAGAATAACAAGAGTATTCCTTAGAGGAAATAAGTTTCTTTTGGGTGGAAAGTGTTTTTTAATGTACATTTCTCTATATTTGAGACTTTTTACTTCTCTCACACTGAAAGAGTCAGAAAAAATGTCATTGTCTGCTAAAATATTTTTGATCTTCAGTTTATGAGATCTTTTTTAGAAAGTGGATGAAGACATATATCAAAGGTATAGAAAGAAATAATGCCTGCAGTGGGCAAGGGCTTATTTTGAGCCAAACAGTTTCTAAAAACCTGTTCAGAAGTTTGTTCCCAGGCCAGTAAGATTAGCCAAAACATTTATATGTTCAAAGAAACCTAAAAATATCAAAATAAAACTTCTGGGTTTTTTTTCAGTAGGCAAGTCATGAAAATGAAAGATACTTTTATTGTTGTTCTTTCATAAACAAGTTTGCCAAATTCTATTTATTCTCCTAAGCTGCAGAAAGAACTTCTGAAGTTCAACTTAATGTGTGGCATTTCATTTTTACAAAGATTTCTGAAAGCGCACATGAGCCATTTGATAACCCAAAATGCTTTTTCCCAACCCTTCCCTTTCAGACTGTCATGTGGAAACATCAGGGGGATTACTGCTGAGTGTTCATGAAGAAAACAAAGAGAGCACGAAGCAGCAGAAAGGAAGAGCAAAAGGGTAGCGCGAGCAGCCAGGCACCACCAGGGAATGAGGAGAACATGCTCTCTATTCTGAGACACCCCAGCAACTATACTCCAAAGCCCTCCTTACAGAGTGTCTTGAAGAACCTTCCCTTCTTTCTTTTAGTTATTCTACTTATTGGGAGTTATTAAATCCAACTTTTTACAACACAGTGTTGACATTTGATCCTTTGAGTGAGCTGGTATGAGAAGGGACTCACTCCTTTTTCAAATTTGCTACTTGAAACATTTGCTTTATCTATATTTCAGTGTGGGAGGTGAAAAAATACTTTGTTATAAAGTAATTTGTTTTCCAGTACTTTCTAAGATACCAGACTCAGCAACCAAATAATCTAGGGGGAAGCTTCAGTAATCTGTAGCAAGGAACAGCCCCTGCTTTCTCTCCAAATTGTTGCTCCCACAAGGGATTCCTCCCACCCCAGCAACCTTCTCTGCCAGCACCCAGCCTGCACTGTGCCCACTGCCAACTCCTATGATATTTGAACTCAAACATTTGTGCCTGCCTCGAAGCACTGAATCCTGAAGTCCTGGGAGCATAGGAACGCAATTTTTCAAAATTAAAGCACAGAATAATAAAAGCAAACATTTGGCCTGCATTTCCACAGATGATTGCAACAATATGAATTTTACAGATTAAAAGGCCAGAAGGCAAGCAAACCAAAAAATGTGTTATTGTTGTCATGGTTTAACCCCATCCAGCAACTAAGCACCATAGTGCTGCACGTCCCTCTCCCAGTGTGCTCACTCTCCATGCTCCCACCAATGGGATGAGGAGGGGAATCAGAAAAAAAACACCTTGTGGGTTGAGCTAAGAATAGCTTATTAAGAGAAACAAAGTAAAATATAATACTACTACTTATAGTAATAAAAAGAAAAAAGAAAAATAAACCCCAAGAAACACAAGTGATGCCCAAGAGAACTGCTCACCACCCACTGACTGATGTCCAGCCTGATCACTGAGTAGTGACTGGCCTCTCCCAGCCAGCTCCCCCCAGTTTATGTACTGGCCATGGTGTTCTAGGCTGTGCAGTATCCCCTTGGCCAGCTGGGGTCAGCTGTCCCAGCTGGGCTCCCTCACAGCTTCTGGTGCCCCCATCTCTGGCAGAGCACAGAGAACTGAAGTGTCTTTGACTTAGGCTAAGCACTACCTAGAAACAGCCAAACCATCAGAGCATTATCAACGTTGTTCTCGTACGGAGCCCAAAACACAGCACTGTGCCAGCTACTAAGAAGAAAATGAGCACTATCCCAGCCAAAACCAGGACACCGTTAAGATATTAATTTTAAACAAACCTGGTGAATTTTTGAGAGTTTAAGAGCAGCTAGAGTATCACACAAGAAACTCAATAGAGGTTTCCCCCACAATCACACAAGCAGAAATGCTGAGAACCAGCTGTCTAGTAAAGCAGAAACTAATGTTCACTTTCTTTCAATGGCCTGTTCTGAGAAGCATTCCTCCCACTGTCTTCCATGGAGTCAAAAGGAAAAGGACAGAATGGAGTTAGCTGGTGGGGACCCCAAGCTCAGACACAAATGAACAGAGAAAAAAGAGCTTTAATTTTACTATGAAAACCAGCAAGTAAATCCCCTAAGTTTAGGTATGCGACTTTAGGAGTCACCAGTCTGCACCACCAGATTAGCAAGACAGAGTCATTTTGACAAATCAAATCTCCCCAGAAAAAGCCCGAACTAATTCATCTTCAGCAGCAGACAGACCACACTGCAGAAGAGCCAAAATGAAACATTTCATATAATAAAAACCTCTACGGAAGTTTGCAGAATAGGAGCTAAAGTTTTAGAAGACTGACATCAAGTGAATGTTTATCCATAATCAAAATCACTAAAGTTGTTGAAGAGCTAACACTGGGAAGGCTGATGAAAGTACAAAAGCAGCCAGTTACATACAAAAATGTATCCATTATGGATAGTTAAGACAGCATTTAACTGAGATGCACAAAATGCTAGAATGGAACAGAAAATGTCAAGACAAGGTATTATTTTCTCTCAGTATGTGAAAAGAGTAGGCAGAATCCAAAGGAAGTTAAGACTAATAGAAGACTAAACACACAGAGATGACCTTTATAAGTTGACAAAAAATAGGCATCTATGGAAGAATCAAATCAAATGTCAGAGAGAAGAATGTAAGGGAAGTCATTTAATAGATATATCTGCTGTAAAAAATTAGGTATGATATCAAAGTTTGAAAGTCTGTTCACGTTTTCCCAAAACATTTTATTTAAAAGTTGCCTTTTAAGTTAAAAGTAATGTTTGTGAGAGCTCACTCTGTAACGGCTGATGCCCTAAAAAACTACGATCATCCATAACAAAAGAAGACCCTTTTATTTTTAAAAAAGTTAAGTCTACACACTGTTTAATAGCTTTGATTCACTGAAGGATCTCAAGATTTAGCATTATGGTGTGTGTCCTGATGACAGAGATATCGCTTTGTTGTTCACCTTGAGGACAATCTTCAGAGATGGCAGGAAATTCTACTGAGTTTCAGAATTTCCATTGTAACAACAAAATAAGGTTTCATTAACATTATGATTCTAAGTGTGGTAGTTAAAAATTTAAAGAATAGGGGGAAAGTTGTAGCATGAAAAAGCCCAGTTGTATAGTCAATAAGAGTCATGTTACAGAAACAAATTCTACTGAAATTCCCATTTCTTTGTTAACAACACCACTCAATTTTGTTACAATACTATACTTGGGTTGCTTTGTTTCAACTGTGCTCCTTCACACTTACATTAACAGACATACATTATAATATCCTGCTGTAAGTATAGACTTGTGACTTAGCAGTATATGGAGAACATCACAGGCCTTTCTGCACCAGCAGCTAATTCCTGCTCTGCTTATCCTTTTGATCCCACAACTTCCTTTCAATGCTCACAAGTATTGACAGATGTTTATTCAACACTTAATTACAAAAAGAAATATCATGGCCTTTAAAAAAGCACATTAAAACAACAGCCTACATAATTATCATAAGAATTACTAAGTAAAATGTAGCAAGTTTGCTAACAAAGTTATTCACAAACAGTAAGAAGGATAAGAAACCATGAGCAACCCCATTTGATTCTAATTCAGGACCTCCAATTATCAAGGCACACAAGTTCATGAATAAATCCCACTAAACTCAATTAAATTTAGGCAAACAAGCTTAAATCCCTTCCTGATGCATCCTTCTGATAGCAGACTGCACAAAGGTCTCTAAGTTAGCTGGAAACTGGGACAGAAGGCAACAAGCTGTTCCACAGCTCTTACAAACAAATGAGTTCAAACAATCCTTTGTTTCAGCAAAACACTTGATCAAGTGCTTAGGTTCCACTGAATCCACTTGAAGTGAAGCTCACATTTACATGATTTATTCCATTGAGGACAGCACGAATACTAAAGAATCATACTCACTCAGGTCTCTCATAGCCAAGGCTTTCTCGGATAGACCACGCAACCTGGTAAGGGGAGGTTTGCTCTGAATCCTCCAACTCTTCTCCACTGTCTTCAGACCAATCCAGCCCTAAGGGAATTGAAAACATAGAAGTTGGATGAAAAGAGCATCCACCTTATATAAGCCTCTGAGCAACCCATGGTACAAAAGATGAATGTATAGTATAGCTGGGAGCATAACCGAATTTGATTAAATCATGCAGTATTCTCAATTACCCAGGAAAAGCTACAGTAACAGCTCCATTGCAGTGTGCAAACAGCATGCACTGATTTTTGTCATAACTGAGTTTTTCTTCTTAAAAATCCTTACTGGCTTCTTTATCCATAAACAGTGGAAGAAAAATTACCAGATTTCTTATCCTCAGAGAAACACCACAGTTTTCATAACCAAGTACAAGATAAGAGAGAAGTCCCTGTCATGAAGAACTGACTACTTGGTATATTTTAATACTATATGATCTAAATAGGCCAATTTAATTTCTTTTTATATTCTCACCCCTTCTCTGTGCCAAAACATAGAAGAATATGAAAACTGTAAGACACAGCAGAACAGACAGAGATAGATACACAGCTACCCAGGATGTTCCTTTGCTCAGTCTCTGTAATTGCCTGCCAAATGCACATATCAGCATGAAGAAAGAGCTAAAGGGAGAGATACAAACAATCCTGCACTTTCACCAAGCAGCATATTTGCACTTAATGATGATGCAGTATGATCAACTTATGGTGTGCTCCAGGAGCCTCAATTACTCAATCTACAGCTGTTGAATAGGACAGCCAGAAAGAGGCCGTAAGTTCTCAGGTGGAACATTTTACCTGGAACTTCATCTTTTGTAGTTTTTCCCACTCTCTCTCCCACAACCAGTGAAATTCTTGCCACTTTCTTGCAGAGATGGGATAAAATCCCATTGCTGCATTTATAAGCCAGCATTTATTTTTCTTTTTCATTTTCTTGTGTGCTCCTTAAAAATGGATAGTTAAGGAGCATTTCATTTTTGCTAAAACTAAACTAAACAACTATATCTAAGATGATTCTGAAGTCAGATGCTTTGAACTTGGGAAATGCATCAGTACTTGGTCACGTACTTTCAGAGTCAGACACACACACATACACAACACATATGCTTGGAATACAATCATCAGGTAACTCTTCATCATACAGAACCAGCACTTTAACATGAACCACACATACAAGAAATCCAAATTTTCAGGAACTTCAGCATCCTACAGAATTTATTTTTTGTTTTTAATTTTTAAGACATACATTTGAACTAAATTAAGATGCCTTAAGACATTTGACAAAATGTCAGAATTATACTTTCAACTTAAATGCTTCTTTTTCCTTTTTTCCCTCCCATAAAGGAATGAAAAAACACATTAATCATTCCAAAAAGATGTCCACCATTGACAACCACATAACAAATTGTTTACCCAAAGTTTAAAAAGAAAACGGAAATTGTGGTTTTTTGCTTCTCCTGGGCACTGCAGAAAGGAAGGAATAAAACCTAATCCAGATTCAGCTATACTGACACTGAAGACTGCAGTTACTTTAATATCCAGTTACATGGCTCTGATGTTGGTACACATAAAACTGGCTTAATCTTTTGAAAGATTCTGTGCAGTCACCTCTAGTGCTGCTCAGACATAGAAAAGAAATCCTGAAATTCTCTGAACTGGCATAACTAGTCTTTAATATTAAGGCTTATAATGAATAAAAAACAAATAGATTTTCCACTCTCACATAATTAATATGTAAATTCCTTTACTTTGCCAAATACAAACTGTTTTAAATGCATCCACATACAGTTTTGCACCTGCCTAACTGTACATGTATAGGTCTGGTTTTTATTTTTACCATGTCTTTTTTTTAGGAAAACATATTCTCTTCACCACTTGAGAATATAAAACATTAAGCACAGACAGGAATCTTTCTACAGTCTTTCAAAACACAGGTCACTTTCTAAGCTATTGAGGTCTGTGACACTCAGAAATGCCTCTGGAGGTGCCATTCCTCTAAAGACCTGCACTATATATAGGACCATCAAAGCTGTTTTCTGAAGAACAGTTTCCTTTGGAGACATGCTATGGGATGCTAATTATCTTCTGAACAAATAGTCAAACTATCCCGTGAGTGCTAAAGGGCAGATCTTAACAGCAAATTAAAAACAAGTTAATTGAAATAGCAAAAATTACAGATGTTTGCAATTAAATAAGACACTATATAGGGAATGTCCAGATTTATTTGAAGTCTTTTTTTATTTTAAACATCATAAATGGTGTTCCTACTTCTATCACACAGCCTCCTATTTCCTTTTCCCCGACAGTATTTTACTTGTTAGAAATGTACAATCTAAAACTAAGCAGTAAAGTAACTTTGAAGGGTGAGGAAAATAAAAAGGACAGACAGGTGTGCCTAGGTCTATATTCACAATCAGACAAATAAGATACAAGCTCAGCTGCTTTTTCAAAGTTTTCTAGAGCACTACTGCCATAGCAGCAATTTGGTTATATTTGCTTACATTTTCACAATCAGCTATTGATTATTATACGTAAGGGGAAGATATTTCTGCACTGGTATGCAGACAAGATTGCATCCTTCCAACCACCTCCTGTAACAGCACTGCTCTCCTGCAGTGGTCTTTTCCTTTTGTTCACTCATATTTTATACATAAATAGGGCCCAGTCAAGAAGAATTCTCATGTGTTCCAATTTTCCATTCAAGTCAACTGGAAATTTAAATCTGCAGAGATTGATGGACCAAATCACCAAACTTGTACTTATATTCATTTTGTAACATGGACTTATCACACACCTAACATTCAATCTAACTTTGTCCACTCATGTAGGTACCACTAGTGTCACCTTTACTACTCGACCTGCAAACCTTCCATAATGAGGTCACTATACTCCAAACAATGTTTTCTACACCTCAGTTTGATTTCTCAAATGGTTAACAGAACATTAAGAAGAATAAACAGCCAAAATGCCACAAACCACTTGTGATGGATCCAGGCATCCCCTTCATAGACAACAGAGCTAAAGAAAATGCCAAGAGATTACGTAGCTCAGGGTTATTTTGTTAGGACCACAGGGGAATGCACGACAGGGCTAGGAAGACGCTCCCCTTTAGTCTTTTGGTTTCAGGTTAAAAAATACAGCTACAGTGCCTCTATTACCTACTCACCTAAATGAGGAAACAGATCAGTGTCCAGCTGCTGTTTTCGAGTGCACAGTTTCACCAGTCTCTGTAGCCGGCTCATGCAGGACGAGTGCGGAGAGAAGGCTGTGGCTTTCATGAGGACCCGGTCAGTCCTTGGTGGGTCCGTGACAGGAGCCCTGGCGGGTGGCAGGAGAGGCAGAGGTCTCTTGTTAGACAACTGCCGCGCTTGTGCTATAGTGTGTGTGGTGGGTGCCACTCCCTGCATTGGTAGGCTGGTGTTCAGAGGTTGAGGTGACTTGCAGACTATGCCCTGCGCTAGCCCTGTCGGCTTTAACGAAGCTGATGAAGGTGGCAGATGGGAGTGCTGCTGCTGCAGAGGCTGCTGCTGCAAAGGTGCAGGAATGGGGCTAAAGTGCTCTTGGCGAACTTTTAAAATCTCTGTCTCTCTCTGGCGCTGCCTGTTTTGAGCCAACTTGCTCTGCAACTTTTTCTTCACTGTTGCCCCTTTCTTTAGGTCATCATCCTCCTCATTGAAAGCAAAGGGGTCTTCTAATTCTGCCTCCAGGTAGTGGAGAGGAAGCCTTGCCCCTGGAGGGGAGAGGGACATCCCATCCAGTCCATTGGGCATCTTCAAGGCCAGGGTGGGCACTGTCAGACTGAAGGCCATAGCATCCATCTGATGCCTGACCTTTACCTCCTCTATGGGATCATTCTTTTTCTTCCTCTCCTTTTTCGGTATAAAGCCAAGTACCTGCAGGTGGCTGTTGCAGTACCTTTCAAAAGTAAAAGCAGTCAATTATTAACTAAACTTCTGTAAGTAAAATTGAAGACAAGACATCACTTAAGGGAAACCCACACATGCATCTCAATCAAATATAAACTGAAACACAAGAGGTTTTATAAGAAGTATACAGGATTGCTTCTAATACAACAAGCAACTGTGGTCCTTCCAAACCGGCAGAAAAAAAACTTATACAAGAGATTATTGCTAATCTTAAGATATAAGATTCTTCATTCTTTATTCATTGGAGAATCACACACATTCAAAATCTTAACTCTCTAATAGGGTACATAGTCAAAAACCAAGTGAACAAAACAAATGGAGAGTCTGATACATAAAGCAGCAAGAACACAAGCCATTAACCAATGATTTCAAAAGCTCCTAAGAAAACATACATTGAAGACTACTTCCTTTCATTTGCCCATTCTTTCAGTGGAAGTAGTTAACATTTTCATCAATGCACACATTATTATGAATTCCACTGTAGTAGGGAGCAGTTTCTTATAAGGACAATCTCAGTAGATACCTGCTGTGAAGGATCACTATTTCCACTTACTGAACAAGTAACATAAATACTTAAATTCTGTTTTAGTAGTTTAGCATGATGCATTTTGGTGCCACATGATCAGCCAAATGTTCTTCAAATAAAAATCTAGTTTAAAACAAATTCTCTGCTGCTAGAAAGCATTTATACAACGCCAGGAATACGTATACATACAATCCACAAACACAGATTTTAAGTTCTTCTAATATGAAAAACTTTCAAAGACATGCTATTAAAAAAAAAAAGGCAAAAAAGTCTGAAAATTTCTCATGAAAGTTAAAATAATTACAATTTATGCCAAAGAAAACATACTAAAAAGTAAGCAATTCACTTTTGTCTGATTGGAACCAGCATGTGATCCTTTTCCTGTATGCCACAGGCAGGCACTCCTGCTTCTCTAGAACCCACCAACAATCAGATTAGTATTTGCCCTTGCAGAATCCCATCTATAAATTACAGCTTATAGATGACCAAAGATAGAAGGAAAGACTGATGGCTGCGTCAAGGTAATTATGGACAAGAGAATGAAATACCCATGAAGGTATTCTTTAAAATCTGATCAGTATGAATCTGAAAACAGTAAATTTTGTTGAACAAAGAGGTTAAAATTATATTATTTCTGGTCTTCATGGTGAAAAAAAAAGGCAGAAAATCCCAAAACAACACCCCAAAAAGGTTTAGCACTTCAGTTTAGTCACTTTCAACTTGTTGACCCATTTCTAAAGAAATAATGTGTGAACAGCTCTAAGGGGTCCTTAAAAGGGAAAAAAGAGAAAGCAACTTCATATGTGCTCTTAAATGGTCTCCACATATGTAGCTCCTTGAGACACCACCCTCCTAAGGTTTCACAAATCAGAAAAGTCTGAAAAGTACTGCTACTTATTACTGCCTAAATAATTTCTTAATTCCATTATGTTGTAAGTAATAAATAAACCTAGATGAGGGAAGCTAAAAGCCAACAACTTGTGCAGTCCTTATTAGAACACACTGGAATACTGTAAATTCATTCTGAGAGATGCACTTCTAAAAATAAAATTATATAATGAGGGCTCAATAAAGCTTCCCTTAAAGTCAACAAGCACTGTTTCCATATTTAAAATTAAGCCCTTTTTAAATATTTTGTTTGAGCAGTTACAACAGCACTTTTAGTATGACGGAAGAAAAAAAAACAATAAACAGACAAAACAAACACAAGGGAATTCTTTTCTCTCTTATGCCAATAAAAAGAGTGTTTTGCTCAATGCAAATGCTTCCCTTATATTGTTCAGAACTTAAATTATTCATCCTGTGTTTGTGCTGATGTGAGGAGGTAGAACTGGATAGTCTGTTTTCATTACCAAAACAGTAGGAAAAGAAACAGAAAAGGTGAGTAAGTCTATGGAAAGGTAATAAGCTTGCTAAAATTCTCAGAGTTTTAGGCTGTTAAGGGTTTGGCTTGTTCATTTAACTCTAACAGAGTCATTTTTATGAGGCAGAGGATAAAGCTTTGGCTCTTACAGCTGACCATACTGCATCACTGAGAGCCAACTGGCTCCTCTGGACACAATGCACAGATGCCAGGCTACAACATTCAGACTCCAGTATACACTGACTTGGCTCTGTGCTTTACGCTGTCAACTCCCCATCTTCCAGAATAACCAAGGCTGTTACACCTTGGACTAACAGGAGCAAGAAGTAACCAGCAAGAGCAGCTCAGTCTTCTCTGGGTAAAGGAGACTGCAGGCAAGCAGTTCTGGCTAGGCATCCTTCTCACTAATACCACCTCAGCCCTAACCTGTCAGGCTCTCGCTAGCCCTGCACACAGCCAGGGGGGCACGCACACACATCTCCCCATCCTGCACGTTCCAGGATGGCTTTTGAGTTGGCCCTGGCCTAAACTGGCTCTGACTTCACACAGTGCTGCAGAGTCTGCATTAGTAGTTCAAGCTCCATGGAAGTCAGATTACTGGGATGACAGGAATAGAACCTGCAAGTAGCACAGTGCTTTTCATATAGCTCTGAGCATGAAACCCATTAGGGTCAAGCTGGCCCTACAAGAGCCAATCCTGACAAGCCTGTCTTAGAGGCTGTTTGTCACTTCTATAACCTGTCTGTGAGTTATGCTCAGCTGACAGTGTCACAATAAGTATCTAATATGGGTTTCTTTCCCCTTCCTTATTCAGTGCCAAAGGCACTTATTCTGTGCAGGTAAGGTCAAATAAAGTCCACACATATGGTGAGTTGATATCCCTTAAAATTATCAAAACATGAAGCACACAAAATGTGATGGATTCTGAGGGCTTCAGCTGCAAAGTTTCCCACATCCATTGGGAAGGCAAGAATTTGGACACTGAGGTTTTTTTACCTACAACTGCAATCTGCTGCTTAGTACACCCCAGTTTGGTATCAATTTCCATCAGTTACTTAAAAGAAGATCCAAATAAACTGAGAGCAGCTTGTATATTAACAAATTATTTAAAGATTCTCCTGAGTGAGGAGAATTAGAGACAAAATAGTGCTTAACACAACTAAATTGTAGTAACCCCATATTTAAAAATCAAGTTGCATTTCATTATCTTTGTGTGTATCTGGCTAAGAAAGAAGTAGGAGATGTATTCAGAGAAAACAGAGATATAAAACCCATGCGTGTATCATCCCACATATATATATTCTTTAAAAAAACAAGATAGTGAATAGAAAAATCAAACTTAAAATAAGGCAGTGAAGTCACGCACTATTAATAGATTTAATTTGTAGAATGTTAATGGTTAATAAGAAATCTAATAATATGGCACCATATTAACCATCTTTGTGGCTGGTAGCATCTCATTTGTCTGGGGTTAAGCGATAATTCTTTTTAATTATCTGTGGACAGACTATGAAGCTGTTGGCATATAATGCATGCATCTTCTTGAAATAATTTTTTTTAACAATCTCTGAAAGTACAAAAGAAGATAGCTGTCAGAGCATCATACAGCCTGCTTCTGATCATGTACCATTACATGTCTGAACAGTGACAAAATGACCATCTGACAGTAATTCTGTATAGAGAAAATGAAAAGCTATGAGTGAAGAACTCAGACACTGCAAACATCTTTATATTGAACGGAGTGTGAAAAAAGTCTCGTAAGAAACGGATACAGGTTTGCCTGCCAAAAAAAAAAGTTTAGAACAGCCACAGTCTTATCACTAGCATTCATTAAATATTATTGTTAAAATTAAACTCTGCCCTAAGAAACAGTCTTTTAAAATATTCTTTCAAACTATCACATCCTCTCATTTGAAATTAAAAGTTTATTTTCTCTTTCAGACACCTGCTGTCCTCTTCAAGTACTGTAATGTGACACTCAACATGCAATTGAATTATTCTAATATAACATACACCAGATGTCATGACCACACTTCACTTTAACTTGAGAAAAATCAAAAAGAACAAAGTGTGAACTCAATTCAAGGTGTAAAGAAAAATCTCAAATTCCATGGGAACATATGAGACATAAAAAAGTGTCATTAAGTACTATTACTTCTATTGTTTTTCAGTATGACCCCTGGTAAACAGGAACTCTGGCTCAGTCAGCTCTTGCATCTGAAATTACAGCATACCATTTGTGCTAACAATTTCTGTGATCATTTCCGTGAGCTTATTTCCAAAGAGCCTCAATTGTACAGTAGCAAAGAAACACTCACCGACTGTCAAATTACAGCTTAAAGTTATTCATCTTGTGCCATTTGAGCATTTGCCCTACAGCTTTTGACAAACATTCATGTTTTTTTCTCACTTCATCAGTCTCCTTAGCTGAAATGGCAGGTGAAGTGCAAGTTAATTTAGAGCACAGTCCAACTGTTGTTTCAGACAAGAGAGGGAGCTGTGAGCTGAGAAGGAAGTTATATGTAGGGCACAGTGGGAACACTGCTAATAATGCAAAAGGTTAGTGAATGGCAGCTAATAATGTGAAAGGTCAGCAAATAGTAGTTTGATTTTTTTGGCATATTTTGTTCATATTTTAGGTTTCAAAAAGCACTTCTAAGACAACAACCCTCAGATAGTTAACACACACATTAATTAAACACTGTGTTACTGGCAAAACCTGCAATGACAGCTCTGAAAAATAAAGTCATATATAGACAGCAGACAAGACTAGACAAATTCTGCTATTTCAGCCCTAACAGCACCAATGAGACTGGTGCTCAGGAAGTCTTAAAGAGTAAGGAAGAATGCCCTTGTGGTTACAGTATGGGCTGTAGTTCAGGAAATCTGCTTTTAATTCCCAGCTCTCAACAATTTCAAGGACTATCTTTTGCAAGGAATTTAATACCTGGGCACTCTGGGCATCTTCATTTGGGCAGGGACGGGGAGAGAAATAAGGGAAGCAAGGAAAAAAGGGAGTGTGTAGCATCTTCTTGGCTGGCTCATCTGTTATCAAGTAATATTTATGTTATTCCAGTAAAACAACACTACAGATCAGTACCAAATCACCAACAATGAATTGTAATTCTGGATTTGTCCCTATGTATCACTGCTCCCTGTGTCCAGAAGATAAGCATTTTCAACTGCTTGTCCTGAAAAAGCAGACTGAAGTGTGCTCTTGGCACTGCTGGCTAAACAAGAAGACCTTTCTAAGAGCATGTACTGTGAGTGACAAGGCAAATGAGTCAGAACAGTTGAAATTGTGTAGCAGGTTTGATCCACAGTTTATAGTGAATTTGAGAAAAGCAGTGAACTCTCCCATAAACTTCCTTGGGATTAAGTTGCTGCCCTCTCTCTGAGTACTTGACTCCCACAGAAAATAAAATAAAGTTTACTGGTCTTAAAACAAAATCCTCAAAGCAGCATCCTGGAATACAATTCACTCAGGCCAGTTCCTCCCTCATCCTGAAACCAGGCAGCAACTTAAATAAACTCAAGCCTCCATCACAGCCACTTCCCCCTTTGCAGATAGGAAACCACAACTCACCTACGGTCCTCGGACTTGGGGATGGGGTTGGTGCAGCGTTGGCTGTTATACTTGGCCACATATTCACATTGCTTGAAGGGGGCAGTCTTGTCCTCCAGAACGTGTCTGATACAGAAGGCGTAGCCGTTAAGTCGCCTCTGCTTGCACAGTTTGGGGCTATATGAGCACAAGGGCTTATTGTCAACCTCAGAGAAGTGTATGTGTTTGCCTTCATACATCACGTGACTCTATTCCTTGTGAACATCAGCTGAAAGAACCAAAATATTGAGACAAATCACGTAAGGGAGGAAAAACTGCATCCAGTTCTAGGTTGTGTGTTTCATTTCAGCTGTAAAGAAGGACCCAAAACAGTACCTGATTTTAAATCTTCTGTACCATGTCAATGTTAAGAGAGAGCCCCAAGAACACCACTATCCTGGGATGATGATGAACCAAGATGGAGCAGATTGCCTAAGGAAAATATCAAAAGAGTCAATGTCAGTCAGAAGAAAACAGATATTGCAACAGTAAGTAAACAGGCACATGTAGTCACCAAGGCCATGGTTCAGCTAGCATCCAATAGAACAAATCCGGAGTAAAACAGTTTTCAATCAGTAGTCATGGATCTTTGGAAAAAGTGAATGAAATTACTGAGGGAAGGAAAATTCTACTACCACCACACCTAAATCACTTAAACAGAGCTTCACTCATCTACCAAAAAGTGATTAGAAGCTACAAGGTGAAAATGGTTCAATGTCAGATTAGATTACTTGTTTTCAGAAATCAAGCTGAAAGATTATTAACCCATTTGATTGCAGAGAGTTTACTTCAAGGTATCTTTGCTTACGAAACCATCAGAGACTGTCTTTGCTCTGAAAAAATTATTTCATCAGTCACTGCAACAAAGCTTTTTTTTTTAAGAAAAGCTTTTCTTTACCATACCTACAAGTCTTCAGACCTTGGAGCTGCTTACAATTTCTGCAAGCATCCACATGCAGTCCTTCCTGAGGTCATCATGGTTCTTCAAAGTCTATCCTACCTCACTGTACTTATTTTAGGGGAATGCAGGCATTAATATCAGTCCATACTCCCATCAATCCCAGAAGGACTGAAATGTCAGTTCAGCAAGAGGCTGGGGAGTTTTCCCCCTAAAGTAGATTCCTATAGTGTAAATCCATTCAGCCATAAGGTACTTTTTCAGTTCCCAACATGACGGAAATCTTTGCAAATCATCTTTTTAAAAAAACAAACAAAACCCCCAAACCATCCCAAAGTAGTTTCAAATAAAACTGACAGTACATACATTCTGCAGCTACTCTGATACACTAAGCTTAACCTGCAAAAGGTAGCTTTTATTCAAAAAGGTCATCCTGAAGCACTGGAACAAACCTTTTTAAAAAACCACTGTATTCATTCAGTACTCAGTTCAGTTTCATATGTTTTATACACCAAGGAAAGGAATGTTTATAGAGGTGATATTCAGGAAATATGTAATAAATTAGAGGCATGTAACAAATGTACAGATTACCACCTCAATGAACTTACTTGTTCCCAAGGGCCAAAATGGCAAGAGCAGGATTGCAAGGAAGAAGCCTATACAGACTTTGCAGGAAAGATGCACTTTCCTCTTTTAAAGGTACAAGCTTCCACTTTCTGCTGTAAATAAGTGCCATGAGAAAATGATAAAGCACTATGACACTGGGGAATCTAGAAAAGCAATTTTAAGTCAAAACACCCAATCCCACAGAGTAAACGACATAAATCTGGCCTTCATTAGCATATATCTAGCTGTAGAAGCAGAAAGACAGAAGAGTAGTAAAAAATTTAAAAACGGGGTTAAAATTCTTGGAACAGCTGTACATGCACATGTACAGCATCCAGAGCATATAGAATGAGACAGGTGCTACAAAATGTCACTACTGCAAGTGACCTGAACAATCATTTGACAATAATGATAACTTTGTATTTCCTCTTGATACACATTTTCCCTTTCCATGCACACACCCAAGCAGGCACCCCCAGAGGCAGAGGTCTTGTGCTCAGCTTGCATCACACAGCCTCAACACAAGCACAGACACCTAGTCCATTTCCAATCACCTTTCCCAACTTTTCTCAATGCATAGAAGCACATACACTATCTATATATTTAAACGAATCACTGGAGTATGACTTTCCACAACACATCAGTCTTAAGGAGAAGAAAGTTCATTGTTGACTGTGCCCTTCAAAAAGACAGAATGGGAAGAGCAAACAATCTCTTCTCTGGCATGTTAAGGACCAAGTAATCTTTTCAGTCACCTTGGCTCAGGCAGATACTAACATACCTTTCAGTATCATTCAGCAACAACAGGAACAAGAAAACAGAAATCCCATGGGAACATGAGCCATACAGGAGTTGTGGTCAGTGTTTGTATCCCGTACATTTGAAACATGGACTCTTCTATTATTATGACAGCAAAAGTACTCAAATGAGTCTTAACTACTTGCATCTCACACACACAACACTGACAGACAGCCTTTTGCTGGGGAATCTGCTTCTCTCAATAGTTTATCAAAGCCTGTATTAGGTGGCATACTGAACTGGACATAAAACTTGAAAGACCAAGTGTATCTAGCAACTGGGTTGACCCACATTTTGCTATTTTCTTCTGGTTTATTCATCACCTTCTTTTAAACTTCTACTATCATGCTTTGCAGTTTCTGATGGATCACTAACTTTCTCCTCTTTCGTACAACTCAGCCGTATTTCTTTCCTGAATGTTATCAAGCCACAGATCAAAGAGAAAGAGCTCCTCAGGATGGTTCCAAAGTAAACAGCGAGAAATGCATACCTTGTGTGCCTCTGTTAAGCTTCTGTAAAGAAACTGCTCCACAGCTCCCAGCCACCACAATCCTACACTTATTCTTGTGGCCACAATCTTATTTTTGGATTTAACTCATAATTAGGTCTTATTTTTGCATTTAACTTGACTGTGTCAAGACAGGCATAGTATTTCACTTCTCATTCGTCTGAGAGATTCAGGGCACAAGTACAGTGCCATATGAAACATTCACACAAAAATACTAACAATAATCCCCAGGGAAAGCACTGAGCATGAACAAGAATTTTTGGGTCTATATATACACTAAGAGAAGCTCTTGCAAATATAACCATGTTAAAAGTCCTGACAGGAATCACTTAGTGCAACTACAGTGCAAGGAACAAGAAAGCTAATAAACATAGTAGCCAACCAATAGTATACCAAAAAAAAAACAACACAGCAATTTTCTCAAGCTTGCAATTATATCTTTATTGGTAGATTCTTAAACAGATCCCCCAAAAGACATGTCACTATGTGGATACACTGCCAGGATCAGACACTGAAGTTGGACTTAATCTAAAAAGAGCTTTTTCTTTTTACTTCCATAGCATGCCATACAAGAGTGTGTATGTGTATGTGCCTATAAATACATATATAAAAATAACAAAGACACTTAAATCCCTTCATTCTGATTTCATCTGATGCAGTGTTTTATTTTTAACAATTTACAGGAGTTCTTAAGAGAGCTTTTTGCTGCTACGTAAAAAGTAGCACAAGCATGGAATAGGCACATGTCACTTAACTGAAGAGAACTGAAACTACACTTAGCTAAATAGTGGGTGGGGGAGAAATTATTTTTGTCCCACAGGATTCAGTAAGAGATGACGGAAACATGGACTTCCCCTGGAAAAAGCAAATGCTTAAGCAGCTGTACTTCACTATAAAAATATCAGAATACAAAACTTTCGGGAAGCTGTTTTCGGTTTTTCACTTACACTCTGTGTTGAAGATGTAGGCAGGTTCAACAGAAAAAAATTCATGCCTGCATGTGTTCAAACTAACTTTAGCCACAACCTGTGAATGAGAAACCAGAAGCTGCTGCTTGAGGAACCTAGATTTTCCTTAAACAACTCATTCTAAATAAAAGATTTTGAGCTAGTCAGAAACAGCAGGGCAAAGAACAGAAGGGAATCCAAAAATGCGTGCCCTTGCCAAATGATGCAATACACAACTGAGGTTTAAAAAATCATGGTAGGGAATAAGGTAAATACAGAGCAATCATATACCAGATCACACAATATCAGAACTAGGGGCACCTAGTTACCTAGTTAGTAGTAGATGAAGTTAGTAAGAGATTGACTCAAAACACAGCAAAGAAGCATTTCTTCGTTTTTACTACTCACAGGTAGTGAACTGTTGGAACTTGCAGTCACATCATATCATCAGGTGATGACATCAGTCACAGTATCATCAGGTTCAAAAAGGTAATACAGAAGTTCATAGACAACAGGGACATAAGTGATGTACCCACTAGCAATACCAATTTAACAAATATGGGTGGTAGAAGAGTAAGAGAAGAAAGAACAAAAAACTTGTCTGGGCTTTCATGCTCTTCCTAAATAGCATCACTTATTCCTACAGCCCAAGACAGAACATTAGGTTGGATCCAAGCTGATCTGACCTAGCAGGGTATTTTTCACATTCTTATGAGGTTACCATTAATATTTGTAACTTCATAACACATTAATTTCTCCCCTTGTCCCATTTTTTATTTTTGAGCAGCCAATTGGAAGAAATTCTCCTCCCTCTGGCTAAAGTCCTATCTGGACATGTAAAGAAGAGCAACAAACCTAGCACCCCAGCAAGGTTTGATAGCAAGGACAGGCAGGACACAGAGCAAAGTTACACTCTGAGACATCAGCACTTAAGGGCAAAGCTATTTGTCCTGCTGAGTGCAGCCACTTGTAGTTTGTAAGACAACTGAAGGTGGTTTGCACAATGACTGCAAAAAGAGAAATTAAAGATTTCAATACACACAGGAACACACCTGTCCAACCGCCAATACCTACTACCACCCTCTGGAAGAAGCCAGCTCCCAACTGCTTTTGGTGCTGGCTTTTCAATACTGGTATAATCAGCTTCCTTGCAGCACACATCAGCTCCAAAGACAACAAAGTTGTAGCTCTGCACTCCATATCCTCTTCCAAAAGCCTTAAACAGTCCTTCAGAGAAGCTGGAAAACAGTGTAGCAGCAGCAGCAAACTTTGGAGGACAATCTTTAACCATATCCAAGTACCAGCATTATGCCATACAGAGATCTGGTACCTGGCATCGTCTGTAGTCTAGAGGGAAGTTAATGGCTTACTCACTAACAGAAAGCCCAAAGCACTATAGCCTCAGAACTCAGATCAGTAATTTTGAGCAAATGCTGTGCTGGAAATATTAGAGTGTTTTAAATCATGTGAGTTAGTACATTCTCAAACATATGCTCAGAACCTGACATTCAATGTACGTAAGACCCTTTTAGGCAATGGAATCCCCAAATGCATTGTAAATTGCAAGGCAATTATATGCTGGTGGTTAAAAGATGTATAATTAAGAGGACTGAGCTCAGAGCTTCACGCACTGCATCCAAACAAAATCCACAACTACAGAGGTCTTTACTGTGCTGTTTTGCATTTGCTAATAGTAGCCCAAATTTCCTGTTAAATTGCTTGGTGTGTTCATGACATCTCACAGACAAGGTACAATCATCTCCATATGTTTCCAAAACCATCAGCTTGGAGCCAGAAGCAGAACATGGATCTGTAAGAACCTCAGCTTCTCCACAAACACAAATAATATAAATAGTAGTTTTGTTAATTCCTCTTGACCAAGAAAGAAAAGGTACCTGCCACTGTCAGACCCATTTCCTGAAACTAAGCAGACACAGTGTGCAAGATGTTCAGCAACATGGAGTTTCATCCACTCCAAAATGAACAGAAACCATAAAATTCATGACAAAAAGACATGCAACCCTAATGTAACCCTAATTTATAGCACAACTTTTCAATTGGTATTAGTAAAAAGTATGGAGAAAACATTTATTTTTTCTATTTCATAGCACCTAATACCTCTCTTTGAAATGTTTTGGCCTGTCAAGAGAAGCCATGCCACATCTAATTGTGATCAACATCAACACCACAAAGTTATAACTTCTGTCCCTATTCTGTGATCTAACCATAAGTTTGGCTTAGTTCTAGTCTTTTAACAGCTCAATTATCTACTACACTCAGCTACCAAACCAAGAATGCTGTACTTATGGAAACAAGAGTCTTTTTGTCAGTAAAAGCATTCAAATTGAGACAGAGAACACTGGGAAGCAACTAAAGTCAACTACAAGAGCTCCTGTGCAGAGCACTTTTATTGAGTACAGTCCTTACTCAGGAAGCCTCGAGCGCAGGTACTGCCACACACATGCAAGCACCCTGACAGATCAAGGCATTCAACATGTTAAGATCTTACAAGATATTTTTAGTTACCACCTGGAATCGTATTTTGGACTACTTTTTCATATGTTAAGATCTACCTAGGAAGAAAGATGCAATATTGCCCTCATTCTGCCTTTTTAGAAAGCTTATTACTTCAGCTCTGGAAAAAAGCAGTTTACATTGCATAAGGCCGTCCGATATATTAACAGAAAACACCAGAATATTTTACGCAACACTAGTAAAACAGATTATGTTTTAGAATATAACACAATAAATACAAAATTAAACTTAAGCGTTACTCCTAATAATAGTAACATCTAGAGAACTTATAGAACTTATAACTAGTTACAACCAAGAGCAGAAAACATAACTATGAGGAAGGAAAAAAGAACTCTGCTCACAAACTGAACAGGTTCCTTTTGTTTTCCTACACCAAATGAACTTGAGCAGGAGTTTTTATTTCAGCTGATTCACTCATCTGTACCTCAAAGAACCTTAGAGAAAACCTGACAAAGATAGCCCAAACCCTAAAAAATAACAAACATTTAAGACTCTAAGAATTTAGAACTTCAGAAGATTTCTAAAGAAAAAAGATCTTAGGTAGGAAAATTCATAATTACTGCCAAGAGGACATTGCTAAAGATTTCAAAAAAGTAATTTCCTAAACATGGCTTTTCCTGACCTAAGGTTCAAGATGGGCTCTGTATCTTGAAAGTCTTTTGAACAAGGATTTCTCTATTTGAGCAGAAGGTCTCAGGCCCCAGTCCTGCTATCACCACATCCTCACAGGGAGGTTCTCATGCACACTTATTTCAGTGTAGTTACAAACAGGCCTGGGTTTTGCCAGAATGAGCAGGGCTCCAGAGAGGTGGCCTTCAGATATAGCAACAAATGGACCCTTTAGGATATTGAACATGGCAGAAATGTACTTTAAAAACTTTATCTCAGCATACCAAAATCATGGTCCTGAGATAGAGATTAAACATACCACAACACACCTTGCATCCGTACTTGGGGAAAAAAAAAAAGTCCAAGTCTTTTATTTATTCAAATAACAGATAATCTGCCCTTCCATATGAGGTTAAACAAAATAACTTTGTCTTATTTTTAGTCCCAATACTACGAAGACAAATAAGCTTATTTTCACACAATACAGTATCATTCTTGCTTCAGTAGGAATACTCAATAAATAAACCAATAGAGCTCATCACAGAGGAATCTTTCAGCAGGTATAAGCTATTGGGAGTTTCAGTGTGGCCTTACAATAAATTTGTATCTCCTGATGATTTATCATACCATGAGAACATGGTATACACAGTTCTGTAGGACCAGGCCATACACACAAAATCATTCACTCATCACAAAAGTACTGAACATCAAAATAAGCTCCAGTACATAAAGTTTGGCTAGTTTCTGTAGATAATTTAGCTTTACAATTAATAAAACTTGTGTGATCTTTGTATATATTACAAGCAGTTCATGCAAAAGGCTGAATGTCACCAGGCTGTAAGTGACAGCTTCATACAAAACACGAGTGCTCCAGTTCTGCCATCAGCAGTGGTACCTGGTAGGTACGGCCTGAGCATGAAACACTGCCAGTACAGGTGAGCCCAATAGGGGACAGCTCCTGTCTACAGGGGAACGATGCATTGCCCTAATTTTGTCAATTTTAAGTCTCCTAATCCTCAAAAACTGAACTGCCTTAAAATAAAACCTGCATTGCATGTTGCTGAGTAAGAAACTCAGAACTAACTTTACGTATTTTAACCAGATGGTATAATACAAGGCTTTAAGGTGAGTGTCACTGTCACTTCCAAAATTCATTTGAGGTTACTTGTACAAAGCCATTATAATTTCGACCTAAAAGACACATTAAGGACTATTTGACCAAAACGCGCCACCTCCCGCATTAGAAACCGGAGCTATTTCACCTGTGCGGGGTGAAGCACGTTGGTGGGTCTCCCAGTGCACTCACTTCACAACTACCAGACGTTCTTTTCCCTGAAAAAAACGATCCTTTCATTTTCAGTCCTGGGGGGCAGCAGCACTTCACACAGACCCCCCTTACCCCAGCGGGACCCCAGCCCACAGGGACAATTAGGGTGTCCAGTGGGGACATGAGAGGAGGCCAGATACAGCTCTTGCTGTGCAGGGGCTACTGAGGCGATCCCTTCCCCCTGGCTGAGGTGCCAGAGGGCTGCTGCTCCTGTCCCGCTAACGGGTTCTGGGACAGTGGGGTGACTGAGGGACCCCAGCCCGGCCCCGGCAGGGTTCAGGTGTCCGCCGGCCCCGGCATGTGCCGGGGAGCGAAGGTGCAGCCAGGGCAGCCCCTCGCCCCTGCCCCTGCCCCTCGTTCCCTGCTCCGGGGACCGGCCCGGGGCCCCACGTGCCGCCAGCTCAGGGGGCGGGGGGAGGGGGGGCACTCCAAGGGTCTCCCCGCACCCCAAAACCACCCCCCACTCCCTCC
>VZTN01005020.1:65933-110130 GCA_013400515.1 Erpornis zantholeuca | reverse complement strand
CCCCTACTGCGGCCTACGCCGCCCCGGCCGATCCCCGGCCTCGCGTAGCCCGCCTCCCCGCCCGCCCTGCACCCTCCGCACCGCCTGCCGCGCTACTCGAGCCCGGGGATGCAGGCCGGGCCTGGCTTACCTTTCCAGCTGCTTTTTTTTCCCTCCTCTCTCTCCTCTCCCCCCTTTCCCTCTGTTGGGCTGACAGATCAGAGTTTCCTCCCCAGCAGAGGGACTGGGAATGTGCTCGGGCTCTGTGCTGAGGAGCTGCTGCCCCCCTGTCTCTGAGAAGATCCTGCTTTTTGTGGGGAGGAAGCTTTGGGGGCTCTTTTATTATTTTAAAACTACAAAGTGCTCAGAGGGTAGGTGATTATTAAGGGGAATCCCTGAATATATTCTCCAGCAAAGAAGGCAGGGCTGCTGGGGCTGCTCAAGAAGAGAGCCAGCAGCCTCCTATAGCACCACTACAGGCACCGAGAGGACATAACATCAGAGAGCGGCTCCTCTGCCCTCCAAAACAACAACTTTCCTACCATCTTGGAGGTAGTAGAGAGGGAGAGAGGGAGGGGGAAAAAAAGTACAGAAGGTTTTTATAAGGTGTCAATTTGGAGGAAGGAGCCAAATGGCCAAAACAAAATATTTTAACATTCGTGTGACTTTTTATTTTAAATAAAAATAAAATACAAAGGCTTTTGGCTGAAGAAATATTTTTTTAATAACCTGTAAAGATCAACTCTCGGGAAAAAAATTAAAGGAGGTACGGTAAAATATATATTTTTAGAAACTTTGTTGCTCTTAAAACAATGTATTTTTTTTCTGTATTTATAAAGTTGATAACTTTTTTGTCATTGTGTGATGGTTCTAAAAATTAGTGTGTAATTGTGAAAGTTCTTGTAACTTTTTTTGGTACTCGTAATCTTAATAAACAGCTGAGACTGATGTCAGATAGGTTGGTATAACTGTACCATAACGTCTTTCTCTCTCTCAAGGCATTGTAAATAAAATTGGACTTACAGGTAGGAAAAAAAACCTCTTTTTACTTTTTTAGTTGTTTCTAGAGTAGGCTATATAGAGAAACTATGGGGGATTTAATGTGAGTGAAAGGAACCTGTGATAGATACCTGAGAAATTGTGCTGTCATAAATTTAGCATTGTCTGCCCTTCAGGATGGGATGTGAAAAAACAGAACTAATAGCAAGAAATTTGGGGGCAATAGTTGAGTTTTGGTTTTAATGTTTTCAAAGCACTTTGCAGCCTTCTAAAAATCTGGTTTGGTTCTTTTTAAGTTACTGTTTTTATTTGGGGGCTTTGTTCTTGATATTTATGAATATTATTCCTGACTTGTTTAGAGAGTTGAGAAATGCTATAAATTTATACTACAGTGTCTTGTAATATAAATTAATAGTATTTTTCTTTGTTGCAGATTCTCTTATAAGACTGTAAAAAGTATATTAAATGCTGTCAAAACAATGTGAGATGCTATGGTATATCTTAGGTGAAGACACTGATGACTGTATTCAGCAGATCTGTGGTAGTATCTGAAGTAGTATTTTGCACAGCCCTATTCAGAGATGAACTGCAAAGATGCCTTTTTATTTGTCCCAAAGGGAGAGGAAGTAATTAGGAAACTAATGAGCATAATACATTATGTTTTTTTCATTGTAAAAATTATTCAGGTGGTATATAGTAATTGAACTGCAGTCAGACTAAAGTATATGGATGAAGGTACTGAATTGCTTAGTATGTTGTCAACATCTCCCTCTCTCCTGCCAAATCTGAAATATATTGGTTTAGTTGAGTTCTTGTAATCTTAAAAAAAAGAAAATAATTCTATATTTTACGTACATCTGCATTTCAAAATGTACTTTGAGTTTGCCCAGCCTGCACTGTAAGCATAGTTTGTATGTTCATATTGGGTTTTTAATTTAGATAAATAGATTTTAATTAAAGTATAATTAAAAGTCAGCTGATCTTTGTGTCAAACTGTTTATTTTTTTGTTTAGCAGGGTTTTTTTTAGATTATAGTTAGTCTACCCAGCTCATTTTTATAATCCAGAGTGTTGCGTTCAATGGAATTATTGCATGGGAAGTGTTTTTCTGTTATTCAATTTTTTTTTCTGTGTTTCAGTTATTAATCCATTAAATGCATAATTCCGCTAATCTTAGAACACAACAAAAAAAATCCAAATATGTTGCTCCTATATTGTATTTCAAAATAGTTTGTGCTTTGTATAGAAGTAATGCAAAAATCAGGGTCCTTCATAATTTTATCAGTGGTTATTGTATGCTCTGGAGCATGAAATATGATGATTATTTTTGTAAGCCATTTCATCAAAAAGTAATTTTATATCTATATCTAAAATTCATTACAGGAATGACAGAGATTACAAATGTTGGTCAGGTATGGGATTATTGAAAATCCACAAACTCTTGGAAATATTGCAAATAAATTATCTCAATTGATTTAGGAATTCAACAATTGCGGCATAAACTACTATTTCCTTTTCTTTTATTCCAAATAGATAGATAAAGAGCCAAATTCTCAGACCCCAGTTTTGCAAATGCTTGCAGGTCTTGCTAACACTTACTAATTCAGAAGTGTTTGAAGGATCATTCTATAATTCCTTGCATAAAACTCTTCCCAAGTCGGTAGGATTTTGCTGGAGTACCAAATTCAAGTTTCTGTACAAAGTGATTTCTTGTATCAACCATTGTGTTAAACAAGAGAATTGCTACTTTCAACTGTAATTCAATAGTTCAGTATAATTAACTACAGTTCAAGTTCTCTTCATTGCGCTATTAAGATGGTTTTTGTGTTTCAGGAAGAGAGGTGCACCATGAACAATAATCTATGCTGCATCACTCTGTGGTACTCTTGAGAGTATCTGTACAGCACACTTAGTATCTTGGAACTGTATTTTTTTAATGAGATGCAGATGATAAAACATTTTAGAGAAATGGCTATGAATGCACTTGAGAACCTGTACAGAAACACATATTGCACAGCAACAATATTAAACCTTTTCTTTGTGTGTTTGACTTTGCAGATACTGGCTTTAATCGGATTACCTGCATGCCTAAAATTAAACATGTATCATAGTAGCATTACACATTTTGGTGACGTTCTGAGATCTGTTTGATGTGTGTTAATTGTGAAGGCAGAAGCTCAATGCCAAGCAAAAGGAGAAACATTTTGAATATAGTTTGGCATAGGAAAAGTTGAATTGGGATACTTTTAGTATCTTGTACAGAAAAAAGAATTCAGTCTTTTTAAAAAGAGGAGAAAGTAAAGATGAAAAATTTGCCAGATCTTAGTTATGTGGACTGTTGTGTAATCATTCAACAGAGAAATTAAAATTTGTACTTTATGAATAGAGAAATTTATTTAACAAAAGTTTGTTTACCTGAGAGTAATTTGCTTTTCACTAAAAGATACAGATATTATTTTGATTGTTTTGCTGAAAATAAAATGTTATGCAGTAACAACCTAAGGAGCAGCTTGCTAGCTTTAGTAATGTAGAAATGATTTTTTAAAAAATATTTTCTTATGTTTATGGACAAGACTCTTAAGTTGGGACATACATTATTTTGATGGAGAACAAATTGGACTCTGAAACTTCTGTACAAGGACAATGTGTAAACCCAAAGCACAAAAGAGCCCCTGTATAACTATCAGAATTGTATTCTGGAACATCCATCTCAATTTAAATTGTCCTCTTCCCTGGACCAACTGCTCCATCCAGTAAACTTACTGTACTCTTGAGCACAGAGTGGTCAGCGACCATTAATGTTCTGTAAATCACAGGTTTCTGGCTAATGAGGCGTTCTGTGCTGATGTGTCTCACTTGTATTAGTGGTGAGACACAGGGCAGTGATGCAGTGGATAAGCTTTGCGAGTCTAATAAAGCAATGAAATAGGTGCTTTAGGTTGTACACCAGTTACTGGGGGAGGCTGCATCAACAAATGTACCTTGACTCTCCCAAGGTCGTACGCACCCTGAGTGCAGACCTCAAGAATTTCTGGTGCACGACTTAAACTCTGTGTATGTGACGGAGTCTCAGGTTCTCAAACAAACAGTGTTATAATGTCGGCATCTTGGTATTATTTCTTGAAAGATACATACTGAGGAAATGGCTCCAATGTCTTCAAATGCTTGTGAAAGGGATTAGCAATTTATCTAAAATGCAGGTGAATGTTGTGAAGGGGAAGAACAACTCTTAAGTGTAAAAATGGTAATTTGAGATTTTCATATCTGAAGAGCCATGTTTGTATGGAGGATCTTGTCTGTAGGTGTTTAGAGACTGAAAAGGGTGAGAAATTAAATAAAACCCAAAGTTATGGTACATTCTTCAAAGCAATGTCTTGAGCAGCTGTTATGTGGTATTAGTTTATTTAATAGTGGCAAGTTCTGGGGTAAAGCTAACTGTTAAATCTCAGCATATTAGTATTATGGGAAAATGCTTATTCTTATTTTTCAACAATTCTTTAACATGGAAATTTTATAGCAATGGTTGTCTCTTGCATATCTAGGTTTCAGCTACTCTGTTGCAGTTGTATGTATTTGATAACCAACATGCTTTTTGCCCCTTTTCCAAACCACAAAGTCCTTATGTTAAAAACACTGTCTACAGTCTGAGGACTTTTCTCTGGGAAATTGACCCAAATTATAGCATAAATCAAGCTTCTTAGTTCATCTGCTAAACTCCTTCAAACTCACATTTAGTGCACTCCTGTGTGGCAGTAGCACAGCTGAAAGTATAGGATGAGCCATACATACAACAGAATAACTTTGCTTTACTTCATTTAAAGCCTTAAATGCTAGCAAAGCATCATGAAGTACAGATGACTAGCCTTGTTTTCCTGAGTCTTAGGGGCTTCATTAAAGCTTTTTTGAGCAATGTGAATTTTGCTGCGGGTTTCAGTAGGAGTATAGCTGCAGAAGTATTTAACCAATTGGGAGCAGATATATGCTAGCTATTACATGATAATATAATTAATTGATAGTGAACTGTACTGAAAATAGTAATTAACTAAGACTTCACTAATCTGTTCTTCATTATCATTAAACTGCATTAAATAAATGGTATTGTCTTCCTAAAGCTCAGCAAAGACAAAACAGTAAGACTGTTAATTGTGGGAAGGTTGTCCAGAGTACGTTGGGCATCTGTGAAGACATCTTTAAATAGAGGACAAATGAATGGAATAAGCTGTCCCAGCAGAATGCTCTAATGCCATCCCATTTTACTGGGAAGCCCTCTGTTAATTCAAAGTGTATTACTGTATTTTTACTATCTGCTTCTGTCTACTGATATTTCATTAACTGTAATTGTAGTGGTGAACAAGCTATACACTTTATCCCTAGTCCTTGTCTCTGCTATTAGTCCAGTTACTCATTTACATTCGGATTGCAGAGGGTCTTGGTCACCACTGCAAGTTGGAAAGATGGGAATTCCCACTCTGAGCCAAATGAAGAGTCTCTTAAGTCTTCTGAGGGTAGTTCCCAACAAAAGGTGTGGAATAACCTGTGATGGATAATTGAGAAATAAATAGCATGCAGGACAATTTTTCAAAAACAGTTGGAGCTGAGCTAACATCAAAGTATAAGGCTTAATTAGTGTGTAGGGTCATGGGATTCCAGTGGCTTTTGAAAGTTATTTGTTATGCATAAAGTTTTTTGCTCTTAGTATGTTTCTTTTTGATACACTCTTCTTATCTCTGATCTGTTTCAAACATAAACACAGATGTACAGATGATGACAAGAAGAAAAACCAATTTCTTTGAAATATTAGTTAATTATATACAAAATACAGTATTGGCTGAGTGAGGAGATGTATCTACCTGTTATGCCTCTAAATCTCAGTACGCTTTTCAGTGTTAGGCACTGTGAATAGATACATACATGTAGCTGGAGGAAAACATAATTATTAACAGTGTTTAGGATAGCAGGCTTAGCTGATTATGGAATCATTA
This sequence comes from Erpornis zantholeuca, assembly GCA_013400515.1. NCBI lineage: Eukaryota > Metazoa > Chordata > Aves > Passeriformes > Timaliidae > Erpornis > Erpornis zantholeuca. Next base: position 104,171 of record VZTN01005020.1, on the reverse strand, counting down.
ATTTTCTGTGAATCACAAGGCTTTATATATGTTATTTATGTCTCATGTGACATTTTTCTGTGGTGCTGAGCTATGGAGATATCATTCCATTATCTAATATGTGTTACTGTAAAGTGTCTTTTGGATAAAACCTTACACAAAAGAAAGGACCATGACTTGTTTAAGCCCAAACACAGAGTGAAGGATTTGGTTTTCATTTCTGAACTAAGTTTTCCTTGTGACTCTCTGTGAACTTAAGTGTTTTGTTTGCAAAGTTTCTTGTGTCCATTTGGCATTTTATGAATAACAATAATAATCTGTTAACATCTATTAAGAAATTGAAAATGGTGTGTTATGTTTGGCTTTGTTTTGTTTTTTTGTTGTTTTTAAATAGGAATTAAAAAACTACTTGAGCAGTGCAACTTCTCAGATAATTCTGGGAGAGCTTAGGCATTTTGACATTTTGTGAGGTTCTCTTGTACTCCTTATAAAAAGCTTACTGCAGTTGTTAGTGAAGTCCTTAGCTTTTAGCTGTTCTCCAGAATTCCCCATTTACTTAATACTTTTTTTCCATGTTGGTAGTCACCCTGAAGTCCTCGTCTATCTCTTTGCTTCTCAGCACTTTCTCTGTTTGTCCTGTTAGTGCCTTGAAAGAGTCATCTTCCAACCCTTCATCACTAAAGGTGATTTTATCTTACTGCATATTTGAAGGACAACACAATAAATCATTATTAGAATACTCTTGTTTTGGGAGAGGATGTTTTGGCTTAGCCATTGTTTGGAGTATTTTATGAGAAGCAAGGGTGTGGGGACAGAGATGAAGTTATATTTATTACCTTTCCCCTTTGGATTAAGGCTGGTGCCAGTCTGCCACTCTGCTTTTCCTTTAGAGCTATGACCCTGAGCTGCTTTTCTGTTGGTTTCAACATTAAAATACAGCACATCCCCCAATCAAGCATATAGCAGACAGTCTTAAAAAATCTTACCAGCCTCAGAAGAGGCACTGATCCAAAATCTTGTACTTGGGAAAATGCTACACTTTCTTTTCTACCTTGAGCTATGCTTCAAAATACATTAAAAAATAAGTCAGTTACAATTATTTTTATGAATGGGCTAATTATGCTGGACATTTCAGAGTCTTGCAGAGGACATACCTGTTTTACTTGAATTCCATTACGTTTCTTTTTAATGAAGCAGCTCACTACATTGCCCAGTGTTTTAAGCACTCTCCTATTGGAACTACAGGGATGCACCCATGGCAAGCTACTGCTTTCAGTAAGGTGGCTATTGAACAGGGTTTGGGGGGTTCTGTTTGTTTGGGATTTTGTTTGTTTGGTTTGGTGGTTTTGGTTTGATTTTTTAATCTTTTTTTGTTTGGTTTGAAATCACAGCTTTGGACTTAGATACTTAAATCTTTGGTTTGGTGGTTTTTCTCTTTTATCTGAAATTTCTCTTTAATCTGACTGCACCTGGCCTAAACTTGCTTGAAAATGCAACTGCATAGTATGGTTTTACCTTGAATTAACACATCCTTTGTCTTTTCTACTCCCCCCAACCACCTGCTGAAGATAAGGCTCCAAAAAGGCAAGGTTTAATCAAAGTCATGTTTGGGGTTAATAGTTTGCGCACAAGAGCCATGTTTACACAGGGCTGTGTTCAGAGAGGAGGATACCCAATGACTAACCCCATCCATCTCTCCCTAGCCACGTTCCTGTTTCTTGGCAGGCTGTACAGGCAGGAGTGCACAGGAGCAGGTGAATGAAGGTTACTGCACCTGAAGGTGACTGGCGATGCACCCGCTGAGAAGTTCTGCCAGTTGGCCACCAGGTGGAACCAGGGCTGCACTCGGGGAATTGCAGGAATTGCATCTCCTCCGGGGCTGGGCTCAGCTCCAAAACAAAGCCTAACAAAGCCCCTGCCCACTCCAGCACAGGATAAAGGCGCCCACCTGCCTTGCATGTGGAGTGAGCTGCATCAGCACACTGACGGCTCAGGCAGTGTTATCACCTGGATGGTTAGCCCTTACCTTAACCACCACCACCAATCCTCAGAGCGTGTTTATCTCCCACCATCCCAGCTCTTCATCACTGCTTTTTCATAATTCTCTAAGGTTGCAGCTTCAGGCAAGTAGGAACACTAACTGTAAACTTTTTCTCTTAAACAAACAGAGGTAAGTTGCATGAATAGCCCTGTTTCTCTAAGTTTTGTTCCAATATTTTGCCCAGCCTATGTCATTTCCATGCCTTTGCAGACCCCTTATTATCCTTTTGTCACTATCTGGGTAAAAGTCCTCATGTGCACTGACTGTCCAGGCACCAGAGAAAACAGAAGAGATAAGGGAAGGACTGCCCTCTAAACTCAGTGGATAAGAATGCTAATTTAGATTTCTCTTTACTATCTAGTTTCCAACAGTCAAATTTATAGAGAGCCTTGTTGCTATTACCAAGTTTGGCTGAAAAATTCTGTACTTGGTGACTAGTTAGGTGGGAAATAGAGGAGAAACAGGACAGAGAGCATCACATGTAGCTCTTTCCCTTCTTGCCTTTCTTGATAAAGGCTGGACAGTTTTTTAATAGAAACACAAATCTATTATACATACTAATTGAAGGATGTAGAGCTTTCACAAAAACCAAAAACATTCCAGAGCTCCCAAAGTAATGCTACAACATTTAAGGAAAAAGAAATCTGAAGCTTTTGAACCTTTATAAATTCTGAAGTGATCACTGACTTGTTGTACAGCTGAGGTTACTCCTCTGTGTTTGTACAACATCGGGAAAAGGGGTGAAAAAAAGGTTTTCATCTTAGGAGCCTGAGAACCAAATGTTTTTCTGAATGCAGGATTCAGCTACACCCTTTCTTCTTAAACATTTTGGCATATGTCACATTTTTCTTTTGCCATGTGCCATAAACCCCTGTTCCTCCTAAAGAAGTAACATTCCACAAGGACAATAGGAAAGTTTCATGCTGTACTTGGTCCTGTGAACTGCCCCATTAAAAGCAGACTGCAGTGTCTCTTGCTGCCTCACTGACATGCATGGCAGTATCTAAATAGAATGAACAGCTGCCCTTTTCTGTACCGTGAGAACTGACCCTGTCCCTCTTGGTAAGGGGAGTTGGCAGGCTGAGTAAAACCATGTCCAGCATGTAAGACATAGCTCACGTAAGGACACTGTGATACACCAGGATAACCAGGAAGAGTTTTCTTCCTGGGCAGAAGGAAAACAATTTTTTTAAAAGTTACTTGTTTTTTACTGCAGAATTCTAAGCATGGAAGAAAAAAGGAATTTTATAAAACTAAGACTTCTACAGCAGCACCCCCTTGCACTCAGTATTATTCTACAGTGGAAAGTCTAGCTCTTCCTCATGCAAAACTAACAGCTTTTTTTAAAAAAAATACAGTTAGAAGTGATGGCTTTGTGATACTGTTCCCATTTTCATGATTCTTGGAAAAATTACACTGAACTTTAGTAGCCAGTTGAAGAGGAAGTTATCCTTCTTCCAAACTTACATTAACCAGCATAATACAGAGGGAGAAAGTCACTGGTCTGAAGTTATTCTAAAGCATAAAAGAACTCCCAACCACCCAACCAAAAATTACCACACACCGCCCCTTCCCCCTTTGCTATATAAAGATCAATGCACAGAGAAACTATTCTGGGATTTTTCTGTATTTGAACTTGTATAAAGGCCTTTTGTCTCTTTGTTAATTTTAAAGCAGTTCAGTATGAGGAAGCTGTGTGAAGACTGCTTTTTTTTTTTTTTTTCCTACAGCATCAAAATTATTTGTATTTCCTCCAAGAGTAGTCTCAAATATCCAGAGCAGAGATAGGTCTGAACATTGGCATAAATCAGGTATTAGGGACAACTTGCTTTAAAAGTGCATTGCAAAAATACCATGTTCACATTCTGACCAGGGTTTAAAATTAAGATACCTGGACACTCTGGAAGAAAGTTACAATCTAGTATTTTTGCCATGTAAAGCCCTTCCTAAAAACTCAAGATTTACTGAGTCTGAGTTGCTTACTGATTTCTCATCATGGAAGAAGCATGAGCTACATAAATTACGCAGGTAATGGGGTGGCTTGGTATTATAATTTATTTGTATACAATCATCATGTACCCTGCCTCTGGGTACAGTAAGTTGAGTGCTGCATGTTCCCTCAGACACAAAAACAGTCCTGGAGTATTATGGGGCTCTTTGAAGTGACGAAAACATCAATGAAGGAAGAAAAAAAATACAACAGCCTGTTAAATAGATTTTGAAAAAAATCTATCAGTCGCAGCAGTTAATTGCAACAAAAACTTAGATGGAGGTGGTGGCAGTCTGATTAGTCTCTAGCAGATGGATGGCTCTTCCACTGCATGAGCACCTTCAACAACAGCTTTCACACACTTGGCCATTGTCTGGGATGCTCTACTGATGGAATCTGTAAAAAAAACAAATCCAAACATGTCAGTGCACAGACACAATACAAAGTAAATTTAGTACAAGACTGGATACAAAGAGGATAAATCACTTAGTTGAAAATACAGTCTGTGCTTTAGGCAAATTCCAAATAATTTTACTGAAAGATTTTGTTTCTTCCGAAGACTCAAATCCAGTGTATCTTAGCGGAAAGCTTTAAATAAATCATAAGAACCTTACTGTAAAGCTAAGTAAAATATTCTACTGATTTCAGAATGGAAAGACCACACTATACATACCTGTCATATAAAAGTCTTTTATTGTGAGCTGAGGTGGAACAAGAGGATCAGCAAGAAGCTGTTGCTTCGCTAACTGTGGTAAGAAAGGAAAAGAAAGTCAACTTCATGAAGGAACTTGTTACCAAAGCATTTGTTTAGTGAGTTCTGCATTCAGAGCATGTCAAAAACTGATTCTCGTACTACATACGAAGATTTTTTTTTAAAGCATTATGCGATATAACAGCACTAAATCATGCCAAGATGCTTCAGTTTTGCTTACCTTTGCCAATTCATTTGCCTGGGTGAAGTAGTTAGCTTCTTCCACATCATCATATCGAACCAGATTGGGTGATACCTCTTCTAAACGCTTCCGTATTTGATCAAGGTTCTCATAAGGCAAGGTCAAACCAGCCAACTAAGAGATTCACAGAAAGAAATGCCATCAACTCTAATTTAATTCATAGAGCTTTAGATTAACAATCCATTAAAGTAAAATGAGGAAAAGTCTACACTCTTGAGAACACAGGCAGTTAGAATGCACAAACTGAAGTTGTCCCCATGTTCTGCTAGAATTCTGATGCCTACATAGTCAACACTTCCCCATGTTAAAAACCAGGCTGTCCTGTTTACTATACAAGGGGTAAAAAGAAAAGAAGTACTTTTCTCCTTCCATACTTGCATTTTCCTTAGCTTACCACCAAATGAGATAAAAGTTGATGCAATTATCAATGCATCTTGTTCCCTGTGAGTAGTAAGCACATATTTGACCTCATCCAATGATACCAGATCCTATGCTGTTTTCTTTCTAAAAAGCAAGAAACTGCATGTTCCCACCAGTTTCCTTTAAAGCACTTCACAAAAATCTGCAACATTTGTAAAGCTTCACCCATTATGCATTCTAACAGCATACAGCACCTACAGTATTACAACTATCCTCGAAAGGGAAACAAATACGATTTAACTCACAGAATTAACATAAGATTCAATACAAAACATTACTTCTTAAAACGGTGTGTTTCCCTGAAAATCTACCTTTTTACATTGGAAAGTGTTTACAAAAAGGAACTTAGCCTCACAGTATACTTTTATTAGAAGAACTTAAAACAGCAACAATACCTCAGAGACAGCCCTAATAATTTTCCAGTCTTCCCTTGCCATCCCAGGAGGTGTTACTGCTACTCTTGTCTGCTGGGCCCGACCTTCAGTATTCACATATGTGGCTGCCTTCTCTGTATATGCTGCTCCCGGGAGAATAACATCAGCCATGGGAGCTCCCACATCTCCATGATGCCCTAAATACATTGGAACAAGATGCATGAGACATAAGTCAAAATAGAAAGAAATGCTTTACTAACACAGAATTTCTGTGTTCCCAGAAAAAAAGGATTTTCTAGGTGTTGCTTAGTCAGTAATCTGAAGCCTATTAGGCTGGCTGCTCTGAGGTCTTACTTACCTAATACTTTGGGGAGAATGCATGGACTACAAGCAGGAGGAAATGGAACTTCAGTCTCTATAGTCACTCAGATTTGGGAGGTTCTTGGAGCAAGTACTGTTAGATTAAGATCATGTTTTGGTATGACAGAACAGCTGGAAACTAATGCTGTTTTGTTCGCCAGGTCTGAACCTATGTTTCAGAAGACCTATACTGGTTTACATTCCCTTATTACTCATCAACTGTTTCCCATCATTACCTAAGAAATAGGTAACCAGTATCTCAGTTATGTCTTAGAAGTTCCATTTCTTGGCAGGAAACAAAAGCTGAAATTCCTGAAAGGGTTTTATGCCATGCTTTCGCTTTTTCTCCAACTACTAAGATAACAATGCTTCTTAATTTACATCTAGTAATTACCTTGATAGATGATAAAACAGTCCTTTGGCAAGTCTTGACGTGTTATACAACCCGAATCTGCTCCCAAGAGATACAATACTTTGGGAGGATTTTTCCTAATTGCCTCAACTCCTGGTTTGAAACCCAAGTCCAAAGCAGCTACTTGACTTGCAACCCTGTAGGAACAAATGCAACATGACTTTAAGTTATTTCACAATTCTCCCTCTCCCATCAGAGCAGACCTAACTTCTTTTTCTGACTAAATATTTTGAAGGGATGTAAGAGGTTCCCAATAGTAACAAGACAAACATGAAGGCAGCTGAATTTTTTGACAGAGTATCAAGTTAGTTCTGCAATTTGACAACCTGACAAAAGGGTTTTAAAGTTTTCACAGGGAATCTCTCCTATTTAAGATGGGATAGCAAAGATAAAGGCAGACATTGAAAGTCAGGACGTAGCAGCAGGCGGCTCACTGATGAAGCTTGATGCTCCAGATGACATTTCAGCTATGAATGGAACTCATCGGGCCTTTAATTTAGGGCACTCACGTGGAAGATAAAAGACCAACTCTTGGGCCATCAGCTACTCAAAATCATCAGACTTAAGACCACTATTTCATCACTATTCATTTATTCACACATAAAAATACTTTTAAAATAATGAAATAATCATTCTCATTTTCTGGCAGTCTTCCTTTTCTAAAGCAACAGTTTTGCATAATCCTCCATAATCAGGTGCCAGTCTTATTTAAAAGAAAAAAGATTCTCTCTAGAGTACAGTGTTCCAATGTAACTCATTTTGTCTGACACAGCCAGACATAGAGGTATCAGTAAGTTAAGTTGCTGGTAGAATTGTAGGCACTTTCGTTCTGGGTGACTCGATCCCAGTGCTTGTTCAAGAATTTAATAGTTGGTTTTGCTGAGTCACTGCTGCCTGTGGTTTGTTTTCTTGCAGCCCACTGCCACCTGAGGAGCTCACAGATCTCATTTATGAAGCTAGTGGCCAAGACATCAGTATTGCAGTCCTGACTCAGGTATGCAGCCTATGTGAAAAAGCATCTTTGGCTGTGCCCAGTCCTGTGTAAAAGTGCACCATAAGTATGGAAGTCAATATGAAAGACTACCAAACCACACTTGTATCATGAGAGTTCTTGAACTCATCAGTGTTTTGATACTAAATATTTTGGTTACAGCAGCAGAATGTTATATTTAAGTTTCTTTCAGAGGACCAAGCCCTGCTCTAACTATACTAGTTTTACATCAATGAAGCTGCTTTTGGCAGAAGAAATTTGTTGAGTCTCCGGAACTGAGTGTCATTACATTTACTGAAATCATTTTTCCTTTACAGAGATGGTCAATTTGACAGTCATAATTTTAGAAAGGGAGTGGCGAAGAATTGTCCAAGACGAGCTTGTCTATTAAAAGGACTAATATCCCAATAAATGGAATAGCTAAGATCAAAAGCCATCAAATGAAAACCTTTGAAGCTTTTCTATTAACTATTCAGTTGAAAAGCTGCACCATAAAAGGAATAGTAAAAAAACAAAAACAAAGAAACAATATTATTTAAATACTCTTGCCATTTTGTTGTTCTTCCTCTAGATAAAATGCAGTCATTTAGCAAGTGACACTGGTCTGCTGTGCATCCTACTGAGCACTGTGGTAGATGTTATTAAGCTGTCTTGTATTCTATGTCTAAATTGAAACCTTAAATTCTACATTTGAATACAATAAATTAATAAAATCTCATGGAGAGCCTGAAAAATTTGCCAGGTCAAGGAATCCATTTTTATTAATAAGTTTTCGCTAGCTTGTACTTCTGTTTTTCACATTCCCTACAGGTTTTAACCTAATAAGCTGCTTGTGTGTATACAAAGCAATCTGTACACACAGATTGTGGTAACAAAGATTGTGTAGCCCAATGTGCAAGCCAGCTACTCCCAAAAAAATTTTAAAGCAAACCTGTGTAGGATGTTCATGACTTTCCAATCAGCACCAGCACCACTCTTGGCCCTGGCATTCTGTGCAATGGTAGAAACAGCAGCGTGGATGGCAGCTCCGTCACTGCGCTGCAGGGCTGTGCTTCCCACCACCACCATCGGCTTTTTGGCATGGTCAAGGACCTGTGCAAGTCAAGAATCAGAAATGCATTCCACAGCTACAAAGACAATTCTTGTAATAAATGTAATAATTATCTTGTGATAATGTAATAAATCCCAAAATATCTCCATAGGTCTTCCATGCAAACCTACAGTTCCAAAATGGTCATTGTTTCATTTAGAGATAAAGCAAAGAGAAACTGCTGGAAGAATCAGGAAACTACCTTGTCGATACAGAACTGTACACTGGAGAACCACACATTTAAGTGGAAAACAGCACCACCTGAAACAGCCTGTTTTATGTCAAGATATATGTCAGGAGTTTCCCACACTGCAAAGTTTTACACACCTGAATATATTACACAATTTATACATACTTGGTACACACTAATCACTACCTCATCTCTGCATTTGATTAAAAGCATAACCCTATCTACAACATGGTACTTTTCTTCAAATCTGCCTCTAGGGAATTCAGATTATTACTCAATACCTATGGAATTTAACAGTCACACTCTGAAGTTCTGTGTACCTTGCAGAAGGCATGTTTGCCAGAAGCAATATCCTTAAGTATCTGTGGGGACTCTCCTAGATGTTCATATGTGTAGGTCAAATTCACAGGAGAGCCAACAAGGGCCACTTGCAAGTCATTGTGAAGCCAGCTGAAAATACAGCAAACATTTTATAAAACTTAAAGAAATATAGTTTTACCCAATCAAAGCCACTAATTATAACTTCAGCAGTAGCTTAAAATAGGGTTGCAAAGGAATTTAAATGGCATTCATTGTTTTCTTAACATGTAGTTTAGCTTTATTCTGACTGTTAAGCAAGCCTAAAGGTTTTTTAGGATTATTTCTCTAGATATGTTCCAGAAACAGTACAGCAACACACCTTATGACAAGTTCATAACTCAATTCCCTCCTCCCCTCACAGTTCTGCCAATTCAGTTTTAGAAATCCACTTATTTCTTAGATATAATACAGAAAAATTTAGCTGGTTAGCAATTTTTTCTTTTTTGCAGCTTCTCATGGCATAGACTTTTAAAAATATATTAAACATATACATTCAAAAATCTCACTGCATTTTCTCCTCTCACAATTTCAACGTCGTTACTGTTTAAAATTGCGTATTTTCAAAAATCCTAGCATTAAAAAGTACAGGGCTTTTATAGACCTCATTTGCCTCATACTGACATATGTTATTAAAATTGAAGTAGCTATGTTCAAAAGTTTGGGAAAGCCGCACCACTTGGCAAAGAAAATGTTAAACTTGAATGACTGCTTCTGAACTCAGCACATCTGATTTGTTACAATACAAAAAGCAGTAAACTGATGCTGAAAATAAATCTTTAAGGAATATGGCTCAACAGACTTCAATAAAACAGAAAATCTGAGGTGTCTGTGTAATGTAACAAAGAAGTAAATGTCTGAGTAGATGAACTTAATGTAAAATGTCAAAGTGAGAATGAACTAGCTCTACACTACAGGGTATAACCCTTTCTCCACACATATATCACCATTCCCTTTACTAAAAGGTGAACTAAATCCAATGATCCCATCTGAATGAATGCTCTCAAGTTACTGCCTGCAGCTCCAACCAAGCATTCTATCAAATCCAGATGGATTCACATGCTTATTTGCCACCAAGGAATACAAACCTCTTTCGAATCCTAGCATTAAAAAGCGGTGCCTCAAAGCGTGGATTGGTGCCAACCAGAAGGAGGACATCTGCCTCCTCCACCCCAGCAATCTTGGTATTCAGCAGGTAGTTAGAACGTAAATCCGTGCTATAACAAAAAGGTGTAAGAAAGAGGATGACAATTCAATAGAGGGAAGGAATTCAGCTATGATAAAGATTGTAGATGCTCAAAATACTTTTTCATCTCAGGAAAAGAAAGAGAAAGAAGAGATTTCTCAATCCAGTTACTAATCAGAATGGTACTTAAGTTTTCACACCACAAATAGAAATAGACTAACTTAGCCAACTCACAAGAGTGTTACTGGCTTTCAGTAACCCACTGGTAAACTGCAGCAGCCATACTTACAGCACAACATGGTGGTAAAGCATGCAACCCTTGCTGGAGTAGAGACTATGTATCAACTCACAATCCATAAATAATCTCTTTATTGAGTATTTGAAATTTAAATAAACCCTGCTAATCTATCAGCAATTGTTATCCCTGCTGATTTCAAAATATTGCCATGAGATGATGTGCAGACTGGAAAATTTATTAACATACTAATTACAGACAGACATTGTCTGTCCTCTTACCCAGCTCCAGCAGTAGGGAAGATCTCTTCAGTGCAGAGTGTATCACAATTCACTCTGTTCAGTAGGTCTTTCAGAGCTATTAGTGCTTCTGCATCCACCAGCCCTCCTACAACTGCTGCTATTTCCTTACCTTCAACTGCCTGGAGCTGGAGAGAAAGGAAGTATAAATATAAACAAAAGAAACTGCTGAAATAAATTCTCATTCATCCCAGGTAAATCTTTGTTACATTAAGGTGTGCCAAAGCCAGCAGTGCAACCACTGGCCTGGAGTAGCACAAATAGATCAGTGGTGTCTGATTCCTGCCAGGCAGCAACTCCAGCTCCTTCAGAACTCATGATAAGCAAAGAAGAGCTCTCTGTATTCTATGCAGGTCTCTCCCACTTGAGTTATCACTCAGATGTAGCTAATTCTCATTTGGTGTGGTGAGAGAGGAGGGTTGGTGAATGCTTTTATTTCAACAGAGCCACAGTGCAGAAAGAATGCAAACTTCCCTAACACAAGCTCTGGTAGTAAACTTAACTCAAAGGCATTATCTGAGAAGCAATTGCTTTTGTAACAAACCCTGCTACTGTAGCATGGGCAAAAACATCCTTGAGGAAGTTCAATTACAGTTTTATTCAATTCTACTTCACCCACATAAAATTTTTAATCAAAATCCAGAGCAGTCATGCAGCACTTCATTTGAGCTGCAGAATCAATCACCACACAGAGAAAGCACTGAGGAAAGCACAATTCAGATATAAGTAATACAGATTTAATGTCTTTGATAGCAAAAGTGGTGATAGCACAGTTTAAATAAATTTAAAGATGTCTTCAGATAGATCAGAGTATTTGGGAAAATTGCTTCCTCCTAAATTTCTGAGAAATGGTTTACTTTCCTATTTAAATAAAAGCAATTTCTCTCCCAATGCTCCAAATGAAACCATGATAAGAAAAAGTTCTTTAAAAGGTCCAATCCATGATACAGGAAATGTTAGTAAAAATGAGAAATTTACATGGAAACACAATGGATTAGCAGTCAAACGCTCCCCTCTAACCTTAAAGAAAAAGCCTTTTTAGTATAACTCATTTGATATTAATATTTGTAATACATCCAGCTTTAGAAATTAATTTTAGACTACTTATATTGAAAACTGTTCTTACCACACCAGCAACACGAGCTAAAACATCCTCCCACGAGGCATAAACAAATACTCCTTTCTCATTTTTGATCATTGGCTGAGTGAGTCTCTGACGCTTCAGACCATCATAAGCAAACCTAAATGAACAACAAGAATATTATAAAAGAGCAAAGATAAAGATACTTGTGTATAATTCAGTGAGTTTTCTAATTGCAAGCTTTTAGAAAAGAGAAAACCAAGAAATATTTCCCCTGAAAGTTTAAGTTTTTCTTCTCAAAAACACACAAAGCAATCAGTAATACAAGTTACCGTGAAAGTAAGTTACAAAAATCAGAACATTAGAAAACTCAGCAACTTCAATTATAGAATTAAAAAACATTTTACCAATTATTCTTCTTCACTGTAGCTTTACAATACTAACAGTTGAATCCTGAAGTCAGTGCTACTGTGCACATTTCTGGTTCTGCAAAGCATGCATTTAATGGTGTATAAAGACATCTGGGTACAAGCACATCCACACACCTTGTTTTGTCAGATATCCATTCTTCATTGATATCTTCATGCAGCCTTGGCAAAATTCTCATCACTTCTCCAGTTCTCGTGCTCACCACGATGTTGCTTCCAACTGCATCAAGCACATCAATTGACTCTACCTTCCTGTTTAGAGGAACAAATAAACCACTTGCAGTCTATCATATATAAGAAGCAACAGTGTCTTATTTTTGGCCTGAATAGAGTTAATTTTCTTCCTAGTAAGTTGCATAGAGCTGTATTTTTGATTTAGGGTGAGACAAACGTGCTAACACAGGGATGTTCTAGTTGTTGCTAAGCAACATTTACACCACATCAAGGACTTCTCACCTCATCCCACCACCAAGGAGGCTAGAGGGCACAAGGGGCTGAGGGGACACAGGCAGGACAGCTGACCCCAAAGGGCCAAAGGAGTGTTCTGTACCACACAGCATCAAACTCAGCATATGAACAAGGGGGAAAGCTGGCTGGGGCTGCTGCCTGGGGACTGGCTGGGCAATTGCAATGTGCATCACTTGCTTTGTATATTCCAACTCTTTTATCATTGTTACAATTTTCTTCTTCTGTCATATTAAACTGTGTTTATTTCAGCCCACAATTTCATCTTTTTCTTTCCCAGTTTTCTCTCCCATGCCCCATGGGGGGCTGAAGTGAGCAAGTAGCTATGTGGTGTTTAGCTGCCTGCTGAATTAAATCACAACAGTCCTTTTAAGCACCCAGTGTGGGGCATGAAGAGTTGAGATAACAACAGATCTGACCACAGTGTGTGAAAACGAATTTGTTCTAAGCATTCATTGTATTAGTTTAACGGGTGCTGCTCTTGGAGTTGCTGCACATGTTCTCAGAGCTGTGTTATGTAACACCTTGCTGGCTGGATATGTTCCCTGTTTGCTGTTTATCATCTCTTGAAGGTAGGTTAAGGATGTCATTCTGTCATAGTGCGCTACACTGGTTTATGATAGGACAAAATTGCTGGTTGAGAGACAGATCCAGTGCTTGTGCTCAGCATCGCTCCGTGCTTCGGGAGCTCTCCAGCGGACACTGTTGGTAATTACACCTCCACCTTCTCGGGGAGCCGATCGGTGGGGAGACACCTTCCTCCACCTTCCCCTGCTCCTCTGGACTAATTACAATAGGTCCTGAGGATTTTGGATATCCTTGGGATGGTCAAACCAGCATGTTCCTATGTTCCAGGCCAGGCTGGATAAAGTCTTGAGCAATCTGGTCCAGTGAGAGGTGTCCCTGCCCATGGCAGAGGTGGTTGGGACTCGATCTTCAAGGTCCATTCCAACCCTTAATATTCTGTGATTCTGTCTCCTGAATGTTTTTCAGGTCTTGTTTAGGGTTAAACAGCTAAAGAAAATCACACGGAGATCTGTTCTGAGACTGGACAGCTTAGTTTCACAAGACATTTTAAATAATATCTTCAACAATTACTTAGTTAATGAATTTGTATTTTCCTTTATACACATCTTTTACTAAGCAATCAGCACAACCTACAAGTCAAAAACATTTTAGGGTAAAAATAAGGGAAGAACAGTCTATAAGCTACAACATTCTTCCTTTTCTTAAATAAGCTGTAACTAACAGAATTTGTGTTAGATTCAGTCTATGGAAAAGTCTACCACAAAAACACAGAAAATAAAAATCAGAGAAAACCCTTGGTATCACAGAAGGACATATTCTAAGATAAAAGTATACGACAAACAGAGAAAGCTGTGTCTTCAGTATGAGTTACACCTACCTTGTCTCCCATGGGCGTGCAGTAAAGGCATATGGCTTGGAGGTAAGAGCACCAACTGGGCAGATGTCAATAATATTTCCTGATAACTCAGACATAAACATTTTTTCAACGTAAGTACCAACTTGCATATCATTTCCTCTTCCGGTTGTTCCCAAGTCATCTACCCCTGCAACCTCACTAGCAAACCTGGTAGATGCACAAAGAAGGAGAAACATATCTGGAATGTGCAACTGCAACATAGTACATTTTTCAGCCCTCATCTCATTTTCTTAAGATAAAACATTAGTTCATACACCTGAAAGAAGAAAACAATTGTTTAGATGCATTAGTCAGTGCCATTACATGCAGGAGCATCTGCAGAATTTCATTCAGAAAGGGCTACAAAAACTAGGGGGAGTTACATCAAAAAACAGAGCAGTTCAGTAGTAACTATACTACATGAACTGAGTCCAAGACTAGTCCTAACTAACAAGTTTTTTCTAGAACTAGTATTCTTTTCCATCTGGCTCAAGTTGGCTGCTACTGCATCTCAGGACTACAGAACAGCATAAATACAGCTACCAGAGGCTATCAAAAATAAATAGATCTTACAACTGTGGCTGAGGAAGTCACATATCCAACACCACGGATATGGTGTTGGTGGCACCAACACCATGGGACCAGTTCTGCCCTGCAGAACTCTGCTTTCGCTTTCATGCATTGGCCATCTCTCTCTATTTCCTGTCTGGTAGCTCCAGGAAACCAGCTATCAGTCACTAACAGAAATAGAATTTTTAAGTACAATCAAGTACGAAAAGAAAGTTTTTGAAAACTAACTACTCCTCATGGGGTTTCTTTCACTAGTAACAAACTGACACAAATATGCCTGCTCAGTACTCTCCTCAGTAAAAGTAAAGGATGTTACCTGATACATCGAGTGCACTGTATACACCGAGTCATGATGGTTTTGACTAATGGGCCAATGTTCTTGTCCTCCACAGCACGTTTGCTCTCCCTAAATCTGCTCCTGTCACTGCCAAACATCATCGATTGGTCCTAGAACAGACAACAGAACACACACATATCCAGGCTGCTGGAAAGCACAATTTCACCTAAGACAAGAGTATTAGACATAAGTCTACACAATTTAATTGGATGTTGTACCTGTAGATCACATTCTCCACCCTGGTCACAGATAGGACAGTCCAATGGGTGATTTGCCAGCAGAAACTCCATTACGCCCTCTCTGTTAGGTTCAGAGAATGAAGTTAGTGTCAACATCATTTAAAAGATAGTACAACTAATCAGCCAGGGGAGGCTAAAAGAAAGGTACCTCGCTTTCCTGGACTTCTCGGAGTTTGTCAGTATATTCCAGCCCTTCATAACTGGCATGGCACAAGCAGCAACTGGCTGCAATCACCATAAAAAGCAAGCATGAACACAATATATTTCTTCTCGGTGTGAGCACAAACCCCCACTTCCTCCCCCATAATTCTAACATAGGTATCTGTTATAAATAAACAGAAATAAAGAGGTCTGCAAGGAAAAGAGTCTAACTTATAAAGTCACTAGAAGCCGTATTTATTAATAATCTGCTACATAAAAAGGTTAAATTAGTTATGATTTATTTACAGTTAAAAATTCTATAATTTCCGGTCCCAATTAAAGCAGTTACAGTATTAAGAATGTCAGTTTTAACAGATACAAGACAAATCAAAGAGCTTCAGCAGACTTCTGGAAAACCTCTAGAACTGAAGCTCAGAGTATGAATCATTTACAAGACATTTATTTGCACAAAGCCTGTATAAAGTCTTGGAATAACATTCTTCTCAAGATTACTGCAAGATTAACCAAAACTCCTGCTCAATAAACAAATCCCTCTTACTTTTCAATCACATCGTGACTTCCACCTTTAGCAATAACCCAACATTCCCAGAGACAAAGCTCTGGAAGTTGGGGTAAGCTAAAGAATTTTACATGTGAGTATAAATGTGTAATCCAAGACAACTCCAAAAGAATGTGCATAGATTTCTTAGTACCGCTGAAGACAGTATTCACTCCTGAAATCAACTACTGTTTCACAACAAATATCAATGCATTAAAATACAAACTACTAACTAACTGCAGTCTTTACTTAGGATGAGCATGCAGATACTTATCCTAAATTTATACAGTATCTGAAGTTTATTATTTATGTAGTATCAGCTGAAAATACATGGCTGAAGCTTGAACTACAAAGCATAAAATGCATCTAACTGCAAACACACAGCTATCAAATGCTTGTGTCCAAGAGCAAGATAATCCAAAATAACCTGAGAACTGACTTGACCCACAGGCAATCCCTGCTGTCCAGGAGGGAGATGAGAAAAAAATGCTTCGAGCAGCACTGAATAACAACAATTATTTGTAAGACTTAAACCAGGCCCAAGCACAGCAAAAAATTCCTATTAAATTCCATACTGCATATTCCATATTACAATTCCTATGAAATACAAACAATACCTTTGGAGCTTTCTCTATTTCCACAAGACACATCCTACAGTTTCCAGCAACAGAGAGACGATCATGGTAACAAAAACGAGGTATCTGAACTCCAGCTTTTTCACAGGCCTAGAAAAAAATAAGAAACAAAGGTAAATTAAATCTTAGTTAGACTGCTCAGCTTCACCTCAGAAAACACTAAGCAGCTTTTCAAAGAGTTACACTGTCAGTGCTCAAGAACAGAGTGCATTTGACCTTTCATCTTAAGAAGTGACCATAAATAAAAAATTGTGACGAAGCAAAAAAAGTCAGGATATCAATTACAAGTATAGTTTCTCTAAGCTTTGTAACTGAGGAAATGAGAACTGACCTCTCTTTCATTTCTTTCTTCAATAATAGAGGCAATTCTCTGTAACAGGGCACTGGCGATACAAATAACTTTTTAAAGAACAGATACGCTCTTTAAAGAAAAGTGCATCAAAGCAAAAATTGAAGAACATAAAGAGAGCAACAGTGGGTATAATGATTTCAGATAATTCAGCAACATCAATACTCTGTATAAAGGTACTCCAGCACAATCTTCAACTTCAGCAGAACCCAAACTCAAAGACAACATGACAGGAGAAGAGACAGGAGGGCAGAGCCAACAGACTCTCAGAGAACAGATGAAGACAGCCTTTCCTAGAAAAAACCCCCACAGCCAATGGGATCTACACTACAGCATTATAGCTATGCCTGCCAGAAGAAATACCACCAAATTTAATTAAAAAAATCTCTTAATAAGATCTAATTTTTCTAACAATTTCTACCAAAAGCAAAAAGAACCAAGTTAGCACAACTTAAAAGCTAATTTTAAAAAACAACATTTAAGAAAAATTTACACTAAGCTCCTGCTGGTGGCCTAAATAAATTAGGAACTTGTATTCAAAGAACAAGGGCTACATCTTGAAATAAATTATGTACTTTAATGTTCTAACTCATTATACCACATGCCCATTTAACGGCTTCTTAAAAAGAAGCTTTACTTGACACTTAAGCCTGAAAAGCAATAATGCTCAGTACACGCTGGGATATCCAGATTCTCTTTCTTCCCATACCAAGAAAAATAGAAGCACCTAAGGATGAGCACTTTGAATCATAACAACTAATAACTAAAAGGAGACAATCCCTCACTTACTCAAGACGCACTGTAACAAGACTTAGAAAATTTACAGGTTCTGAAAGGCTATGAGGCCATGTATGGTTTAGAGACAGAACTCCAATCAAAATTTATCAAAGTCTGTTATTGTATTGCATAAGTTTTTGTAACTGGGACTGATGCTG
The DNA here is from genome assembly GCA_013400515.1 of Erpornis zantholeuca. Taxonomy (NCBI): domain Eukaryota; kingdom Metazoa; phylum Chordata; class Aves; order Passeriformes; family Timaliidae; genus Erpornis; species Erpornis zantholeuca. The sequence continues at coordinate 86,132 of VZTN01005020.1, read as the reverse complement.
CATGCATCTTCTTTCAGGCAACCATGGCATATTTTTCTTTTTCAAACACTGAATCCCCCCAAGGATTTTTGTTACATCAATTTGCATCACAGTCAGTTAAAACACCCGTAAGGAATTGCAAGAAACAATGTAAAGGTGAGGGGGTTTTGCTGTACGGAGTAGAACATGCTGGCAAGAAGTGAGACGGAAGACCCACAAAATTCAGAATGCCATTCCCCACACCTGCAGCACTGTGGTTCCAGGGTTCACCAATACAGGATGGCCATCCACAAACACCTCTATTTGGTTGCTGGCTGCTGTTGCAGTTGTACGTCCTGAAGGACATGGAAAAAGAAAACAAAAACAACTTTCACTTACTGCTAGATGCAAACCATCAGACCCCACACTCCTGATTTTAGTTATACCGTGCTGATAGAATCTCAGTTCTACAAACAGTGCAACACAGAATCCAATCCCTTAGCCTGCAAACCAAGTATGCATATGTGCCCTTCAATAAACTGCATATACGTTTATCAACACAGACCCAGGTATAAACTACAGACACTTACCACATACTCTGGAGGACTGGGTGACCCCAGCTAAGGTCCTGGGGACAGCAAGCAGTCGAAGCATGGTGCTTTAGTAAAGAGAGAAAACGGCACTGTTGTTATTAGTTAGAATGTCTGCTAACACGTTTTAAACAGGCAGAGTAAAAACTTCTACATCAGTTGGAAAGGAGCACGTATGGATACCTATATGGGAGAGTCAGTTACCTCCTTCAAAAGCAAGATATGATTCTTTAGCAATCTATACACACACACAGGAATGTCACCGAGCAGCCTCACCGCCTGCAGCGGAGCGCCGGCCCCTATCCCGCTCCCCCAAGNGCCGCGGGACGGCTGCGCTCCGCCTCGGCCTCTATGGCGGCGGCCTCGGGCCTTTCCGCCGCTGCCCTCAGCCCCCTTCGGCTATCTCCGGAGCCTTCTTCGGCAGTCTCCGGAAACGGCTGTCCACGCTCGGCAACCTCCGGAGCGAACCGCTTCGGGTATTTCCGGCAGGTTAGAGGCGAACGATGACACCGGCAATTTCCGCCGCTACCCACAGCCTTTTCGGCCACCGTCACACGCACTGCCCTTCGCTCGGCATTCTCCGTCCCTTTCCGCTTGTTTCTTCGCCCAACCCCGGCAATTTCCGCTGTGCCAGCGGGGCGGGGCGTGGCGACAGTACAATGTTACAGAACCCCTGTAACGCCGCAAACCTTCCTAGGGTTTACAGTCAGCCTCACTTTTACTAGTCCGATGCTTCCCCGCACTTCTGGTGCCCCTCCGCTGTACGCCCTCCACTGCAGCAGCCGAGCCGTGAGGAGCTACCTTGGGGCTCGCTCTCGCGGAGGGATACTGCTGCGTGCAGTGTCGCGGAGGGATATTGGCGCTATATAAGGCTGGCGCAGGCGCGTCGAGGCCCTTTCCCGCGGCGGTGGCGGTCGGGTCGGGCGGTGCGTGTGGGACGCGCGCCGCCGCCATGGGCTTCGGGGACCTGAAGTCTGCCGCGGGCCTCCGCGTCCTCAACGACTTCCTGGCCGACAAGAGCTATATCGAGGGGTGAGAGTTGGTGGGGGCGTGCTGGGGTGTAGGGAAGGTGGGTCGGGCCTGGCGGAGACAAGCGGTGGGGACGGGGAAGGGCCCTGAGTCACCCCAGCAGCTGCACGGGTGGCTCTGCTCGGCGGCCGCCGCTGTTCCACGTGTTCCTGCGTGTTCCGAGCAGGGGGATTAATTTGTTGTGTTATCCGTAGGTACGTCCCTTCGCAGGCTGACATAGCAGTTTTCGAAGCGATCGCTGCCCCGCCGCCTGCAGACTTGTTCCATGCTCTCCGGTGGTACAATCATATTAAGTCGTATGAAAAGCAAAAGGCGAGGTATGGTTAAACTGTAAAGCTGCAGTATTTCCGCGAATTATGTTTCCTACAAATTGTTGTATTTATTTCTTCGAGTTTGACCAAAACTGGTTTTCGGTAGCACCACGTGGCATTTTGTGTTGTTGGAACACAAACATCTCCAGAAGCAGGGCAGACCTTCTCTGTCAGTACGAAAGATAAAATTAATGATTTGCAGTACAGAAGAACATGAGAAGAAGGGGAGATATGAAAGGACATACTATCTCTTTTCTTTTTTAGTGATTTTAAGTGTTCATGAAAGGTGCTGCATTGACATCCATGGAGACTGCAGGCCTCTCTAAAAAAGGTACAGCATAGGCAGAGTCAGTACTGCTACACTACTTTCTCTGAACCCCAGTCCTCCTCGGAGAAAATTCTTGTTGAGATGGATGGCTCAGACTCCAATCCATTTCTGAAGCTTCTGTAATGTTACAGGGGACTGAGATTCTGAAGTGGTTTCACAAAGTCTATTCTAGAAACCACTTACAGTTCCTAAAATCAAAAGCCAGTTTTATGGCTCCAGTAACAGCAGTTCACATTAGCAATACAACTGTGAGCTTATTCTAAGATAACAGGACTCTGTGAGCTGCAGGAGAAGGTAAATTCAGGGAGTTCTGGTCCCTTGTCCTGTTAAAAGTGAGGGCTTTAAGTAAAGTGTTCATTGAAACTTAAGAAAGTAGCAGTTACCTTGCAGTAATGTGTTTTTGATAATTTACTGGTTTTTAAACAAGTGAAAGTAGTTTAAGGGAAGCATGAACAAGAAGTTGGTAATTCCTCCTAGACAGAATATAGTGTAGTTAGAGGATTCCAGTAAGAAAAGTTTTCCTATCCATGGGCTTAGTTGAAGCAGCAGTGTTGGGCAGGATCATACCAGCTTTGATGAGCTACAGCAAATCCCATATTCATAAATTTCTCAGCTGGCATGTCAGGAGCATTAGGGGCTGTCTTTCACGAGGTTCTGATTTTAAGCAGCAGAATTGGATTTTTACTCTTTTTATCACAAGTTTTTTGTTAGAAATGGATTTGTAGGTGTGTTGATGAACTGGCAGTGATTGTATTGACATTTTAGTAGGTTCCTAATTACCTGCATTTTTCTTTCAGCTTGCCAGGAGTAAAGAAGGCTTTGGGAAAATACGGTCCTGCTGATGTTGAGGACACAACAGGTGCAGCCACAGATAGCAAAGATGATGATGACATTGACCTTTTTGGATCTGATGATGAGGAGGTACTTGCGACCTTTTCGTATTATTTTTATTGCTTTTCACAAGTAAATGCAGATACGCAGATTTTTATCTTGACCTAGTTTAAGTTACTTACATTTCTGACCTTGATAACAGATCTTCCTTGGAATTCTCAAGTGTAGCTGTCTTTGAGCTTGGAAGGTAAAACCTCAAAAGTTAAAAAATAATGTGTTGGAGTGGGTCCAACTTTGACTGGTTGCATGATGAGTAAAACAAAAAATCACCATCTTTCGGCTGACAGTTGTGATGATTTGTTTTTGTCTGAGTAGATGCCAGTCAGTTTGGTAGGGCTTTGGAGATGCGGGGGTTTGGTGCTTTTCTGTAAGTGCAGATTTCTCTTTCAGGAAAGTGAAGAAGCAAAGAAGCTGAGGGAAGAACGTCTGGCCCAGTATGAATCAAAGAAGTCCAAAAGTATGTATGCATGCCAAGAAGTTCCTAATTTTTTATGCTTGAGTTAAGTTTTATGCATTTGAACAGGATGGCTGGAAATACTAATTAACTGTGATTATAGATCAGCTTAACTGGAATGAGACAGACGTAATCGGCTTCACTTGAATTGCCTGTGAGCTCAGCCTTCCTATAGCAAATGGGGATGTTAACATGCTTTTTGTTCTGCTTCATACACTCCTCCTGCTTGTTCTTTCCAGAGACTGAGATTCCTACATAAATGGAGATAATCCCAGGAATTTCTTTGAAAGTTTAGAGAAACTGCTGCAATATGCGAGTTACTCCACAGCTACTGGCCTGGAACTGTTCAGAACTGTAGCAGTTGCAGTATTCCCTCTGTGGAAAATAAACTGTTACACAGCATTAAGCTTCTTCTCAGATCTTCTGAGAGGAACTTCCTATGTAACAAACACTACCAGCTCCTTAAATCTGTGTATGGGACTGTTTCTCAAGAACATAATCTATCTATGTATTGACCATTGGGATATACACAGCTGCGGTACTTCAGAAATGTACATTGGTGCCAGAGGCCTGTCACAGCAATGTTCTGGTCCTTGTTCATGAAATTGGATAAGTTGCTCTTGTAAAACTAGTTTGCAAGTATATTCATTAATTTTTAGAAGATTCCTTCCTTTTCATGGTGATTTTCTTCCCCCAGAACCAGCTGTTGTTGCCAAGTCATCAATTTTGCTTGATGTGAAACCTTGGGATGATGAGACAGACATGGCCAAACTAGAGGAGTGTGTTCGAAGCATTCAAGCAGATGGCTTGGTCTGGGGATCTTGTAAGTATGGGGAAATTTCATAGAGCAGGGAGAGGGAGAGTGCAGTCCCTTGGAATAGAGTAGGAATAATTGGACTTGTGATCACTGTTTGGTGATCTCTGAAATGTGGGTAGCTAAAACAGGGGAACTGCAATATTACAGTACTTCAGTGTGTTTACATGATCAGAAAAGGTGTATTAATGCAGCAGCCTGGTTAAGATTCAAATACAGGTTTTGAAAACTCTGAAACTTCAGCTCCTGCATCTCCCTGTACAATTCCTGATGCAGCAAACAAGCAGCCACACCACCCACATCACAGGTTTGGGGAAGAGGGGGAGGTCCACATAAAGAAACCCTTTTTCTATCAGTTGTAATGAATTCTGGGTTATTAATTAAATGGCACATAATGTGGGACAAAGGCTGTTTCTATGTATTCCTGCAATTTATTTTGGTCAGCTCATTCTTAGATCTGTGGTTTTTTAAGAGATTCCACCAATTGAGGAGTACTAAATGCCTGTTTTATTTTGCAGCCAAGCTAGTACCTGTTGGCTATGGTATCAAAAAGCTTCAGATCCAGTGCGTTGTTGAAGATGATAAAGTTGGAACAGATATGCTGGAAGAGAGAATAACAGCTTTTGAAGATTATGTACAATCAATGGATGTAGCTGCTTTCAATAAGATTTAAGTCTTGATATATCTAGAATAAATGCTGTTGCAAAATAACTGTGCAGTGTCTGTGCTTACTTCAAATTCTTAGAGGAATCCAGCTCAAAAATGTAATACTTTTTAATGGGTTTGAGTAGAAGCTGAAACTTAGTTTCAAGGTTGCTCTGACACCCCACTGTAGTACCCAAGAGCATAAGCAGAGAAAACAGAAAATTTACATTTACCATCACTTCAGAGTTCACGCTAACATGGCTTAAAAGAATTTAAACGCTCTTTGCTCCATCTGCAGAGAAAATTGCTTCTTTGGAAATGTCTGTAATTCCTCTGGATGGAGGGATGGCTTTAAGGGAAAAGAGCAGCACTCAGTTGAAGTGCAAGTAATGTTTCAGTGGGTAAACAATAATTCCTTTTGTTTAATAAGAGTGGTGACTAACCAAATATACCACGGCTTTTGTTTAAAACTCCATGGAGAGAGGGAGACTAATTCTACGTGACTGCAGTGCTCTAGAGGTAGGGCCTGGGGCTACCCTGGTACCTTCTCATCTGTTCTATGACGTGGAGCTCTTTTTTTGCTTTGTTTTTTTTTGCTTTGTTTGTTGTTTTGTGGGGGGGTTTTTGTTTGTTTGGGTTTTGGCTTGGTTTTTTGTTTTTTGGGGTTTTTTTTGAGTTTTGGAAACATTTGGAATGAAATTACGTCGGGTTTTGTGTCTTAATTACACGGCAGATCGTGAGGAGCCGTTTCCATGCGGGGTGCGGGCGGTGCCTCACGGGGGCGCTGCGAGCCCAGCGCTGCCCCGGGTGCGGGCCCTGCCCGAGGATCAGCGCGGGCACCGGGAGTGATCCAGGGGCTGCAGCCCCTGCGGCTGTCTGACGTGATAAACTTGGCAGTGCTCCTGACTTAAACAATAAAAAAAACAGCTTAAAATGCAAATACATAAAGGATATAAAAAGTAACGAAATTACCATCTGTTTGAGCTGTTTACTCTGCTCCAGATGGCTTTCTAGATTGATTTTGACATTTTTTTAATGATTGAAGAACCTATCAGGAATAAATGGTTTCCCAAAAACTATCCATAGGAATGGTATGAAGCTTAAAAGAAGTTGTGAAGCTTCTAGACAAATTCACAATTCTAGGCCTTGCATTGGACTTATTTATTTAAATAAGGATTTATTGTGACCATGAAATGGAAGCCTTTTATGTGCCACGCTGGTCCCTCTGAGATGAAGATGCCCAGTGTCAAAGTTTGACAGCAGCAGTTTAAGTAACTCTTCGTTGTTTTTCTCACAGAGCATGTATGGTTATCTGGCAGAGCAGGTCCTCTTTCTCCTTGTTTAAAGGTCTGCCAACTTTAGGTTATGTAAGAGCTTTGTTTATAATTTGTCTCAGAAAAAAAATCTGCCTGCTAGAGGCTTAAAGCATGGTTAGAGATCTGAAAGTGAGTATTGTTACAGGCTCACTTGCCACCTTCCATAAACCTAACTCCTAAACAGTACCCTTTCTGTGGCAATACTCTAGCTTTTATTTCTGCTAAATCATGTAGCTTAGTTTTACCAATTTTGTCATGGTGCTGTTAAAAGCAAGAAACTGGCAAATGCCATGTCAGGAAAAAAAGAAAATTAAAAATTCTGCCTCAAAAATACATGTTTTATTATTTTGGCCATCACTGTTTCTGACCTTCCATTCAATGTGCTGTTTACCTTGATACTCTCTTCTTTGCCTTCAAGTTAAAGCCCTAAGTGAACAGAACTGTTTGATTTATAGATGGTAACTTTGTTAAAATACAGCACTGAATTTTCAGTGTGACCTGCCAGACTGGAGTCGTGTGTGCTACATTTATGCTAAGCATGCACTACAAACTCTCTGGTTCTTGAGATTTCTTTTGTGTCTTGGGTTTTTGGTTTTTTTGGTTTTTTTGTTTTTTTTTTTTTTTTTCCTGATGTTAAAAGGAAAGCTGCTGCACAGGAACAAAACAAAATCTTAGAGAGCTCAGTCCTCCCAGTGAGAAAATAGGTAGGCATGCAGGCAAGAGAATTCATCTCAATCCACATATATTTATGTTGGGTGTTTTTGTGTAGTGTCTGGGTATATGCTGGTATATTACTGCATCCTTGTGCCTGTGAAAACTCAGCACCCTGGAGCAAATGAGGCAAGTCTCCCAAGTGCACCCCATAACAGAAAGATCAGTAGAAAATTCCGTAACATCAATATGGGATATACGGGAATACTGGGAAAACAGTTTTAACAAAAACTAATGTACATAAAAACCTTCAGAAACACAAACTGCTGAGGAAGAAGATAAAAGTAACTGGAACCTGTCTATTATGAAATGTGTCAATAACTATTTCTATAGAATCTCTTTGTATGATAACAGAGATTCCTTTTTCTGGCCCTTTCTTTCCGCTATGCTGAGTTGCATGAGCATTCCTCAGTCCAAGCAGCATAGAATTGTTGGTACTGTTTTGGAGACCTTTGGAAACAGAAACTTAGAGGTTTATCTGTTTTGTTTATAAATCTTGCATTACTCCTGAGAAATTATTTCGATAATTCTGTAACTGATCTTGGTGTGAATGGTAGCAATCACATTGCACAATTGTTAATCCATTTAATGCCATGGATCAAGGCTGATTTTGGCCTTATTCAGTTCTATCCTCTCTCCTTCTCTTATCTGCTTCAGGCCACACTTTCTAATCATTTATGCCAGATGGGACATAAATGCTGCCCCATTTGAAAATCAGTGCTGTATATAGGAACATGTGTGTGCACACAGCTAAGAAAGCTGACATGAACCTTAAATCCCATAGCAGAAAGGGACAGGGCTTGATTTCACCTTCCAAAATCTTTGGGAAGAAGCTTTTTAAAGAAAACCAGTCACCACAAATTACTGCTAAGAAAAGCAAATGAACATGCTCTTTGGAAACAACAAAATTTTATTACTTCACTTGGACTACAGTCAGGAGAGTACATCATTCTTAGAAAGATGTCAGGGAACATGTGAAGAAAAACTGAAAAATGTTTAATTTGGGCACATTCAGCAGCATGGTGCCAAAATATTAGGATGAGCAACTATGTACCAGGCAGCAAATGACTCAAAGGAAGAGAATGCTTCTTAGCAGCTTTGCAGCCCAAAGGGAAATACACTGAAATTCCACTGATCCTGCATGACTCTCTCAGACTCTGAAACCAGAGCCCAAAGAAATAGTTACAGACCACAGTCAGACTGTTTCTGTTTGTGCAGCAACCAATATTAGATGAGCTCATGCAAACACATATATATTTTATACAAAAGCAAATCTATTTACATATAAGGTTCCAATCACAGCATCAATGCTACTAATGTGTTGGCAGGCCATATAAACTAGGTAAATTATCTGAAAGGTAGTTTCATTCTATATGCATAGGTCAATAACTAAGAAAAAACAGTTCAAATTTACCCAAAGCTCTGTGCTTTCACTTTCAGTGGAGTTTTGTCCCACATTCAACTTTTTAATTAAGTGGTATTGCATCAAAAATTGGTTGACTCCACATAGCATATAAATATATATATATATTTGCATTGGTGCATGTGTGATTCTGCAGCAAGCAACAAGTTGGAATAGAATACAGCATAACTGGGACTACTTTGTCTTTCTTATGGGAGTGGACTCCATTTCCTGGATGAACCATCTTGCCTCTTATTTGGAAAAGAAGTCTGAATTTGGCTACAGACTTGTAACAGAATACTGATGAATTCACTCCACCCATTTTTTAAGCTTGACATTAAGGCAAACAAAATGTTATACTATTTCTGTATCTTTGCTTGGAAGAACAATAAGGAACAATCAATAGTTTTAAACCTCTGTAGGACTAAAATTTTAAATACAGAAGAAGAAGTGTGGCATAGAAACTGTAAGATATATTTTCACTAATTCTTTGCACATTTTGAATGAGCCTAATACCTCTATGAAACATCTGCTCAGTAATGTGCACTCAGCTGGTGATAAAAATACAATAAGTGACCAGAAAACACAGTTTTGAATGTCTGTCTTAGTTTTGAGTATAAGATAAAACCTGTGTTCTCACAGTGCTCTTTATTTCCATATTTTTCTTTCTTGACAATAGAAGGCAGCAACTCAGTGTTCTCTGTCTTGGGATTCTTCTCCAGCTGCAGAGTGGAGCCACTGATAGCTTTGCTTGGGTGGGATGTAGCCAGGGGATTCCTTCTTGAGGCAGTAGTAGACAATCAGGAGGCTCATGACCCAGTGATGTACGGCCACAACCTCTTGGATGAGACTGCCTCAATTAAGAGTGGTATCAGCAATGGCAAGGAGGAATATTTTTATTATGTGTTCTTTTGATATTGTTGAGGTGTGGAACCACAGCAAAACAACAGGATTACAACAACATTCCTCACCAAAAGCCCAGTTAGAGAATACCACCTATGCTGATAACTTTCAGTTCAGGCTATATGTGCATTGCAAGGACACGTGTCCCGATCATGCGTCCCCTAAAAATATTTCAATTAAAGCAGGAAGTGCAATTAAGCCAGCTGTTTACAGAAAACCGTATATGCAAAGATACATATCTGACTTGCAGATGTGAAGTCAAGAACACCTCCAAATCTCCTGTCAGCTCTTTTGGAGAGACCTGGTGCCAAGAGCAGTCACTGGGCAGTTTCACAATAGTGCACAGGCGCATTGTCAGAGCTCCACAGCTGCTCACTGACTGTTCCCGAGCGGCTCACCTCCCACAGGGCCAGCTTCAGCACCTCTGACACTGTGGTCTTGACCTGGGCTTGGAACTTTTTGCTAATCAGAACGTAGAGGATTGGGTTGAGGCAACTGTTGATGAAACCAAGGCCAGTGGAGAGTGGAATGCCGTCCTGTAGTAAGTCATGCAAGTTTTCATCATGGTGAGCAGACAGCTCCACAATGCTGAATATATGATATGGTGTCCAGCAGACAAAAAAAGCTACAACTACAGCAATGATGGTCCAGAAAAGCCTGCTAGAAGTCAATACAGTTCTCCTCTTCACTTTGACAATCAGCAGTGAGTAGCAAATAACCATGGTCACTAAAGGAAAGAGGTAACCAAACGCAAGCCTCACCCAAATGAGAATGTGATGTGTCAGCAAAATCAGTTCTCTGTCATGCACATGGAAGTTGTTGTAGCAAATGGTGACATTGTTGAGAACTGTAGCTGTGTCTCTAAAGTACAAGGCAGGGCCACCAATAATTGCAGCTGACATCCAAATGATCCCACTCAGAAGGAGGGTGTTCTTTACAGTCCTGTACTTGTAGGAAAAGACTGGGTGGACAAGGCGGATGTAGCGGTCAAGGCTGATGAATGTCAGGAAGAAGACACTGGCAAACATATTAAGTAGTGCAATGAATGAGTTCATTTTGCACAGCCACTTCCCAAAAGGCCAGTGGAAGCCCATTGCCACATATGTAATATAGAGGGGCAGGAAGAGAACAAAAATGAAATCTGCAATGGCCAGATTCAGGAACCAGAGCGTGGAAACAGATTTATCCCACTTAAAGCCCATAAACCAGATGACAATGGCATTACCTGGCACTCCCAGCAGAAATGCCACACTGTAAAAGAAAAGGGAAATAATATGAGCAATGCTGAGGGAGGACTGAGGTGACTCATCTTCCTCAGACAGATCGTAGAAATAAGAGTAGTTCTCAAAATCTTCAAATGTCATGTTGCAGAGTGGCTTTCTGGGGAAGAAAAGAAATGAGATGGTCAAAGGAGAAATGTTTTACTGCACTGTAAATAGTAAACTGCAATTCTTTCAATTTCTTGGTCGTAAACCATAAACATTGCCTTAGTTTGGCACATCTATCACCTTTTATCTATCAGTGGCTAGAACAAAGCTCATGAAGAATTTTGGTCACAGGCATTTCAAGACATGTTCTAATCAAAACTGTGCTGAAATCTCCAAGAACTGTTTTCCTACATTCATTTCTTAACAGACAGCACTGAGTGCAGTATCACTGATAAATTTCTAGGAGACCAGATGCAGTTTTACTGAAGTATGATTTTGCTATTCTTTTCTGGTCAGGTTTCATACTTTACTGCTTTGTTCCTATGTGAAGCAAATTTTACGGATCATATCTGCCTAAAATCAGAGGAGCGTCAGACATCTATGTAGGGAAAAAGGTTCACTAAAAATGCCAGGAAGCCTTCTTTTATGAAATTATACCCACCACCCCTTCCTCAAACTATAGTTAACAAAATGACAGACAGCAATTTCTCCAGCAACTAAAAGTTCATGGATTTATTAATCTCTTTCATGTATGTCTTTGTATCAAGAAATAATGATTTTCAGGCACATTTAACGTATTGGATTTCCTTAACACAGCAAAAGATGTAGAGAAGGAAATGTACAGAACATATTACAGGGCTAATACATACAACTGTGGTATTCCACTAGTGAGCTGAGAAACAGGTAATAGATGAAAGAAAATAGAGCTTCCCATGAACATAAAGCACACTGTAAGAGCTATAAATGAAACTATTTGTGTGTCTTTTTTTTTTTTTAAGACAGAATTACAGAATTTTCTCAGTTTTCTTCTCTTGCAAAAGCTTCTGGGACTTAGAAGTACAACATGACTGTTCACACAGAAATTTTTTCTGTGGGTGGAAGGGGAGGGGGAGGGGAAAGTGAAATATAAACCAAAACTGAGGGAAGAAAAAGAAATTAATGGGAAAACAGACAGGAAACAGAATTTGAACAACAAAAAGAAAAGCAGTCAGAAGTTATTTCACAGTATAATTTCACAGTGTTTATTTTGCAGTATAGATGAAGCTGCAGCACATCACAGGTGGCCACAGTCAGACAAAAGTATCTGCAATGATCAAAACAATTATTCTGCTAAACTCTGTCATCATTCAAAGCTGAATTGTTTGGCTGGACTCAGCTGCACCGAAGACCTGTGCCTGAGAGCAGCCAATTAGCTGTACCATGAATTATCTCACCGCTAAATTTCTGAGTGCTATCTCCATTCCGAAACCAAAATTCAGCCCGCGCTTTTGGAACTCGGCCCTGCATTCCTGTAATTCCATTAATTATAGCATGCTAAGGACAACGGGAGAGCAGTCTCCAGAGCACACTGCCTGCAGAACCACATCTGCAAACTCGTATTCATGTACTTACCTTTCCTCCAAGTAGTAGTTCACTCGGTTTGAAAGGATTACTCACACTAGTGAAGCTACGCATGTGCACACGCATTAGCAGGATTAGACTTCTCATTTGTAGATGGATAGACGAGGAAGGAAAAAAAAGGTTCTGTAATTTTATATCTCTTGATTAAAAAAATATGTATTAAGAGTCAGCACAGCCTGTTCTGTCAAGAGGCTATGATGGTATTTGTGATTTACATCAGGCTGAAGGAATGTTACTTGGTTTGCTGTCCTGATAAATGATACTTATTGGGCTGCATTTATGTAATTACATGCCCCTTGGGGGTGGATTCTGCATCAAATACCACTACCACCCATCTGAGTAATTTTTTCAAACAGCTTAACAGCTGCTGAGAGAAGACTATAAACATGGAGCAGTACCACTAACATCTGGAGCATTACATTTGGACAGTTTCTGAGGACAGTCAGGTTAATAACTGGATTTTTAAGGTTTTAAGGTTTGCCCATACAAAAAAATATACTTTCAAATTAAATTTATGCAACTAAACAAAAAAAAATTCCAACTACAGTGACAATGATAAACATTCGCCTACTGTGCAACAATGTTAATTTTATATTTAGCATTTTAAAGATGATGTATAGCAGGAGAAAAAACACATACCTAAATAAATGCCAAATATTTCCCAAGCCTCCCATAGCTTAAAACCCCATTGAAAGAACACACCTTTAGAATGCAATTATTTTTCCAAGCTTATATTTTTCCTCATCTCTAACTCTAGTCTTCAACGCAGCAACTCTTCAGCAGTGGGAGTGAAAAAGCAGAAGGAACATTGTTTACCACTGCTCCCAGTGCACAGAGGCTGAAATTAGACTCTATGGCTAGGGCTCAGCAAAGGCTGCCAATTACATCTGCAAAGCCCAGAAACTCTTCTGACATTGACATATATGAAGCACTTCTATAGCAGGACTCATAGTGTTAAGCCCTGTCCTGGAAAAAGATAAGGAGTAAGTGATTGTCAGTAGGGTTATACTGGTTTATATCAATGAGGACACAGATTTTTTTCCATTAACCATAATTCACGTGGGATGTTTCTTTGTGGTCTTGAAACACACTATCTCTTCATAGATGACTCTGAAATTAATAAATCTCCAGAGTCAGAACTGTCTTGCAGTTCAAGTCTAGGTCTTGTGAAGAAATCTAATTGTATTTCTTATTCTGGCACTGATTTCCTGGATGATCTTTGACATGGCTTACTTTCCAAGCTGGAAAAATTCTCATGAACCTGTTTGCAAACTGAGGCTCAGTAGAAAAAACAATACTTTCAAACAGCAGTTTCTGCTTGGCTTTAAGGCAACTGCTAGAAAGGATAAGGGAGGTTTGGTGCAGTTCGCTGGCTCAGTGTCTGCCGGTCTGGGGAGCCAGTACATGGAAAGCATTTTTCAATAAACAGGAAAGTGTGGTTAGAGGCCTACCAATAAACCTTGGGAGCAGCAACAGGTTACAGAACAGTGTTCTATTGCATATGGATTAATATAGCCAAGTTTAGACTTCATCCTGTCCTTTTTTAAAAATTTTATTTTAAATAGTAAACACTCTGTGTAAAGTGTGTGCTCAGCAGTTGCTTGACGAGTCCATTCCTGTTTGCTGAGCCACTAGCTCAGCAGCTCTGAAAACTGTGCTTCTTTGATTCAGTTGCTTAATTATGAAAATAATTGACCAGGAGGTTTCATTTCCTGTCTTCTTCTGTAAATCAGATGTTAATTACTAAACAGCTTTATAGGAATATCACTGGATGGCATTTGGTGCTTTTAGATCCTGGGACAGAAAGCAGTATTATCAAGAAATACAGATCATCAGGAAATATTTCTAAAATACAAAGCCACAGAACTGCTGGGAAGAGACTTCACCACATTTTGATTGAACTTTCTTTCTCTGAATTTCAGCAGGGAATTACAGACTTGGATCTCAGTCTGCATATTCATAGCTTTCTACTAAAAGCACCTAGAGTTCATGCCCTCTGCCATTATTATAGTTAAGCCATAATGACAACTTGGATGAACGATTGGATCTGCCTAAAATAGAACAGCTCTTGTCACACTAAGAATGGCCTTACAGTTGTGACATGGGACAACTACTTTGGAATCTGTTCATGGCTATGCCACATGCATCCTGTTTGACCAGGGGAAGTCGTTTGACCTCTCCACACCTCAGCCCTGAGGTCAGTGGAACGGCTTTGGAATTAAATTACATTGGGTTTTCAGTCTAAAATAGAAGAAAACAAAAAAAGGGTACAATTTCCACCCACTTCACTTGAAGCAAAGTCCTCCTGGGAGTTCAAAGTTCCCTGGGCACCTCAAAAGTTAGGACCTAACTGAATTACACTGGCAGTCTATACCACATATTTGGGCTCAGCCCACACAACCCGTCTCTCACATTTGGTCCTTACTACTTTTGAATTTTACAGAAAGGTCAAAGGTCATTGTCTATGTTAGTTAAAAGTTAACACAAATATTTGAGTGGTAGTCCCCAAAACTATTTCTTCAGTGTGATAAACAGTGTTTAGAGCCTCTTGCCAGCTAAATTGGTTTCAAAGGTCACAGTAGTGGGTCCTGACTTACTAGGAAAATTATGATTTGGAGAGTTGGCTGTCCCAACAGCTCAGCTCATAGAGGGAAGATATTACACAAACTCTCTTATCAATGTATTTTTGAACAATTGTGAGCACACCACATTCCATGTGTATTATCTGTGACTAAAGGAAAACTTATTTGATTGCATCACTTCAACTTCTGTCATTTGCAAGAGTCAAAAGTTGGAGAACAACTAGTTTCACAAAAGGTCACCTAAAGCCTGCTTGTCATACTGTGTGTCAGCAAGTTTGGCCAGGTATTGAATTCAGTCGAAAGCTCATAATTTTTTCTTGGAACTTTTGAGGTGACAAATTTTGAATTTATCTAGCTTCAAAAACATGAACATGAAATTCACCTGGTAACTTATCTGTAAAGTTCAGAACTCAGAAAGCTGAGCAAATCCGCTAGAGGTACATATGTATTTCTGGCAAGCTTTTTAAAAAGACACAGGATAGATTCTAAAACACAAGGAATACCTTTGAAATTACAGACTGTCATAGACTCATATTTCTCCCTCAAAAGGACAAAACCAAGATAACCACTCAGCCCTATGCAGAAACGTTCCTATAGCAGGAGGTTCCTGATACACTCTTACCACAAAATTAAATCCTAGCTATGCTACAGTTTAAGCCTAAAGTTGGCCCTGAGACAAAGCTACTAGGCAACAAGCATTTTAAGCTAGTATACACAAAGGCAGAATCAAGGCTTGTATCTATGTTTTCTCTTTCACAGACATGTACACAAACAACTGTATTTTGACTATGCTTTTAATGGGCATTAGATATGGTAACCTAATTACCTCATATGTCATCCTGAATTCAGTGACTAGAACGGGTCAAGAGAGATATGACATGTGACTGGAAACCTTTTTGAGCCACAATATAGATGTATTTGTTCTAGCAGATAAGAAAGAAATGCAAATAACAATCATTCTCCATCATGTCTCTCAGTGAAGCAGTGTTAAAAGTGTGTTTACAATGTACTAGCAAGACATCTCCTAAAACTTAGGCCAAAACCAACTTTCTTCGAGCAAGGCCAAACATGACTCTGTTAGTCATAACACACCAGCTCATCTGTGGTATTAAAGTCAGTTGACCAGATAATAGCCTGATAACATTTTACAGAGTGCGTGTAACAGCAGGATTAACAAACTCATATAGCACAGACTCAGTCAGCACTGGTAAAGTTATGATTTCAGACCAGCAGTTTTGATGACATAGAAATGTGAAACAAAAAATGGAAAATCCAATTTTATATCTAAATAAGGCTGCTGTAGTAGGAAAAGTATCACAGTAGTTCTGGCCTGAATTTAAAATAACTTCCAGACAATTAATCCAATTGAGCAGTGTACCATTTCCACAATCAGGTACCTGATAAATGTTTGCAACTAGCCATTGCATATCATCAAAACTGATTTATTTTCACGCTGATCCCAAGCACCAAGTCTTCCATTCCCAAAGATGACAAAGAAAACTAGATGACCCCAGGATATGCACGGGTGAAGAGGAGGGCACTGGATAACTCCATAGTTAGCACTTGTTTCTGCTCTTATTCCCTTCTGTTAATACAGCTAAAAGTAAAAAATATATATTTTTAATATTCCTTTGGAATGTAAGGTGTTGCTGCAGCCACTGCAAATCACTGCTGCAGTATTCAGCCCTACTGAAATAAGGTTCAAGTGAGAAGTATCATCAATCTGGTTTTCTGGAGACTGCCGAGAATGACTTACAGGAAGTCTCTGATGAAACCAAGTGCTAAATCTGGAATCCCTGCCCAGTGGTTCAACCACAGTTCTATTCTCCTTTCTTAAACTTACCACTGTCCCTTCTCTCATGATGCAGTGAAGAAACCATGGCTTCACCTTTGGGGAGACCTTTCCCTTCCTGAAGGGAGGCTCCCTTCTGTGCCACCATGTCCATTGTGGTGGAGGTCAATGGTGCTTTACCTGGGCAGCCCTTACGGCTTCCGATCTGTTTTCTGTACATGGAAGAGAAAAGCATCCTGGATTTCCAGCATTTGCTTGTCCTACCCCCTGCCCTGTGTCTGCAGTCCCAGGACATACCTCAGAGGCATTAAGCACGGCTCTCAGATGCCAGAGGCCAGCAGGTACACCATGTATCCCATGGGCTCTGAGGTAACACACTAATCAAGTACTGTTCCATGGAAGCTTCACATGTTTTCTATTCCTCCTCAATGCCAGCAGTATTTTCTTTGGCTACAAGCCACCATAATAACTACATACCTGGAGCAACAGAGATATCCCATTAAAAAAATTTAAGTGCCTCAGCTTCACAGTGACTGGATTGATGGGATAATGAATGCCTGTGTTTCTAATTAATTATGGCTTTTTAAGGTTTTCATGCAAAAATTACTTGGAATTTTTACTTTGCAACTGTTTCATATATTTGTGTTGAAAGAGTATTTTGACTAGCATTCATGGGTTTGTTACATGATTGTGCAGCTCTGAGCATGTTTTTTAAATGGTTGTACTGTTTCAACAAACACGTGCTTTAATCACAACTCCCTCCTAACAAAAAGTAGCAAAGTGAGAGTACAGCATACAGAGTAAATGCAGTTGCCTCAGCAGACTAATTAATGCCAATTAAACATATGTTAGACAACAGCCATTCTAAAGGTATTGCAGGGTAATGACAAGTCATTACAGAAAAAATCCAAAATAACACTCTCTCTAGCAAGATACAAAATACCTATTGAATAATAGATAAAAAATAGATTACAATCTGCTCTATTTACAGGGGTTTTAACAAGAACAGTTAAGAAATAACCCCAAAGAAAACTAGCACCACAACTCATTCCTCTGCTATGCCTTCTTATACCAGATTCAATTTCACAAGTTAATTTCCTAGTCACTTATTGCAGTATGCTTGGTTGTGTACTGCCCTCTAAATTGATCTCCGTTTTCCTAGGTTTATTCTACTCCTCATTAGTACACACCAGCAGCTTCTTCTAGCATAAATGTAATATTGCTATGTGTATATTACTCTTGACATATACTCTTGCATGGGTATATCAGAATATGCAATTCCAAAATACTGCTACTACATATCTTATCAGCTGGAATGTTTTGGATAACAGACTTTATTACGTCCTCACAGTTAATATACTTGGATCACTGTGTACAGTAGATTAAGGGTGTCTACTTCCATACCAGTGTTATTCTAATATTCCTACTCATACAAAGGTAAATATTATTTTTTTTTACTTTAAGATCAAGTCTATAATAAGTACAGCCTTTATTCCTGCAAAACTGAAAACTTCATGTTGCTAAACACAGTTTCAGAAGGACTGGATATTTATCTGTCTCCCTAACATGGCATTGGGAACACTCCCAAGCACTGAGAGGAACAGATGGCACCTATGATTAAGGTGTTAAATTAGGAGTTTGGAAATACTGGTTTTACAGCCTTCCCATATTACCTTTGCAAATCACTTCTCACTTGACTCTGCCAGATATGGTGCAACACCCTCAGTTAACATTACTCAGGTTTCTTAAATGGGCAATGGTTCTTAACATTTCCAAAGTCCCTCATTAAAAGGATGTGGGGCTGAAGCTCATTAAAAGGGGATCACTTGAAAGAAGAGATGGGAGTGTAGAAAGTGGAGTTACAATGACTGTACAGGGCTTACTATTCCTTACTACTTACATCACTTTCTTTGTCTCCTCTAGAAGGCCTCAGAAGGGAATGAAACTTGTGTGCCTGGCTCACACTTGCTGAAGAAAAGCAAGTATTTTATGTTGGGAAAGTACCCAAAGGCCCTAGTTTTTGAGATCAAAGCCTCACTGGATCTGGGCACTATAAGCACAAAATGAAAGACAATTCCTGCTTTGTTTATAATTAAACAGAAAAAAGAGATACAAGAAGGGTAGGGAAAGGAAGAGACATATCTTGCCCAAAGCCAAACATTAAATCTGAAGGTAGAGTTGGAACCGGATTTCAGAACTTGCCAAAAGAATAAAGAGGCAAATATCTTTTGTGGATAGAGGGAGAAAATGTTCTTGTACTTGTGAAATGGTTCTTAGTACTTGTACCTTGTGATTCTTGAAATACATCCTTCAAGAAGTATCAGAAAGGGATAAGAGAGCCCCAGTAGAGGAAGTAGAAGAGTGCTACTTTGGTAGCTGAAGTCCCTGGCAAGAACTGGAGACTTCTACAGTGCTGACCTTTGCAGATAACCCTTGCAAGCAAACCTTGCAGCAATGGGTTTTGTCAGCTTCCCTCTGAGCTCAGTAATGAAAAATGATTGTATCTGCAGCAGGTCTGTTCAGCTCATCTGAAGAATTGCAGCAAAATGGTGGGCCAGGTATAAGAGAGCTGCAACAAGCCAGCAGAAATTGCCTTTGGGAAAAAGCAACCACAGGCTAATACGCTCCTGCTTTAAGGTCCTCAACCTCTGAAATGTACTAAAGATACAAAGAGCACAGACGTAGCTGAACTGGAAGTATTATATGCTACCTTTGAGGATACCTAACTTCTTTTTGTCTCAGGAGCCTCAAGCACACTGTAAAAGCAAAAGCAAGTGTGTGAGAGTTCACCTCCGTACAATGGCATCTCCCCTTCTAGAACCAATGTCTCTTGGACACTGTCTTCCCCAGTCACAGCAACCCCTTTCTTCTGCTAAGAGGCCAGGAGAAACTGTTCCTCACAGTCAGCTCTCTTGTGCAAAGCCAGCCACAACAGAGCCCTGCACTGTTGTGGAACTGCTAGCTTTAGACTGAATGAACACCAATTAAATCATTATCAGAAACAATGAGGGCAAATTAGCCAGCCAACCAGCCACCACAGTAAGAGACAGCTGAACTGCTGGCACATTCCATAAGAAAAAAAGAAAAAAAAGCAAATAATAAGGATATTCAATAGATTACAATCCCCTGGAAACGTAGCTGCTGCTTAGTGCTTGGAATAGCAATACAAAATTAATATCTAATAACAAGTCACAAACTTCAAGTGTCTCTTAAAATACACAAGGAGAAGAAAATTCTCTAAGGTAACTGGCTTTATTAGGAAATAGATATAAATTCCTTTATTAGGAAAGAGATATAAATTTTCCTCTTTAATCAATCTATCAGAAATAAACACAAATCTAAGCATTTCAGAAGTTGCTCATTTGGTTGTCAGCAGAAAAAGAAATTCTTAAAATTAAAAGAAAGAATTTATAATGTACAGTACATAGAAATTGCATTATTTTGATCAACACTTATCCTCTGTCTTTACCCATGCAGTACAAATCTGTAATCAGATCCTGCCTAGGAATCCTTATACAGATCTTCCCTGATTTATGATCCTTTTCCACAAAGGCAGTTAGAGAATCCAAAACATAAATTCATTCTTCAGAGTCAAATAACTTCCACTGTGCCACACTCAAAGAGATTCAAAGTTCACCAGAAGTG